>JARGYA010000585.1:0-76865 GCA_029204335.1 Mycena vulgaris | reverse complement strand
AAGATCATCCTGACACCCTGTGGACCATGGGGAATCTGGCTGGTACCTATTACGACCTCGGCAAATTTCAGGAGGCAGAGGAGTTGCATGTTGTGGTGCTTGAGAAGCGAAGGAAGATCCTGGGAGAGGATCATCCCGATACCCTGCGGTCCATGGGGATACTTGCTTCTACATATCACGACCTAGGGAATTGAAGGAGGCAGAGCAGATTTATGTTGAGCTCCTGGACAGACAGACAACCCTCCTCAGCCCTGATCATTCAGACGCCCTGCATACAGCAGATTCTCTAGCCCAGACACGCAAAGTTATGGACAAAAAGCAACGGAAATCAGCCATCAAGGTCAGCTTTCATTGAACAGTTTCACCTTTCTTTGCACTAACATATTTTCCAGTTTCTCAAGAAGATATTTTGAGACCCTTAGGTCTCCTCTCTCCTCTCCGAAATGTCTATTCCCTTGCTTTACACTACTTACTTTTTTGCCCATTATGTTGTACCCTCACATAGTTCCGAATTTTATGTATATTTTTTGTCAGCCTCAACTTTCGTTGTGTCCAGTTCCCCCACACGAATGTTACAGCAGGTGTGAAATCTTTCAACTGATTTCAAGGGTGAATAATTAGCACATCAATATTTGGGATCGTGAGTTGATTTGGACCGGGGGTGTTCTCTTCAAGCAAAATTAAATGTAGAGCTACCCATATTGTCAATATAGACTGCTGTACATGAAAGAGGTACACTTTTCAATAAGCCGGTATGTAAAATCAAAGTCTTTGATGAATTTGAGGACTCCTGCATATCTGGCTTGCACTTTGGAAACCATTTTTTTGAAACCCCTGAGGAAAGAATTAGGTCTGTGGGCAGAGAGGAATGACCTAGATGCTTGAGCACCATATTTGTGAATTTGTTCCTGGTCATCCCACCCGTCAGCTGGCAACAATAGTAGAAAGACTGTTGAATATTTTGCAGAGATGAGAGATACTTAGAGTCCGAGTCAAGCAGGATTCATCAATAACTGCAGGGAGGCAACTCATTAGTACTTTACAAGCTGCCTAGAATTGTATAAACATGCCAGGACTGAGACTCATATTTGCCCTGGGCTCTGGTTGACTTCAATCTACGTTTACGGAGAATCGAGGTCCGCAAGGCGCGAAATAAGCTTTGGGAATGGAAGCTGTAAATTATTTATATCGGCGCATCTGATGGATCCCCGATGCATTCCTGGGTGAAGCCCGAGTGAGTTTGAGTCCCTAAAGAGCCTGTGTTGTTCCTGGCAAGCAATGTGGGATTCACAGAAATTACGAAGAAATAGAGCTATTGTATTGCCGTGTCCCTAGATTATGGTACTAATTCTACAAGACAAATCTGATGCTCAAGCGACCACAAATGGCAAACACCCAGATGAGGAAACCCATTCTGAATTGCATTTCACTTGTAATTGATTGTGATGCACCGGGGATTGCATGGGCCGCATGGCATCCCCTTTCACGCCTTGGCCCGCAGCCCCCATTTACAACCGGAGTTGCCAACATATGGAGTGATTGTTCTCCTCTTCCCTTGCTCCCTCATCTGTGTCCTTGTCCAGAGACTCAGAGAATGGCGGAGATGCGAGAGGGCACGTGGCTCAGAGCTGGAGTCATGCCGAGCGGTGTTTTTTGTTTGCACGCACTTGGCACAGCTACCGGATTCTATTTGTCAGGCCCCGCCCCGCCGCCAGCCACCCAAGATCCATCTGCACGGACCCACAACATAAACTGCACCCAGGCCATCCCGCTCGGTCCTTAGTAGTCTTTTCTAGGCAGCCGATGGAATATGTATTGCACAAGCACAGCGTGGTACAGAATGGCGCCCCGCACAACTCGCTCGTCGCCTTGACGATCGGGATGACGACACCGACAACGCGCGTATGGCGCGCCGGGAGCCCGCGGACGACCAGCACCCGTTGCACGCGTCGCGGCGCCTCTCCGTCGTCAAGCCCACGTTGCACGAGGCGCCCACAGATGACTCGCCGCCCCTGCCGCCGCCGACAAAACGCAAGAGCCCAGACTTGCGCGAGGAGGGCATCCACAAGCGCCTGCGGATGCGCTGTCCGGCCGAGGTACGTTTTCGTTTTATCTTTTCTCCCTCCTTGTTTTTGATTAGGCGGGGATCTTAGCACGCTTTGCGTCGTTCATGCTGCGAGCGCGGAGCAAGGGTGTTTGCAGACACGCTGCCCGGCACACCTCAGTGCATCGCGTGCGCCTCTCTCCCCCTCTCGCCATATCGCTACACCGTTGTATCCGTCGCCATGGGCGATGGGCACTACTTCCTCGTGCGCTAGCGGCAGACGAGGGAGGCTGAAGCGCAGGCGGTCCGGCGTCAGTGGGCGAGATGGGTGAGCGAGGAACCGAGACGGCAGGTGGAAGGAGTGAGGAGTAAGTAATACATTATTCCACCAAGCTTGTCCGTGCATCCGCATTGTCGCGTCGTCTCGTCCCCCACAAGATGTGTACATCCTCCATCCCCTACAAACTAATTCAAGATGTTTGCCAATTGAGCCAAGAGAAGAAGTAAACTTGGAGACAGAATCAGCATACACCCTCCGTCCGTACCGCTCCATACCGCCGCAGAGCCCCCCATGAGTATTCACGATGCTCTCGGGCGCGTTTCCTCGCAACTTCAGGTGTCTGCTGAACACCTGCTCTTAACTCCCGGAACACGCCTGGTTCTCATCTCGTCTCAAACTGCTAACACGCTCGAAAAGTTTTAGAACGCAGCCTCGCTTACTATAACCGTGTCTTTCGAGTAATTGAATCTTCGCTTGCGTTCTTTACCTCAAATGATTCCTTCCTCGCGCTCAGAGCCAAGTTCTTTGGAAAAAAAAGAGTCATATTTCCTCTGTATTTCCCCTCCGTTTATCACCCGAATCTCTGTCAATTATTGCTGAACCGTCAGGTTTGGCTACCCTGGGGAACTTGGTGATCACCCAATTTTGCTACAAGGACAAACAAAAATTTGTCATGCAAAATTAGTCATCACACAAAATGAAAAGAAAACTAGACAACAAATCTCGTGGTTAAATATTGGAAGTGTTGGTTGCCACTGGGCAGCCCATTGCTTGCTTCCATAGCAGGATTTTTTCCTGCTGTACAATTTGTGGTTAGCGCCATTTCTATTTCCTCATTCCAAATCATTTGTCATTTTGGTTTTGTGTGCAGTCCGGCGCTGATCGGACTCGGAGAAAATCTATTACGGAAATTGGCCCGAGATCGAGTCCCTCGGCAGGTACGGCTCCAAAGCGGAGTTTGAAATACATTCTTTCTTTCCTTTCCTTGCTGCCTGCTCCTTCCTCATTCATGCAGTTGGATCCCAATCTGTAATACTCTGTCAATGTGCCCAAACCCCAGCTAATATTAATAATTGGCAGCGAAGGGTTGCGCACGGGTGCCCCTGTGGGTGATTTATGTGACGGGTACAGTGACGGGTTGTCACACGGGTCTGATTTCAGTATTTCGGCCCTGGAACTGTAACCAGTGGATCTATTTGAACCAAACTTGGGTTAGAAAGTAGCTAGCACGTCCCCCCTCCCTTATATTCAAGTCTCCTGGTCAACCCTCGAAAATTACTTGCTCTGCATTGCCATCAGTCTGATTTGATCACAAACCCGTGCGGATCCCTAGCGCCGCCGCCGCCGCCGCCGTTGCACATGATAGAGAGCAAGTTCGGCCGTCGTGCAGTGTCTGGAATAAATTTAGTCCCGATTGAGACTAAATGCTGACACGTCATCCGCTGTTTCGGCTGGCCATTCCCACTATCATTTTTAGTCCGGATTAGGTTTTAGTCTCCATTGGGCACTAAATCGACCTGCCCTGAACCAACATCATGTGATCACAAGCCCCTATCCCCCGCAATCAAGGTGAAAACACCGGTCGTGGTTCACACAAATAATTCTGGGAAATTTCTGGGAGGATGGCAGTCTGCTCTCTCACGTAGCGAGATTTTTTCGGCCCATTTCGGGCCCGTCAACCTCGGGTTTGCCAGGTGTGGAGGTCACTGAAGTTTGAACCTCTATGGCTACAGTTGAATGGCTCGGAATACATAAGGTATAATACATAGTTGGTCAGAATGGACACTGCTGAGGGAGATTTTATAGATTAGGATGGACTTTCAGTCCTTGAATGATGTGGTAGGGGTTTCTCACTGTTTTCAGCCAAAAAATTGGATTTTCATGGCCATAAAACTCGTCTGGGACCCTCAAATCACTCATGGAAGTGAGTTCAAATTTTGCAAGCATAAATGCTCAAGCAGAAAGCATTTTGAGCACCCTCTCCTATTATTTTACGGGAGGATCAGGTGTACTTGGGTGCAGGGACCACTCTGAATAGAGATCACATGGGGAGAATGAAAGGAATGAGCTCTCAGGCTTTACAATTTAATTGAATGAGAAGGACAATAAACACGGGGAACGGAAAAAAAAAAAAAAAAAAGGTGTCGAGAAGGGGACTCGAACCCGCTGCGGGAAAAATGAGAGTAACAAGATAACCGCTAGACTGAAGTGAACATGCTAATGGTCAGCGAGCAGGGATCTAGTGCCGCAGGCGTCATTTATATTTGAATACAATTTTTTCTCATCAAAATTCCAGACACTGCACAGGGGCCGCAAGTTCTGAGCTAAGTACATCAATTACTATTCTGGAATGGCTGGCATTATTCTGGCATTATTGTACTCACCAGAGATATATCCCTAATCTTAATTTTACTTTCCAAAGTGATATAACAGTTGAATCCTATGGTCAGAGGCACATCCATCCAAATAGATGTTGAGTGGGAAAGTCTTGATCAGCTGCCGAAGGATGCCGTATCTTGCACTGGACCCTGGACTTCCCAGTCTTTCAGGCTCCGAGATCAATTGCCACGTCTGGATGATAGTTGAGTCGCGGAAGACCACCACAAAGTGTTCGATGAAATGCATCTAGATCTGCCACTCTATTGTATTGTTGAAGATTCCTCAGTTTAGATGGATTCAATTATGATCATGAGAGGTTGGCATTTACGAAGTTCCAAGCAGCAGGTTATCCAGTGTTCTCTTTATAATATAAAGGACTCACAGTTCTAATAATCAGTGGTCCGAAGAATTGAATACATGCTCACGATTGGCAGTGTTGCTCAGACAAATTTCAGTCCAGATTCCATTTTGACTGATCTATTACTTACAAGGGCTCAATGGCATGATATTTCGACTCTGGGGAATACCCTCAACTTTCAGCTGCATGCGATGCCAGGAGTTGTGTGGAACAGTGTGGATGGTGAATTTGTTCATGAGACTGACTGATATAAACATTAAAAGGCATTTCTCAGAAGGGTTACACACAAGTTCGGGAAGGGTCGAACATTGAACTTCAACCCTTTTCCAGCCCTCAGGGACGAAAGTGTTGCCGGGAAGGACAGGTTGTTGGCAGGGGATGGGTCTCAAATGATTCATCAGTTTTTTGCAACCAGATGAAAAAGGGTTACCGATGTTTCAGTGTCGCATGCATTGGGCACGGTGAAAGTGACGCTTTGACGCCAACATTGACGCCAATTGACGCCACCCTAAAGGGGACTGCCGCCAAGTTGGCGTCAATGTATGTCACACTGACGCCAACTGCCGCTACCTCGCGCGACGTTTGCCGCCATTTGCCGCCGACTCGTGCGAAGTTTTTCCGCGTCACTACATTCAATATTTATTGTCCAAATCAAGTTCGCCACGTCGCGTCAAGATCCTCTCTCCCTCTCGCCTCTTTGTCCCCGCACCATCTCGAACCGAGGGCAAACGCGGACATCCACAACTGAAACTCTGGTTCCTCCGCACTCTACCGAGGCATCTCGCAGCTGAAGACACATCCAATCCTTAATTCATCCTGTGCAAGATGTCTGGGATATTCCTACATACCCTACACACCCCTCGCCTTATTTCTACCACTCCTTCGGACGCCTGGTGGTGTGGGTTTAGGTTCCCATTTCTTGGTCCCTTTCGACGCCTTCCACTGTCTACCATCAAACACATCCTGCCCATCAAACTGCCTCTTCAACGGTATTGCAATCTTGCTTGGCAGATCTGCGGCAAACCGAATCGTCCGTCCATTTTGTGTGATGGGAACAGTTGTGGACGGAACACGTACTGCATCGGGCTCGGCGATGCGGTGGTAGAAAGCCAGACGGGTTGAGGCGTCATAAATCGTATGCCTGGCTTTGAATTCCTCGGGTGCCGATGACTCCTAGAGAGATTACGAACCTTTCTTGAGCTCAACTGAAGTAATTACTCGGCCCCGATGCAAAGGAGTGTCTGCCTCCGCACGGACGGTTGGCCGTGTATCAGGCCGCGGGAGACGATGTGTTACAGGGTCCAATCGAATCATCCCAATTAGAACACCTGAATGATTTAAGATCTTTAGACCGACTGCTTTGAATGACAGGGAGAAAAGCAAGAAAGACCTTCTTGATCAAAATACGGAACTAATACGGGATTTCGGGCTCGGAGAATACATGAATGCAGCCAGCGAAACAGAGACTGAAGTCGTCCGATATTGCTCTCAAGCACACAGATCGTGAGAGCGACGTAGAGAATGTCGACCATGAGGTTCAAGGAGAGGCCGCTGAGGATACAAACAAGACCATCGTCGGTCACGCGTACGCCCCGAGAGCTAAATGAGTTGGACTGGATATTGTGTAGACATTGATTCGGGTAAGGCAACACGTTTGAGGATGTCGCGGGGGTACCAGATAGGCCGGCGGCGGTTGCGGTGAGCTTGAATCTTCAAAGCCTTGCATCGGAGATTCGGGACGCTACTCGGTCAGCACAATTAGCTCACTCGGAGAAATCGAGGTGTTCCTTGAGCCCTTTCATTTCTCCGAGTGAGCTAATCATGTCTACCGAGATGCTTATAGTCCCAAGGCAAGCACGTCTCAAATCTTCCAGCACAGTGCAACCCAAGATCCCACCCCCAAGTGCGCAAAAAAATGACATTGACAAGCTCGAAATGATGAGGCCAAGTAGTGATGTTGTTGAGGTAGAATTAACTGGTTTCGGCTAAACCACATCACGAAACAGCCGATGTTCAGAGCTCACAAAAGCTCAGTAAAATTGAGAGATCCGGACCCTTGAATTCAGCGGTCCAGTGCATCCAAATTTACTGAGCATTTGCGACGTGAGAACATGGGGCAGGATCCGTGACAGATATGCCGTGCCAATGGGCGAGCTTGAGACAGAGGAGAAGGCTGGCGGGTTGCGATAGGTCGTGGATGTGGGAGCGAAGAGAGAGGTTGCCGTCATTGGGTTACTCAGGCCTCGCGTCAAGTGTCAAGAGAGTGATCCTTGATTGGATCACAGTGGTGAATCGGCCGGCATGAATTTCGTCGTGTAAAACCCTCTGACGACTTTAGGACGATTTACGCCAGCAAGAATCATTGCCGCCACACTCAAAATATTGACGCCAACACAAAAGTATTTGACGCCAACACGGAACATTGACGCCAGCTTGTCACACTGCCGCCAGAAATTGTCACACTGACGCCAGGGAAAAGTGACGCCAAGGAAAATTTATCGACGCCCACCTGAAGCGGACTGACGCCAAGTGACGCCAAAAAAAGTGGCTTTGACGCCGACTTGCCGCCAAGTGACGCCAACAAAAAGGGTATTTTGACGCCAACTGCCGCCAACACGAGTGAAAATTTTGTGGATAAGGTAACATTTATCACTCATAAATGAGTGCTGGGGGACGGCGGTACCTGCATATAGTGTACACTAGACGTTGCGCGGCTCTGTACTCCGGCACAACCGTAAATCATATGATGATTGATGATTGACGCCAATTGACGCCAGTGGCGTCACTGGCGTCACTTGGCGTCACTTGGCGGCATAATCACTTTGCCCGCATGCATTTCGTTGATTATCCAATTGCCAAACAAGACACAATCTGAGGGTGTTTGAAGTCATCAAGCCGAGGTTGCAGATGAGTTGCTCAAGGTTATTACCACTGTGAAACCCGCTCTCGAGACCGTACCTACCTACTTAGCCACCATATTTGCCCACCCACGATACGCCGGGATAATCTTTACCACTCACGTCTCTATTATTTCTCTTTACTTAGCTCAAAAACCGCCTTAACGATGCCATCACATCAACTTACCATACAGCACCACCTTGTGTACTTCTACCTTAGCCAATACTGGCCACATGTAAAGTAGAACCTAATGAATGAATGAATGCTCAAGATTATGATTATCCATTCCTAAAGGTTCAGCTCCCGCCTCGCAGAGGCCCAATCCCATTCATTATACCATACATCATACATCAGGTACATCCCTGCGCCGCCTGTTTCCCCGGCTGCGAGCGGCAAGCTAAGAATCCTGGCGCACCAATGGATCCCCTCGCCTCCCAGAACGGCGCGCCATCCAGCAGCTCCTTCAGCGCGAAGGAGCACATACGCCGGCACCGCGAGCGCCAATAGGCACCCGTACCCGCCGACGGCGTCGTCAAGCAGCTGGAGCAGCCCCTCTAGCGCGTCGAGCGGCTCAGCAAGCGCAAACACTGGGCGGCGCCGCGCACCTCAAGCGCCGTGAGCGCCATATCCGCGACGAAGCGTCATGTCGGCGACGAGGAGGTACCGAACGGCGGTTTTGTGTGTTCGTCTTCTCCCCGCATAGCTCGCGAGCCACTCCTGCACCGCGACGAGCCCCGCGATACACATATTATCGGCCTCGCCATACCCCGCAACGCGAGAGATCGTCTCTGCGGCGCATCACGCCCGCGCTGCGCATGTCAAGCAGTCGCGCACATCGTCCGAAGGCAGCAAACGCGCCAGCAGCTCTCCAGCTCGAGCCCGAGCAGCAGCACTAGATGGGGCGGCGCCGGCGTCTTCCCCCGCGCCCAGAACGCCTGCACAGGGGTCGCCGATGGCGCGCGCCCTGGAGCGCGTTCATGTGTAGCACGAAATACTGTCACGCCGCAACAAGGGCACGCTACCCGCCAGCGGCGAGCGCCTCTGCGAGCGCACATAGCAGCGGCGTGTCCACGATGTCGTCGGCCTCGCGCGGTATCACCGCGAGGAGGCGTGCTGCGAGCGGCGCGGGCGGAAGGCGGCGTCGTGTGGCTCCGTGAGCGCAAGGTCCACGACGGCGTCGGCCTCGCACGGTACCACCGGCGAGGAGTCGCATGGGCGGAGGGTAGCGCGGGCGGAAGGCGGCGTCGAGCGGCTCGCGTGAGCCATATCCACGCGGTCAACGAGGAGGCGTGCTGCGAGCGGCGTGAACGGCGGCGCGCACGACGATGGCATGGAGCGGCTCCGCGTGCACTATGGCCACGACGGCGTCAGCTCGCGCGCGAGGACCACCGGCGAGGAGGCGGAAGGCGTAGGCGTTTTCACCCGCACGGCGTATGCGCGCACAGGTCGTCGAGCGCCGACTGCAGCGCGACGGACCGCAGGCCAGCGGCGAGGTCGTTTTACTTTGTGGTTCGCGGTGCGCCGCTCCTCCGGGACCGTACGCGGCCAGCTCAGCGGGAGGAGGCGCGCGGGGGAGCGGTGGGGAAGTCCCTGCGAACGGCGAGGATGGGGGGCGGCGCGCGCGACGATGGCATTGAGCGGCTCCACATGCGCCGTAGCCACGACGGCGTCAGCTCGTGCGAGGACCACCGGCGAGGAGGCGGAAGGCGCGCGCGCGGGCGTTTTCACCCGCGCGGCGTATGCGCACAGGTCGTCGAGCGCCGACTGCAGCGCGACAATACGCGGGCCAGCGGCGAGGTCGTTTTGTTTTGTGGTTCGCGATGCGCCGCTCCTCCGGAACGTACGCGGGTGCTCGAGCGCCAGCTCAGCGGGAGGAGGCTCGCGGGGGAGCGGCGGGGAGGTCGCTCTTGTGCAGGGGTATCAGGATGCCGTGCGCATGGAAGAGATGAGGTTCTTGAGGACGAATGCGGGGCCTGTGAGTCGGAGATGCGGGCGGGCGCGATCTCGACCGGGGCTTGGCCTGCGCAGTAGCAGCATTAGTACGGAGAGGATCGCGCGGGGGCGCACGCCGGACCTGTGCGATGACGATGCCGTACGCATCGCGCAGGTCCGGGTCGTTCTTGAGGGCGTGTAGGCGAAGTCGAGATGTGGGCGGGGCCATCGCGACCGCGGGGTTTCTGCGCAGTAGCGTGAGCGCGAGGAGGATCGCGCGGAGGCGGACGAGGGTAGTTTTAACGCCGTCGAGGGGTTCGTAGTGTTCTTGAGGACGGCGGGCGCGCGCCGTCTATGACACGTATGGAAGTCGAGGATGCGTGCGAAGAAGGCGAGCGAGCGCGCTATGCGCCGCGTGAGCGTGGAGTGTGGATCAAGGCCCTGGGGGAGAACGCACCAGCGACACATCCGGGATCCCCACCTCGAAGCCCCCCAGCGCCGGCTTCCCGTGTCCTCGGGACCACTCCCGCACCGCGTCCCAGCATTAGCGCCCTCTTTCCGTCACGCGAAGAACCGCTCCCGCCCCTCGATGCCCTTGTCTAGTCAACGCGCCAGATGACCTCGAGCGCCCGCGCACCTGCACATGAATCGCAGCCCCTGCTGGGTGGTGGGAGCCGGGCAGGGCAGTGCGGTCGTGGCTCGGGGGCTTGAGCTTAAAGACGATAGCGGGGACGACTGGGCGGGGACGGCGCTGGGCGGGGGCGGCGCTGGGCGGGCACAGCGGCGCGTGCGCGTGGCAAAGCCCTCGATGTGGGTGGTTCCACGTGTCGGCGAAGGCGGACGTCGACGCGGGGGGATGAAGCTCCCGTTGACGACGACAGCGGGCGGGCGCTGTGCTCGGTGAGGCGCGGGAGTGCAGCACCGAGTACGCGAGGCCCTGAAATCCTCGCAACTGAGGCAAGGGGTTAGCAGGTGGCGGGAAGGAAGGGGGGAGCACGCACCTCATTCGACATGACGAGCAGCGTCTGCTGCGTTCGTTGATCTGCAGCGAAAGTGCGTACGGTGCCGTCGTGCGCGTCGTCAGTGGGACCCACTACTTAGACCGGCGTCAATATCGCGCGTAGAAAGAGAGGAGTAAATACAAACATGTCTGCTACGTTGAGGAGAGCAGTCGTCAAGAGCGTGCGGGGTCGCGGAGAGCGGTGACGCCACAGTGCGGTACTTCCACTCCGACACCCAGCAGCGGCGGCGGACAGAGATGCCTCCGCGGGCGCTGGAACTTCGAAATCCATTTCCTCTTCATGCGGGCTTTAACGAAGCCTCCGCACATGGGGCGAGCGGGCGAGGGCGGAGAGAGTAAGTTGAGTATTAGGAGATCTGGCGGTGTAGGGGGATGGGCTTGTTGCGTTGGCGAAAAAGGCGCGGAAGAGCGGGCCGAGATCGCACTGCCACTGATGCGCTTTCTTGCCAGTGGCCACGAACGCTCGGGCAACGACTGACAGTCCGCGGTCCATCTCGCGCGCTTTTGGAATACCCCGAACATCGCGAGCAACTTCTCTGCAATGCCCTCGTTCATTTCTTTGGGCAAGGTTTCCTATTCATTTGGTCTCTTCCGCTTTGGCCCTCCTCTCCGCCGATTTCCACTGCGATCGCGGGGATCCTCCGCTCTTAATCTCTCCATCGCGCCTTCTTCATCCAATCACCCCCCAAAACTTATGCCCGCCCGTTCACTGGTACGTACTCTCGTACTCGGAGCTCGGACTATCGAACCACTTCACCATCCCTCCCTCTCTCCTACTCATCCTTCACACGCGCTCATCCCACCTCGCCTTCCTCGCGCAAACGCACCTCCCTAATCACTTACCTACAAGAACTCAATGCGCGGCATCCTCAAGTCTTTTTCGAATATAGAGCCTCGCGCGACCCACACACAGAGATACATACCACCCTGCTCTCCGCCCTGCTCTCCGCGCGCACTCGTCTATTCTGGGCCATCTCGTGGACGTTCCGCCCGGCGCATTTGGGCATTTGGGCATGGCGGGGATCCGGAGTTGGATGTAATCTACGTTATCCGAGGTGTAGCTGGCGCTTGGATACCTGATCAAGTTAAGCACCGTGCCAACACCGTGCGCAGGCTCAGGCGCAAGTCCAAGTCCCGCAAGTCAAGCACGCGCGCGGTGTAGGCTCCGGGTCTCTGCCTTTGGACTGCGATCTCGAAATTATTTATTTCGAATCCCTCTACTGCAGCTCACCACTTCGCGGGCTCGTACAGTGAAACGTGAGTGCGATCCCCATACTCAGAGTATTGAGCCGGGTACTCGTCACTTGATTTCCTCTTCATCCCAGACACATCCACGCTCGTTCTGGCTTTAATTTGAGTACAACTGCCAGACTCTCGCGTCTCGCGGATCTCGTTGCGTCGTTCGTCCTATTCCATTCAGCTGAATTAATGCTGAATATCCTCCTCCCGATCGAGCGCTGCCTGCGATCCGGCGCTGTCAACAGTACAACAAGTTCAGCCGGAGTCCCTCGCCAGCGCCGCAGCTGGAATTCTGCAACGTCTCGGGGAACTGCGCCTTGTGCACCGTTCATTTTTCATGCACAAGGGAGCCGTATTACATGGGTGGTACTAGTACTCTTGCACACAGATACTGTACCTTTCGTTTCGACCACCCTAATGTTTCGATTCACTCATTGAAATTAACTAGTAAACTACACTACAATCCTCTTCACTCTTTGCTGAGCCCTGGGAGCTCCTGGCCGCGTGACTGCGCCGCTCAAGCCGAGGCGGCAAGGCGTTGACATACGATACAACCATCATTGGGACGCTGAGCACCACTCCGGCCGCCCGGATTCAACTCCGTTTATTCCCAGGTTTCGGTTCCAATTTGTACCCTGATTCTTGAGCAATGTAGACCTCTCGTTTGACGGACTTGCCCGCGGGCGGGGACCAGCGAACGGCGCGTGAAAGTTGACTGAAATCCGGATTATCGGGGCGAGGAGTCTATCAGTGATGCCGGGGCAGAGTGATCAAATTGATTGTCTTCCCTGTAGAAATTGTTCGCGCTTCGTCCTCCGAGTTAACGTTAACGCAGATTCTGACGCTCCCGAGCTGCACCTCCTATGTGAGTTCCTCTTCTGCTGATTTCCTCGATCTTCGAGCTCCTCTCGTATGTTAACGCCCACATAGCTATGCCCTCGGCGCTTCAAGTTCCCCTGCAGCCTAATCTATGGCTTTCCGGGGTGGTTTTCACGTGAGGAGATTTACAGCGCAGCCGTATCCGAGTCCAAGGGTATGGAGACCGCGCGGGCCACGATGCGCGATTGATTCGTTCGAGCGGAACTGAGGCGCGCGCTGGAGACTTTGCGTGCGCGGTTGCTCAATCCAAGCTCAATCGTAGGTGAGAAATATTTACAGTATGTTGCGAGCCGATGTGTGGTATCTTTGCTTCCGGTCTTGGCGTGTAATTACATGGAGCTGTCGCTCTTGCGATTCTGCGGGCTCAATCACCCGTGGTAATTGAATTCACACACGGGCGCTGATGCAGTGACCGCGGGTCAAACCCGCTTTTGGACACTCGTCCGGAAGGTGGTTTTGCTGGTTCGGGGGGAGAAACACAGAGAATAATACACCATGGCTGGAGACTGTAGACGAGCTGATAAGGTCAAAATATAGGGAGGCAACTTCGGCGTCGGCGGACAGGGTTCCTAGTATGTGTAGTCGGATTCTTAATGGCACATAGATCGCCATCACGCCGTGGGCGCCTCTTGCTGAATCTGGTGTCGGCTGTTCGACTTCGATCTTTGATCAATTCCAGCACAGCCCTTGACAGCCTTGACATGTACAGATCTCGTCGCTTTCCTCGTTCCACCATGTCCGCTCCCCTCAATGCAACATCCAGCTCACCTCCTCAGACACCAGCAAATGGAAGTCGGGTCAAGTTCAAAGCCAAACTCTCGTCTCAATCAAAGTCAGACTGGCTTGCCGGCTCGCTTACCACAGCAAAGTTGATCGCAGCCGGGGCGGAGTGTATCCCTTTCCCGTATGTCAAGGGTGTTTTTGGGATGGTTGTTATCATCTTGGAAACAGTGGAGGTGGGCAATTGTGGTCTGTGCTTGTGTGGGAAATTAGTCTGACATGCTTGGTACAGAAAGTGAAGCGGAATCGGGATGACCTGAAAGAGCTATGCGGGAATATCATGGATATTATCAAGATTGTGCAAGACCAGCTGTCGACTCATGGAGATACTGGTGCTCTGAAGTTCAAAGGGCTATGTGAGGATCTGGCTGGGTGAGTGTTCCTCCACCTGCTTGGGTGCTGGCCAATGATAGCTGGTTAGTGTTTTGGAGGGTGTCTTGAAATCAATCCAGCAGCTACCAACAGAAGCCAGCAGCCTCAGTGGTCGTTTTAAAGAGATCATGAAGCTCGGAAGTACAGCAGACAAAATTGCTGGTCATCGGATGAGGATCCAAGAACTGCGGTCAAATTTCATGGTAGATATAGTCTATTTCTCCAACACCTTGGGCTTATCAATATTTCAGCTTATGGCAGCAATTGATACCAACCTGCAAGTTCACAAGACCTTCACAACAGGAAGGCCACCTGGTATGATTTGTTCTGTCTAGATAATCCCAACATCTGAGATATTGATGTATTTGTAACCCCAGTCACTCAAACTATCACAAGGTGTCCACCTCCATCCCGCATATTCCATGGCAGACAGAATATCCTTGAAAAGATGCATCACTTTTTCACACAGGACTTGGACAACCAGCACATATTTTTGCTGCATGGACTAGGTGGTGCTGGGAAGACTCAAATAGCCCTCAAGTTAATTGAGGAGCTCTCCTCTCAGTGAGTTAGCTTCCTAATCTGGTCCCATGCCACTGAGACTTTCTGTAGCTTCACAGACATATTTCTCATTGATGCCAGTACTACCGAGACAATTGATATGGGCCTCAAAAATATAGCTGCCACACAAAACACTGGCAGCACAGCCCAGGATGGCCTCGGATTGTTGAGCAATAAACCCGAGGAATGGCTGCTATTTTTTGACAATGCAGATGACCCCCAAATCAACCTCAACAAGTTTTTTCCACAGTGCAAACATGGAAATATCTTGATTACATCTCGGAATCCCAGGCTTCGAGCTTATGCTGGTTCCCATTGTCTAGTGTCTGATATGGAAGAGCCAGATGCAGTAGCACTATTACTTAAAAGTTGTGCTGAAGGGATCACTCCAAGAAACAAGGAACTTGCAACTGACATTGTGAAGGTTTGTCATCGTTATGTGTTTATCTAAGGTATTCAACATTATTCTCAAGGCACTGTATTATCTCCCCCTGGCAATCATCCAAGCTGGAGCATTCATATTGAAGTCTGGGGCACTTTCCAGCTATTTGAACCTCTATTCTGAGAATCAGGCTCGATTACTCAGTGAACAACCAGATCAGTCTCATGATGACTATGCTCAGACAGTATACACAACATGGCAGATCAGCTTTGAGCAGCTTAGCAAGCCAGCTGCAACAGTTTTACAACTGTGCTCATTCCTCCACCACAATGGAATATCTGAGGAAATATTCTCAAGAGCATCTTCATATGACTTTCCATTCAATGGTCCATCCAGGGAGGAGTTGCAGGATCCTCTCGAATTTCTATCCCAATTCACAGGCCCAACCAATGTCTGGAACTCTCTTCAATTCATCAATGTCATGAATGAAATCACAGCATATTCCTTGGCCAACTTTGATCCAGAGGGGAAACTGTATTCTATCCATCCATTGGTGCATAACTGGATTCGGAGTACACTTACAGACCAAGATGAATATCGTTATTGGATGGTTGCCATAATTGGAATGTCAATTTCAGGAATTCCGGACCAAGACATGCAGCTGGCGAGTTTGAAACTTCTGCCTCATGTTGATTCATTACTCTGTGGAAATATAAATATCAGACCTGATTTCCGCAGGAAGTATGGTGTTCTTTACTATCATGCTGAAAGGATGAAAGATGCGGAGGAACTGGAACTGGCAGTCCTGGAGCATCAGAGGAGTGTCATGGGTGAGGATGATTTACACACGCTGCATGCTATGGGGTCTCTTGCAGCAACATACAACCAGCAGGGCAAATATAAGGAGGTAGAGGAGCTTACAATTGTGATCCTTGAGAAGCAGAAGAAGCTCCTGGGAGAGGATCATCCTAGCACACTTTGGGCTATGGGGACTCTTGCTTCCACATATCATGGCCTAGGCAAATGGCAGGAGGCAAAAGAGCTCAAAATTATTGTGCTTGAGAAGCGGAGGAAGATCCTGGGTGACGATCATCTGGACACTCTGTGGACCATGGAGAGCCTTGCTTCTACATATCACAGCCTAGGGAAATTGAAAGAGGCAGAGGAGCTGGGTCTTGTGGTCCTTGAGAAGCGGAGGAAGATCCTGGGAGAAGATCATCCTGTCACCCTGCGTGCCATGAAGAATCTTGCTTCTGCCTATCACAGCCCAGGCAAATTGACGGAGGCAAAGGAGCTTGAAGTTGTTGTGCTTGAGAAGCGGAGCAAGATCTTGGGGGATGATCATCTGGACACTCTGTGGACCATGGCAAGCCTTGCTTCTATATATCACAACCTAGGAAAATTGAAAGAGGCGGAGAAGCTGGGTCTTGTGGTCCTTGAGAAGCGGAGCAAGATCCTGGGAGAAGATTATCCTGACACCCTGCGTGCCATGACAAATCTTGCTTCTGCCTATTACAGCCTAGGCAAATTGATGGAGGCGGAGGAGCTTCAAGTTGTTGTGCTTGAGAAGCAGAGGAGAATCTTGGGAGATAATCATCCTGACTCCCTGCATGCCATGGCAAGCCTTGCTCCTACATATCACAACCTAGGGAAATTGAAGGAGGCAGAGGAGCTTTATCTTCTTGCTCTTGAGAAGCGGAGTGAGATCCTGGGGGATGATCATCTGGATACTCTGTGGACCATGGCGAGCCTAGCTTCTATATATCACAACCTAGGCAAATTGAAAGAGGCGGAGGAGCTGGGTCTTGTGGTCCTTGAGAAGCGGAGGAAGATCTTGGGAGAAGATCATCCTGACACCCTGCATGCCATGAAGAATCTTGCTTCTATCTATTACAGTGCAGGCAGATTTACAGAGGCGGAGGAGCTTGAGGTTGTTGTGCTTGAGAAGCGGAGAAGACTCTTGGGAGAGAATCATCCTGACACCCTGCATGCCATGGCGAGCCTTGCTCCTACATATTACAACCTAGGGAAATTGAAGAAGGCAGAGGAGCTTGAAGTTCTTGCTCTTGAGAAGCGAAGCAAGATCCTGGGTGATGATCATCTGGACACTCTGTGGACCATGGCGAGCCTAGCTTCTATATATCACAAACTAGGCAAATTGAAAGAGGCGGAGGAGCTGGGTATTGTGGTCCTTGAGAAGCGGAGCAAGATCTTGGGGGATGATCATCTGGACACTCTGTGGACCATGGCAAGCCTTGCTTCTATATATCACAACCTAGGCAAATTGAAAGAGGCGGAGGAGCTGGGTCTTGTGGTCCTTGAGAAGCGGAGAAAGATCCTAGGAGAAGATCATCCTGGCACCCTGCGTGCCATGACAAATCTTGCTTCTGCCTATTACAGCCTAAGCAAATTGACAGAGGCAGAGGAGCTTGAGATTGTTGTGCTTGAGAAGCGGAGGAGACTCTTGGGAGAGAATCATCCTGACACCCTGCATGCCATGGCGAGTCTTGCTCCTACATATCACAGCCTAGGGAAATTGAAGGAGGCAGAGGAGCTTGAAGTTCTTGTTCTTGAGAAGCGAAGCAAGATCCTGGGGGATGATCATCTGGACACTCTGTGGACCATGGCGAGCCTAGCTTCTATATGTCACAAACTAGGCAAATTGAAAGAGGCAGAGGAGCTGGGTCTTGTGGTCCTTGAGAAGCGGAGGAAGATCCTAGGAAAAGATCATCCTGACACCCTGCGTGCCATGACAAATCTTGCTTCTGCCTATTACAGCCTAGGCAAATTGACAGAGGCAGAGGAGCTTGAGGTTGTTGTGCTTGAGAAGCGGAGGGGACTCTTGGGAGAGAATCATCCTGACACCCTGCATGCCATGGCGAGTCTTGCTCCTACATATCACAGCCTAGGGAAATTGAAGGAGGCAGAGGAGCTTTATGTTGAACTCCTGGATAGACAGACAGCCCTCGTTGGCACTGATCATCCAGACACCCTGGATACAGTGGGTTATCTAGTGTGGATACGCAAGGCTATGGCCAAAAAACATCGGAAATCAGCCATACAGGTCTGCTTTCATTGAACAGATGCTTTTCTGTGTGCGCACTAACATATTTTTCAGTTCCTCAAGAATATATTCTGAGACCCTCAGTTGTCCTCTATGTTCTCCAAAATGTCCATTCCCTTGCTGGACACAACTTACTATTTGTCACCCATCATGTTATACCTCCACACAGTTCCCAGTTTTCGCTGTTATATCCTCAACTTTGATTGCATTTGGTTCTTCTCACACAATGGTTACAGCAAGTGCAAAATTTTCAACTGATCCAAGGTGAGTAATTAGCACATCAATATTTGGGATCATGGGTTGATTCAGACCGGCGGTGTTCTCCTCGGACAAAACTAAATGTGGAGCTAATCCTATTGTCGACATGGACTGGTTTAAATGAAGGTGCTCTGTCCGGACTCTGATAAGCCGGTATATGCAATTAAGGTGCTTGATGAATTTGAGGACTTCTGCATATGGCTTGCACTTTTGAAGCCATTTTTTAAACCCCTTCAGGTCAAATTTAGTTCCCTGTGCAGAGAGCATGACATGGGTGTGCAAGCCGCATATTTGCGAAATGTGATCTGCATTGATAGTCATCCCATCTGCCAACTGGTAACAATAATAGAAAGACTGTTGAATCTTTTGCAGAGATGGGAGGGTCCGAGTCGAGCAGGATTCATCAATAACTGTTGGGAGACTCACAGGCCAGCAAATCACTAGTACTTTACAAGCTGCCTAGAATTGTATAAATATATCCAGACTGAGAGTCATTCGCCCTGGGCTCCGGTTCACTTGCATCTATGTTTACAGATATCAGTGATGGGATAGATGTAAGGTACCAACACTCGGAAGGCCGCGAAATAAGCTTTGGGAATAGAAGCTGCAAGTCATTTATATTGGTGTGCATATGATGGATCACAGATTCATTCATGGGTGAGGCCTGAGTGAGTGTGAGTCCTCGAAGAGCCCCGATCATGTGTTGTTCCAGGCAATGTGATGTGAGAGTCACAGAAATTGCGGAGAAATATAGCCATTGTATTGTTGAGTCCTTGGATTATGCTACTAATTCTACAATACAAATCAATGCTCAAACGAATGCAAGTGGGAAACACCCAGATGAAAAATCTGTTCTGAAATGCATTTCCCTTATAATTGATTGTGATGCGCCGCCGGGGATGGCATGGCATCCCCTTTTGCGCCTTCAAGTTGGCCTACAGCTCGCATATAAATGACCAGATTTCAGATGTATGGAGTGACCATGGTGCACACACTCCTCTTCCCTTGCTTCACACCCTCGTCCGTGACCTTCTCCAGAGGCGCAGAATATTGCGGGGATGCGAGAGAGCATATGGCTCGGAGCTGGAGCTATGCCGAGCGGTGTTTGTTGCTTGTGTGCGCTTGGCACAGCCACTGGATTCTATTTGTCAACCCCGCCCCGCCGCCACCGCCAGCCACCAGCCAGCCACAATCCAGCTATCCACATGGCCCCACAACGTACACTGCACCCACCACCCACAAGTCATCCTGCTCGCTGGTAGTCTGTTCTATGCAGTCGGCGGAATATGTACTGCACAAGCACAGCGTGGCGCGGAATGACGCCCCGCACAACTCACACCGACAGCACCTCTCCGTTATCAAGCCCACGTCACACGAGGTGCCCGCGGATGACTCGACGCCCCCGCCCCCGACGAAGAAGCGGAAGAGCCCAGACCTGCACGAGGAGGGCATCCGCACGTGCCTGCGGACATGCTATCCAGCCGAGGTGCATTTTTCATCCTTGGTTTCGATTAGGCGGGGGGAGCTTGGCACGCTTTGCGTCATTCGCGCTGCGAGCGCGGAGCGAGGGCGTTCTGTCGGAAAAATAAAAATAGCCTTATCAGGCGCCGGCCTTATAATGTCATAATCAGGGCCTAATAAGGTAGGCGTGCACGTTATCCGGCAGTTATCCGGGAGCCGGCCTGCTGATTTGGCACGATATTCTTACCCAAAACGTCTCCTTGCGCCTTGCCTCCACTCGCCTCACTGCGTCGTAATATCACAACCCCCGCTTTCATTCACGCCACGCCGATGTTTCTGATGAAGTAAATGGACCGCCGGCGACGCGCACCGCCTCCTGGACTTGAATAACGGCTCAGTCTAAGAACCGCTATCCTCGTCTACAGTCCGAATTCGCATCTGTGGTGCGATGCTAGGTATGTCGCCCGCCTATGATCATGTTCCCTATTCATAGGGCACATCCACGATCTCGCCCAGACACTGCCGCTCAACCGCTCGAACAGTATGCACCAAACCCACCAGAGATCGCGCGAGGAAATGAAGAGCTCAGGTATTGCAAAATGCGCGTGTATCTCGATACCGGAATCCAGGTCATATGAATCCCGGATAGAAGTCCCGCATGCGGTTCGCACTCAGGCTGCGCATCGCGATTCTGGAAGCACGGCGCTTTGCACCCAACACATTAGAGGACGTACAGATGTCTCGATGTGATGTATGTTGATTGAATAACCATTATCTCAATGCTACGTTCCATGACGGTCTGGGTACAAGGTCTTTAGTCGAAGGGACATATCACCGTCGACCACGTCAACCACAATAAACTCTCCAGGTTTGTCGAAGTCGGGTGCTAGGAGCGCTCCACGGATGATGGAATGTACGGAAATGAACTCTGAGTTCTTCCTAGGCTGTGCGCGAACCCGATGGAACCGTAGCGCCTTGTCCTTTTTGCTCAAACGTCCTGTCGGAGCGTCCAAAGGCAAGATGAGTGCGAATGAATGCGCGGTCTCCTCCACTGTGATAGAAAATAGATAGAGGAGTTGAGCAAAGAGAGGCTCCTTTTCTGTTTTCACCAATACGCCGTCGTAACGAGGGTGGCCGTGGAATTTCGGGTTGCATCGTAGATAGTCCGAAGATGAGGTCCAGGTGCTGAGGGAGTCATAGTGTACCTTGAGGAATTGAAACGGCACAACCTATTGCATTAACAGTCAGTTGAGATGTTCTTGGGCAAGACAAAACATGTACCTCCTCTTTACCATCAAATCTCAATGGCTTTCCATTCGGCAAAGGATACTTGAATGCGGGAAGGAATTTGGTAATGAAATTCCCGAACTTCACGCGGAATTTATCAAAGGCGAGGTCGTGGGATGTTTGCTCCAAAGTCGAGAAAGAAACAGGCTTGAGGCTCGAACCAATATCGACATTGGACAGTGCGGAAAGTTTCCGCGTCTCTATATCCTCTGGAATCTCATCTGCGTCTTCATCGAGCACATCAATTTGTTCCCGAATAAATGTAGCCACAGTACGACGGTGATCATGTTTAACCAGCTGAGAGTGTTCAATTTGGCGTGTGTGCCCAGTGTGAAACGCTCGAACATACCTGCGGAGTCACATCTTTAAAATTTGTCAACCGGTGGTAGGTGTTCCTGATTGCACCGTGCATGGATTCACTGGTTTTCGTTCCAAAATTTCGACTTGCTCCTTTCTTTTCGATGTCGTCGAATATATGATAGCGCGCGTGGAATTTGGGGAAATTCCAATTCTTCTCGCCGTGGTCTGTTCCCTCGCAAGCGGTGACATATTTCTGGCCATATTCAGTACGTTATTGGCTCAAATGCTTAACCATACCTTCATTGCTAAGTCAAGGATCAGAACCTCACGGCGCCCGGCGGCAATAGTCTCCGAGGTGTGGACTTGGAACCCGATGGAAGTGCGCAACTCGAGGTAACTTCGAAGGGATTGCAGCAGGAGAAGGCCAGGTTCATCAACGAGAACATTGTGAGCCACGAAAAGCATCAATTTAGCAATGTCTTCGTGTTTCGAACCGTCGTTAAAGGAGGTATTCATAACCGTTTCGAAATGGTTTAATCCTCTCCACCGTGGAAATTTGGACATCCTGAGTATTCTCAGGAGATGATGGTGCATGCACAGCAAAAAAAACATACTGTGCATCTATCTTCACAATGGCTGGGCGGCCCAACTCCGTAATTCGTGCCTTAAATTGACCAAACAGGTGATCACCCCAAAATCCACCATCGTCTGCGTGCAGCGGGTCGTACGAGATAGCCTGATGGGGGTCTGTATTTCCGAGTTCCCAGAATGCATTCTAGTCATAATTAGATGAACCAGAGTGACGAAGCAGAAAATGGCACACCTTGACATCCCGCAATCCGTGGTCTTTAAGAATTTCCTCCCGCTCGGCTACGGTTCTTGTTTCTCTAGCCTCCTCCAGAATGCGCTGAGATTCAATTCCCGTGCGCAGTGGATGTGCTGTGGAAAGATCTGACTGTTGATCCCAAGGGACAAAACATATCGGGCAAGGATAGAGTCCCTGCAAACCACGAATGAGTGCCATTACAGATCTAAACCTATTTTCAATAAATCGGAGAGAAAATCCAAGGAGGAACGTACGCTTCTTCGTAGTCTGCAGCTAAAATCAGAATCATGGGCCAAAGCCAACGGATAATTTCATCTCCACACTTCGTCCAATTACCGACTTTGGACGGATGTACAAGGGATTCCAGTAACTTGGAGAACGCAGTGTGCCAGACTATATTTTTGAAATTGCTGAACGCTGGTTTACCATTCTCCTGAGGGTCGTCTTTCACCTACACATCGAAAGTATAAGTGAAGCAAACACCGCAGGAAATGGAACATACTATTGGTTGATGACCCACGAGCTGACCACCACCGAACCGAGTACTGTTTCGGATCGCAATCGGAATGTTTGCGACTCTGGCTACTACCGCGTACACCTTTTGGGTGCCAAAGGAAGAGAGTTTTGACTTGTCTGCATACACGACAAGACAGACGGGCTTCGCAGCTGGATCATTGGGCAAGGCCGACTGAATAACCATGAGCTGGTGCATGAAGACATAGTTTTCTACTCACCTGTGCAGCCCAAAATGCGTCGGCGGTCCAAGGTTCATGGTAGAAGCGAACATAAGTTTCACCGTTGAATTTATAAGCCTTTTCGGCGTCCCAAACGAAACAAGCAGAAAGGCGAGGGTCCTGAACAAGACTTAAGACCCAGTCCCACAGTGGACGAGTGTATGTATCAAACTCCTTGTCCTCGGTCTTGTACTGAATTTTTATTGTGTCTTTCC
Organism: Mycena vulgaris; assembly: GCA_029204335.1. Lineage (NCBI taxonomy): Eukaryota > Fungi > Basidiomycota > Agaricomycetes > Agaricales > Mycenaceae > Mycena > Mycena vulgaris. The sequence goes on along the minus strand of JARGYA010000585.1, from coordinate 53,595 downwards.
GGAACTGGAAGTACAAAATAAGTACGAGAAGCACGAACTGCGGATGCAATGTCTTACCGCAGTGCATTTATGCGAGGCCAACCCCCAGAGCTCATCCAATTCTCGTTGGTTTGCCAACGTGAACTCGTTCGGATGGGATCCACAACGTCGGATAAGAGAGATCAATGTCTCAATCGCATTCTTGTTCAACATATTATTCTCGCAAAATTCGGCCACTTCAAAATCCAGTTGGGATCGAAATGGCAGCCATGGTTGGTCGTCGGAGGCTGCCGGTTGCTCTGCCATGGTAGCTTTCACATATTTATTAAAAGATTCGAAGGTGGGCGAGCGTTTGCTATGAGGATGAAAAACACGTTTGATTTCTTCAGGTGGCGGAGGACTTTGGGGGCGTTCAGGATCATCATCGGGTAGAAGATCCTGTTCAAGGTCAGGATCTTCTGGAAAGTTGTCAACGAGATAATCTAGAGCGTTTGAATGTCAGAATGTGGTTATTCACAACGATTTAGTACTGCGTACCCGGAAGATCATTTCTTTCGGGTATCCGCACTCGCGGCGGAGAATGTCTTCCCGGTGGTTGGACTGGGTGGCCGGCTTAAAAATATAAACTCCCTTGCATCAGAACAGAGGATATACTTTTACCTCTTAAATGGACATCAAGTTGGGCGTATTGAGCTTGACCTACGTCAATATTTTTCAACGATTGGTTATGGCAAGAGTAAAGATGAACATACGTTGTTGGGCCTTCAATTTCATGATAAAATTTGTGTCTTTTCCCTTGATAGCTTTTTGGGAGGCACACGCAGCTTCATGTTTATCGATGCCCCTTTTGTCGTAGGCACCACCACAGTGCTGACAGGCGGGTTTGGGGGGCATGACAAGGAACTGCTAGTCCAGAGAAGGGCTGTGAACTGGGTAGAATATTCTTGCGAGCGGCGGACGGCGTGAGTGAACTTAAACGGAACCGACTTGGAAAGCGAAGTTGACTTTCATCACATGTGCGCGTTAGTGAAACATGTGCAAACATAATCTCCCTCCGTCTTCGACCACTGTCGCCGCCGCGAGACAGCGAGGTGGACATGTCGCTCTACCGGTCCGCCTTCTTCGTTGAAGCGCTTCCATGCACTCTGTGGGCGCTTCAACCCAGTGAGTCTTTTCTTCCCTTTAATTTCTCGGTCTGAAACCTATGGCTGTCTTAGCACACTCCTCTCGCTTCCCTGCGCTTGTTTTCCCTCTCAGGCACAATCTCGCGATGAAGACCTCAGATCCCTAGGTGATTCTGGACAAAAATCACGGCGCCACAGAAAGCTGTTCTCGGGACGCGGGGTCGGCATCCCTAACCATGTCAACACGCAGAAGCTCATCCAGATGTTCAATCAGAACATGCTCCTCGTGTCTTGCAGCACGAGCTACTTTTCGAAGGCACTCACATCTGTGCCTCTCGCACACACTCTCGTTCAAGAGCATACCGTCGATGCTGCCCGCCACATCGAAGCGCTCGCTGCCACTGGGACCTGCGGGCGCCGACCGAAGCTCAACTACGCGGACGCAGGCAAGCCATAGCTTTTGTGCTACCTCGAGCAGAAGGGGCTCGCTCACAGACGCAGACTTGACCGTTGTTCCGGAGGTGCGCGACATCCTTCCCTTCTCTCCCCAGCTGCTACCCCCGCGTCCCAGGCCTGCGACGACTCCTTCGAGGAGCACGTCCTCGTGTAGCAACCGGAACTCACGGGGCTGCACCTTCACGGCCACGGAAGTACTATGGCCTTTGAGATGCTCCCGCCTGCCGAGGTCACTTTCTTCATTTTTCTTCCAAAGTACTGACGAGCGCCTCAGCCCGCACCAACATACACCATTCGACTCGCACTGTTATTCATGTACCTCCCCCCTCGGTTCCTTTTTTTGCCATCCCGTTTCTCATGATAATATATCCCACTTTTGCAAACACTGGTTTCCTCCGACGGGTATCCTGTTCTCGCTCGACCCTGTCTACTCTTTACCGAACATTCAATTCTCGGCTATCTTCCAAGTTAACCAGTGATCGATCACAACTGAAACGTAACCACTTGGCCGTTAAATATCACTGTAAGGCGAGTATTCCTTTGCCCAATCACCATGTCAGCTACCAATGATGTCGTCTTCACAGAGGTTCAAAACTTAGAGTCTCCCCATGCCCTCATGGATTCAGATGTTGCCATCGTACGTCGTCTGAATCGCCTTTACGTTCCGTCCATGCTCAGATGCGCTGGTAACGACAGCTCGAAAGCCTGCTCAAAGCTCGCGAGCACCAACTTGAACTCCTCAGAACGGCGTACTTTCAGGTTCGCGGGGACTATCAAGCTGTGTTAGCTGAACGCGATGCGCTCCTGGTACGTCATGAAGAACAGTGCACTCAATACCGCCGTGTCATGTGAGTAATTCATCTATTCGTGTTCTGTCGCAGACTCTTACTGAAAAAACTTACGCCTAGCACGGAACTGAAGGATCAAACTGCCGACGTTCATTTCTGCGCCTGGCACAAGTTACAGGCGGCAACTCGTCTCACTCCCGTTGTGACGGATCCCGGAGCTGGTGGAGCTAATAGCGGACTGATTTCGTTGTAACCCATCCAGATACATCGTCGTCGTCAAAGTTAAATAGTGTTGCGACCTCCCTTTTGTGTCGGCATGTGTCTGAAATTACCGTTTGAGAACTGAACATTTAGATTGACCCTGAAATTTCCAAGAACATGTATCGTCAAATTCAAGGCACCAACACTTATTATGTAAATACTGTTTCCAGGGAATCCCTTCGTCGGCCGGAAACTTTCTCTCACTCTCCACCATGCCCACTCCCACTGAAGACGAGGACTACGACGATGGTGGCGACCTGCACCTCCAACCAATCAATTACAATGCTTCACGCGATGAATTGATAGCGGTTAGTCCTCAAATTTGTGTCTGGATTGTTCTCATCGTCTCCGCATTTCAGGCCTTGAAATCCTCTCAGTTATCTCTAATGAAAGTGCTGGGAGAGAACCGTGAGCTTCAAAAGACGAACAGCGAGCTTATGGCGGTTTCAACCAAGAAACGTCGCAAAGGGGTTGAGAAAGACCTTTTGGGCTACCAACCGCACATCACCGCTCTCGCTAAGAAGTTCCTCTTCACCCGAGCGCTCTTCATAGACTCTGCAATGTTCCGACTGAATCTACCGCAGCCTTCGGAGAGACCCGAGGACCAGTTTGTCAGCGATGAGGCGTATCGAAACAGCGTAACCATTGCGCTCTACCAGGACATCCCCGAGAAATTTCATTCCCTTCTGGATGCAGAGACGTATGGAAGCTTTGCCAAAGACGTACGTGAATTGTTCGGGGCACCAGAGTGTAGAACTCACTTGATATTCCATTTAGTTTATTCACGAACATTCAGACGGACGTTCGACACTAATTAGCATCATTCGCAAGACCCTTCCCGTCATTTTGAAGGGCTTCAACATTGATTCCGACCTGCTTACCACGGCCAGCGCTGATCGCAGCAACAACGAAGCTCTCAAACACTTCCTTTGTTTTCCCAACGAACGAAAGGCGACGCTGTATGCGCCTGTCTTGTTTCCCGGCCCGACCCGAAATATGAACGAGCTGTTTACTGGACCGGTAGTCATGAAGGTGCGTCCGAATAATGGTGTTCTTTCAGATTCTAGCATTGCGAAGGTCCACCGACTGATGTACTTTGGTCCTGGGAGTCTCGTTCCGGGAAAAAAGCCAGCACCGAATTCAAATGGGATGAGGATGGGGTTGAAGCAGGTAACGGAATCGTCGATCTCAGCAGCCGGAATTCTCGTGCGTCCTTAACTACTATGGATGATCTTGAGGCTGACATGCAGCGTTCAGACTCGATTCGTCTTATCTCCGGATAAAGAATGGGGGAGCTCCAAGACGGACTGGGAAGCAGAGTACCGAGCATACCACAAACTCCTCGCTTGCAATCGCCATCTGCCACATGTCAAAAGAATCTTCAAAAAAATCCACTCTTTCGTTTTCGATGGCATCGATACTTCCAATGAGGCTACCACCTCCGACACGGATTCAGAACGCGAGACCGAGGACGCCATCGCCGATGCAATGAGACAATTCGAGCTTGGCACTGACCCCGCATCTGTTCTGGAAGACGATGCTGATGCTCGTGGCGTGGTCACTCCGGTAGCAGAACCGGTTACTGCAGTCAGACAGGTCCACTTTCTTGACGCGGAATTACCACCCGAGGCGCCGGCGGAAGCTCAAAATGCTGTTCCGGATGCAGACGTTCCTACCGGAAGACGCACTCGTGGTCGTAATGCAGGGGCTACTGCGGGGAGCGGTGAAGAGCCTAGTACCACGACTGTAGCTACACGTAGAAAAAGGAGGACGTAGTTAGAGCGAGTCAAGAATGAGACATACAATTTACTTCTTTTTTTTTTGTTCAATGAAGGCCGGCTAGATGCAGTATATATTGAGCAACAGTTCCTGTGTAAGAAAGGTTGCCTGGTGCAGTCGTTATGTTAATGTCTTTGAAATTTCGTTACTTGTTTAGAGGTCGCCGGTTCGATCCATTACAAAGCCTCCCGTTTACAAGGACAGTATGTAATGAATACAACAAAGTATATATATAAATAGATTTTTTCCTTACTGTCCCCACAGGACTTACAACGTACCGGCCTTAATATCAGCCCTTATAATTCACTTCATTCCTTATCTAGCCTTATAACGTCAGCAGCTCCTTCTCAGACCCCGGATCCTTATCATGTGGCCTCATCTTATCTGGGACTTCCATCTTATCAGGTCAGGATAAGAGCGCCGGTCCTGATGGCCTGATCTGACCTAATCAAATCTTATCGGCTTCACCAGGTTTTTCCGACATCGTAGACACGCCCCCGGCGCATGGCGCACGCGCCTCCGCCCTCTTGCTACATCGCTACATCGTGTCGTACCCGTCGCGTTGCGCGATCGACGCTACTTCTTCGTGCGCTAGCGGCGGACGAGGCAGCGCGGATGTGTGCAAGGTGACGGAAGCCGAAGCGGAGGCAATGGCGGTGGTGGGTAGGGCGGATGAGCGAGGAGCCCAAGTAAAGCAGTAATGTGTTACTCCACTGAGTTTGTCCGCCCAGCACTGTCGCGTTCTCTCGTTGCCTGAAACATGTATACATTCTCTGTCCTTACTAGGGCTGCCGCCCGTGCTCGTTGCCATGGTTCCACGGGTCCCGTGGCACAGGTGCCGTGCCCGTGCCGTCGAACATTTTTGAACCTCTTCAACAGCACGGTCACGGCATGGGTCTGAGCCGTGGACACCCGTTGAAACACGGCCGTCACGGCCGTGAGACGGGTGCTGCCCGAGCAATGTTTTCTGTCAGTATTTCGGCACCAAATAAACTAATATAGACATGCTAGTATACCACGGTACCCTCAATCCAATTTCTTACCCACTTACCTGTAGAACTTAGAAGCTTCGAACTCGGACGGCAATTTCCGATAGTGATGGCGGAGTTTTAATTCTGAACTTCAACCACGATTCCAACTTTACTGATCGAAAATTACCGAGCCATTCTTTACCAAGCTCGAAGTACGACATAATACTTGCAGATCATGCATCAAATATGTCTCCTTTCAATTTCTAACACCCAAATTTGACTCAGGTTTAGTTTCTTGCCGTTGCAGTATTCAGCAGATGAAACGTCAGTGAGAGCACCTGCTAACCAGCTGAAAATGCACTTGCAAGCTCCTCTAACAAGTGATGTAGAACTTGACCCACCCGTTGTGCCGTCACGGCCGTGTCGTCAACCGTCCCGTCCCGTTGAAGGTCTTGAACTTTGTCCCACGGCCGTCAATATCACTATGACGGACCGATCCGGACAAAATGATTTGAACCCAATTTGAGCCACGAAAAACTCGAGAAATCACCGATGACCACCAATGATCACCAATGATTTAGAATGATCACCAGTGACCACTAGTGATGGCTGGTGATCACTAGTGATCCTCATTGGTGAGCGATTTATCATCGGTGACACTCACTAGTGAGTGATCGATTCATTTGTCGGTCATTATCGGTGATGCACTGATGCGCCTGCACTGCTTTTACTGCCATCACAATATTTGGTCCGAATTGTGCGCTCAATAAGGCATGCTCGTTTCGGCACACTTCGGGACGCTGTTTGGCCGCTCTCCGTCTGTGTGACTTTAGCGGACAACTCTGGGAAGTTAATTGTGTGTCCAATAGATCCAGCATAGTTGAAATATGTCGCTCTGTACCATAAATTCCAAGTGATATTTGTCGCTTTGACCGGTGCGTGTTGGGCACGTGAGAGACTTTGGGACCGAAAAATGTATTGGAAATATCCCGGTCATCGGTGATAACCAGCCATCATCGGTGACCATCAAGTTGCGAAGCTTGAATTAAATTAGAATATTGGCCGGATCGGTCATACATATATCACGGCCCGTGCCGTGCTGGTGCCGCCGATTTCACGGCCGTGCCCGAGCGTGCCCGTCACGGGCAGGGTGGCAGCCCTAATCCTTACAAACTGATAATTGTACCTTTGCTGTATCCAGTATCTCGAATAAATGACTGTCGCTTCTCCCGTACTGCGACTGCTCTTACCTCCATACTGCTAACGCCGCGGAGCCCTGCGTCAGTATTCATGATGGTCTCGGGCGCGTTTCCCGCAAGTTCAGGTGTCTGTTATTCCTTCACACCTGCTGTTAACTCCCAGAACACGCCTGTTCTCCTCTCCAACTGCTTACGCGCCCGAAAGAATGTCACATGGTTCTAGACCGCAGCCTCGAGCAGTGCGCTCTTACTATAACTGAGTCCCCAACGAGTAATTGAATCTTCGCTTGTGTTCTCTATCTCAAATGGTTCCTTCCCCGCATTGGGGCGGCCTTTTTCTTCGAAGAAAAAAACAGTCGCATTCCTTCTGGATTTCCTCTCCGCTCATCATTCGACTCTCTGTCAATTATTATATCATACGGCATACATCAGGTACATTGCTCAGAATCGTGGGCCTCACGCGCCAGGAGATCCCAGCCACTTCCCAGAGGGCACACCATCCATCACCGTCTCGAGCGCAAGGGAGGTGGACGCGCGCTCCCGCTGACGGCAGCCTCAAGCGGCTCCTCCAGCGCAATCTCGGGCAGCAGCGCAAAGGATCATACACGCCGGCATCGCGAGCGCATGCGGGTGCACGTACCCGCCGACCACGGCTTCGAGCGACTGGAACCCGCCAGCGCGACTTCGGGCAGCAGCGCAAGATAGGCGGTGTATGCGCTCAGGTCGTCAAGCGCCGGGAGCCCAGCGCGCCTGAGTAAGGGTGCTGCGCCGAAATAAACGCCCATACGCGCACGCACCCGCCGATGGGGCCTCCGCGAGCGCCAGGTTCATGACGGCGTCGGCCTCGTATGGTACCAGCGGCAAGGAACTGCTGGGAGGCGCGGATGGAGGGCGGTGGGCGGAGGGCTGAGGGCGGTGGGCGCGACGGCGACTTCGAGCGGCCCCACATGCGCTGTGGCCGCGACGGCGTCAGCTTCACGTGGTACCACCGGGGAGGAACTGCAGGGAGACGCGCGGGCTGAAGGCGGCGTCGAACGGCTCCGCATGAGCCATATCCACGACGGCGTCGAGCGGCCCCACATGCGCCGTACGGTGTCAGTCTCGCACGGCGCGAACGGCGAAGGCGAGGATGAGGAGCGGGGGGTAGTGCGCGCCGGGTGCGACGGTGGTGTTGAGCAGCTCGCAAAGCGCGAGGTGCACGACGGCGGCGTCGGGAGGAACTGATGAGATGGGCGGGCAGAGGGGAGCGTCGAGCGACGGGATCGACAATGGTGTCGAACGGCTCCGCAAGCGTAAAGTGCACGACGGCGTCGGCTTCGCACGATCGACGCAGGACGACAAGGAGGCGCGGGGCGGAAGGCAGCGCACGCGAGTCGACGGCGACCATAAGCGACTCCCCAAGTGCCATAGCCACGACGGCGTCGGCTTCACGCGGTACCACCGGCGAGGAAATGCGAATAGGGGGGCGGGCGGAACGCGGCGGGAGCGCGAGGCGGCTCCGCACGTGCAGTCCATCCAAAGCGTCTCGTGCTTCGCGGCGCTGCTGCACGCGAGTCCTCGAGCACCATTTGCAGCGGAGGAGGTGGGCGTCGTGGTGTAGGTGCACAATCTGAGGAGGATCGCGGCCGCGCGCCACGTTCACATATACAGTAGGCGTATCATGATTCAGGCAGCGCCGCTACACACGATTCACGCAGACAAGGGCCCTCGAGCGCGGGCGAGTGGCGAAGTCGGCCCCCCTCGCTGTTCGCGCTGCCGCTGCACGGCACGCGGGCCGAGCGCCGAGTGCAGCGCGAGGAGGCGCACAAGCGGGGGCAAGGTGACTCCTGCGAAGCAGCGTCAGCACGATGAAGGCCGCATGGGGGCGGTGGAGCGCACCTGTCTGCGTGGTCCGCCTCGAGGAGGGCTGTGCTGGTCTTGAGGGCGACGGGAATGCGCGAAGCCGTCGAAGTGGCCAGGGGCGAGGGTGTCCTCCGCAGCCACGTCAGTACACGAAGGATCGCGAGGGGGAATGATACGCACCTATCTGGGTCGTGCGCCTCGAGGAGTTTGTGAAGACGGTCTCAACCGCAGATTTCGCTGCGCAGTAGCGTCAGTTTAAGAGATACCGTGCGCGGGGCACGGGACGGACAGGGCTTCGATGAGGAGGACGTGGCATCCGTGAGGAGGAACGTATCGTGTACGCGGCGGAAGATGCGAGCAAGGGCGAGCGAGCAAGCTATGGGCCGTGTGAGCGAGGAGCATAGATCAAGGAGGCGAGAGAGAAACGTACCAGGGACGGATTCAGGGATCCTCGCCGTCTGCCCGAGTCGCTCGCCTCCTGCAGCGCCAGCGGAGCCTCCGCGCCGACCACCTCGTCCCTCTCCCGCATCCCAGCGACAGTATCTTCTTCCCATCATGCGAAGAACCGCCCCCACCCAGCGATCCCCTTGCGCACCCCGCAACACCTCGGATCCCGCGATCACCCCAGGTCGTCTCCACGCGCCTGCACGCACATCGCGTCCGCGCTGCGCTGTCGCGAAACCGCGGTGGATCGGCGGACTTGGGCTTGAAGAAGCGCACGCGACGAAGCCTCGACGGGACGTCGAAGGCCAGCGCCGACGGAGTTGGATGAAGGCTCATTTCCGGCGAAGGCTTGCGGGAGCGCGCCGGGGCTCAATGAGGCGCGGAGGCGCAGCCCCGGGGGTCGTGGAGTCATCACATTTAGGGCATGGTTCTAGCAGGCGGCCTGAGGGAAGGGAGGGACAACGCCCGTCGCGTTCCCTCTTATAGCACTGGCGCGATGTGTCTCCCTTCTGCTCGAGGTAGTGTTGCAGCCACTGCCCGCCCGTGGCCCACGACGGGTGCGTCGACGTGGCGGCCGGAGTCACGATGACACACGCATTGGTTGTGAGCGAGAGCTTGAGGAGAGTACTTGCGGAGAGCGCGCGCGCGCGCCACGATGCAGCGCTCATTCTCCGACAGCTTGCAGCTGCGGACAAAGATGCGGAAATTCGGATGTGCGCTGGGGTACATTCATTTCGGTATCGCGAGTAGTCCAGGATAGCGCAATCATCGCGCAGGACAAGTCGACGGCTGAGTTGCGGCTGAGTGTGCAGGCCAAAGTGCGGAGGTCCGGGCCGAAATCGCACTGCCACTGATGTGCTTCCTTCCTGCGCCTCATCACCAACGCCCGACCAGCGCCTTATGTAATTCACATGCTCACCTTCCATCTCGTGCATTTCACTGCTGCCGGCGTCTCAATCTCAGCTCTGTCTGCTCTGTAATGTTCTCCCGAGCACATGCTCCCCTGAGGAAAAAAAGGTCCTTGGAACAAGCACTGTCCTTCATTCGGCATCCTCCCAATCTTTTTCCGCGCCTATATAATGCCCTACGAGGCGTGCCTGAACCTTCCCAGCTCTTCCGCCGAACGTGTCCTTCTGGATGTCACTCTGGGCCCTTTCGTGGAGGTCATTCCGCGCGGCTTTTCTATCTGAGAGCCGTTGCTTGAACCAAGTCAAGCTGAGCGCCGTGCGCAAGCCCAATACCCCGCTCACAAGCTAAACTGACGAATGCATGGGTTAGATGCAGCATACAGCAGCGGGGGGTCGTCGAGCCTCTCTTAATTATTCCTGCCTCACGACCTCGCGTTTCGTCTCGTGCGTTCTGCGACTTCAGAGGGCTTGACCTTCAATGGTCACTACTGCGTCCACGTCCTCCGTGCTCCACAGCCTGGAGGATTCAGTTGGGATTGAGGACCTGCCTGCCGCAGTGTCCTTCCGAATTCTTTTTCTGCGTGCAATCATTAATGTCCCGTCCGACCAGCACTCAAGCGTGCGCGATGCCCTGCTCTTCTCCTGACCTTTTTCATTCTGTTTTTAATTCTGGACTCCGTATCGCGTGAAGTCGGTTCCGCGCGACGCGATTTTCTTGGATGTGATCTAAATATCCAAGAGGTAGCGAGCGCTTGATTAAGAGCCCCGAATACGAAATCGCAAGCTCCGTGCGGGGCTACAGGTTCCCGCTCGCAAGCTCAACTGGTGAATGCAATGCACACGCACGGTATGGACAGCGAGGAGCCGTTTCTTTCTTCGAGCACTTGATCTTACACCGCGGTTCGCGGCTCCCTCTCCGCCAATTCCGACTGCATCCCGTGGATCCTCCGCGCTTAATCTCTTCCTCGTGGCTTCTTCATCCAATTGGCTCTCAACATGCGTGCCCAGGATCTGTACTCCCCGTACTCGGAGTATTGAACCGCTCACCGTCACTTCAGCTGATTTCCTCCCACCGATCTCCTTCACCGGCGAGCTCAGTCTGCTCAATGCAACTGCCAGCTTCTTTACTCATCTACTTCTCGCGGCTCGCCTAACCCCCTCCCGGCTTGGTTCTTCCTTCGTTGTTCTGTTTCATCCATGCCGAACTCTGACATTATATTCTTCCTCCTCCCAATCGAGCGCCGTCTGCGATCCGGCGCTCTGACCGGTAGACAGCACCGTCGTCCTCGGTTCCTCGCCAAAGCCACCGCCGCAACTATGTAGTATCTCGGGGAGCTGACGCGTCGTTGATGGGCCCCGCCTCCGGTCGGCGATACTCTCAGTTCATTCTCCATACACACAGGAAGTCGTTCAGCGGAGGTACATCTTGTCTTTTCTTGTGTTTTTTTCTCCAATTTAAGCTCAAGCAAGCTAAGCGTCGTTCACATGCCCCAGTACGCCCGCAAGCACATCTGCTGGTGAATGCACACGCGCGGCAAGGAGATGCGGCATACTACAGCGAGGAGTTGTTTCTCTCTTCGGGCTTTGTTCTCTTGCACCTTGGACTCCCTCTCCGCCAGTTTCGACTGCGATCTCGTGGACTCTCCACTCCGAATCCCTCCTTTGTGACTACTTTATCGAATCTCCTCCAAAAGGTTTGGTGATATGGACTCCCCGTGGAGTCCTTGCCTGAGCTCAATCTCTTCCTAGTTGGGCACTTTGGGGGTCAAGTCCGCATGCTCGTCTTTCTCGATTTCCAGGTACCTACCTTGTGGGTGATTCCTGGGTATGCCAGTGGGCGACGCAACACTTTTTCTCCGCGTAATGTGCGCGGACCCCGTATTGGGTGGGACGCATGAGCTGTGGTCTCTGGGCAGATATACCATATCCAGCATTTGCGTGGATGTATCGCCCCCGGCGTACAGGCTTCCGGCGTACAGGCCTCCGCACAGTGCCACCCGCAGCTGGAACCCATGATGTTATTCATGGGTGGGCGAGAATTGAATTGGACAGAATGTCTCGTTATCTCATTGGTGTATGTATATATATGTACAATACAGTACGTTCAATCATCTGAAATAAATCGTCAACTGGAATTTTCCATTCCAAGGCCGATGTTCAGTCTCTGCGCTCGTCACCATACAAGGCTGCGTTCAGATGGGCGACTTTTCTGGATCAGGATCTAGACGAGATGTCGGGAGATTGTTGAAGCGGTAGAGAATATTCGTTCCTTCAATTTTGCTGCTCGGTTTCGTTTTCTTGTGCCCAATCGCAATTACAGATATTGACACAGATCTCCTCCCTCCTAGCCCAAATCCTCCGCTACATCCCGTTCCGCGAATGGTCCACGCATTTTATCAAGAAATCAAAACAGGCGGCCCATACTTCCGTTCCGACACCTTCGCCCTGAACGCCTCTGCGTCGTCTATCGTGAAGATCTGAGTTTCAGTCAAACGTACTAAAGCATAATCGAGTCTCAAACTCACCATAACTCCCCGCGCTAGCCTCCCACACCTCCCACTGCTCCTTCCACCACAGACCAAGGAAATGGTACCCATCCAAAAAGATATACCTCAGCGCAGGGCATTTTGCCACCAGCTCGCCGCGTAGGTGCGCGAAGTCGGGGATGGAGGTAGGGGAGGGCGGCGCGGGGTCGTTCCCCTGTGTGGAGTCGGTGCTGCCGTATTGGAAGGGGAAGCCCCAGGTGAGGGAGAGGGATTGGAGGGTGTGAGGGAGGGCCGTGGTGGGGAGCATGGGGAGGAGGGATGTCGCCTGGAAGGGGGGGACTGAGTTCAGCAAAATAATCTATCTGAACTCGATGTCCATACCTGAGGGGTGAACGCGCCGTCCTCCTCTGCATCGGGGAGTAAAGATAGCTGGAGCTCAATGAGCCCAGGACAAAGCGCCAACAGCGCATCGATCTCCGTTCGCCCGAACACATCCGCAGACGAGGTGGTGAAGCTAGCCGTCAGCGAGGTGATATTTGGCAACACATTTACGCCCTGCAACTCCGCCAGGAGGTTACGGAACGGGTAGCTCTGGTCGAGGGTAACGTGCGTGAGAGAGGGCCGCTGAATGAATATGTGCAAATTTTCGTAGGCGCCGGTGTATTTCTGTAGGACGGGGAAGATAGAGGATTCCTGCCCCGGTGTGAGGTTGCGGAGGACGCCCCGATAGTCGATCGAGAAGACGCGGAGGGTGGGGAATTTGGTGAAGATGGTGAGGGTGTCCCAAATCCTCATGGGCAGGTCGTTCACTGTGAGAGTGTGCCACCTATAACTCCCATATAACAGTACTAGTTAGAAGGGCGAAGCCCTGCGACTGCGCCATTCTAGTTAGAGGTGTTGCATTAAATCCTCCCATGCTGCTAAATATGCTGCTGTTCGGGTCAAATATGCTGCAACTACTTTGCAGCATATTGGCTCTGGGGGACTTAGAACTTATTTCGCACTCGTATTATATAAGCGCGGCGGGCGTCGGGGCGCGCTGCCGTCCCAAAAAGGAAGTCGGTCAGAAAATTCAAGTAAAATACAAATAAAATACCAAAAAAAAATGGGGGGAAGCTAGTCGTCGTTTCCCCCCACCTCCCCATCAACGGCGAGCAAGGAGATTTGGTACACCATGTCAGAGACGGCCTCCTCCTGCGCCACGTCTCCCTCGGCCTCTTCGTCGCTCCCTTCCTCCTCGTCTGCAACGCGCACCCGAGTCTCTCCAATGTCCTCCCACCCTTCACCGTCCGACTCCACCCCGTTCGACTCCACCCCGTCCACCTCCATCTCGCCCGCCTCCCGTGCCAGCCGCTCGCACAATTCGCATAACCGCTCCCGCACGTCCTGCTGCTCCACTGCCACCCCGCGCCTCAGCAATCCCGTGAAGCCTGGTGTCAACGCCAGCTTCCGGAACCGCCGCATGTGGCCAGCGTCGAAGCGTCCCCGTTGCGCCCGGTAAAGCCCGATCTGCACCGCCATTTGGATGCCCGCCTCGACCTCCTCCTGCGACTTATCCCCCGGGTCCCTCAGATTCGTCTCCATCTTGCGCAGAAACACGTTCTCGTCGTGTATCCATGTGACGACGCGGGGAATCTCGACATTGAGCCGCTTGATCTCCTCCCGTGCGCGCTCGATGCGGAAGTACCTGTCCATTGCGATCCGATACGCGGGACGTGTCCATGGTCGGGACTGGACCTCCGCCCGCGTATCGCGCAGGATGTCGAAGTCCGCTAGGAAAGCGTACTCGACGACCTGCTCCCATGTAAGCATGGCCATCGGGGGGTCGAGCGTGACGGCGGCAGCATTGTACTGCTCGATAGCACTTCGCACCGCCTTCGAGCGCGCTTGGAGCGCTTTGGCGATGTGCTTGCGCATCTTATACCCTTTAACCCAGTCAGAAACAGCTCGTATGTACTCAATGCAATAGAATATCACGACTTACCCGTCTGCGACTGATTGATCTTGGTGAGCTCGAAGATGCGCTCCACAATTAACAGCTCCAGCGCGTCGAGCGCGAGCTGGTACTTCCGCTTCTTGATGGCCATCGTTGTCGCCACCCACTTCGGCGATGCCGTCGTCCAGCGCTCAACGACGTCGAGCGCGGCCTCGAGCTCGAGCACACCATCCAGGTCTTTCTCCATCTTCTCCCGCGCTTGACGTCTGGCCAATTCCACCTTGGGGACCCCGGGCTCGAAGGCGGCGTCGTCCGACCTTGCGCGCCTTGCTTCCGCGGCCACGACAGTGTGTTTAGCTCTACAGTCAATCAGACACGAAATCGAGGGAAAGAAAGGTGGGCACGCACTGGCTCGTGCTCAGATTCACGAGCTTTTGCACGTACTCCATCTCGAGCGTCTCTACGTTCGTCTTCGGCGCATTCTTGAGGCCCAGCAGGTATGTCTTCTCCTCCGCTAACCATTCCTTGAACTCGGTGTACGATGCGACGCCCTCCCGCTCCATCCACGCCTTCAGCGTTGGCTCGGTCTTTAGGATCGAGAGGGCTTGCTCGTAGTTGGACACGAGGAATTTACCTGGACGGGCGTCAGCTGGAAGCAAAACGGTGAGGAAACCCGTGACCTACCAAGATTTGCATACGTCTCGAAGCTGTCGACGTGCTTCACGTATGTGGCGATCTCTTGCTGTCTGTGGAACCGGCTTGCGTACCGGCAGGACTTGGCGAGCCCGTTTGACCGTGAGAAAAACCGCTCGCAACCTTCGAGGTCCTCGAGCCCCATCCCCTCGACGTACGTTGCGAGGAACCCCAGCTGGCAGAGGCGGTTGTGGGCGTGGCCGTGGAAGGAGCCCACGAGGCACTTGAACTCCTTCTCCCTCGCCTCCTCCCCGAGCTCGCTCTGGTCGACGCTGGCCTCGAAGTGGCACCCCACGTCGTACCCGGACCCAATCTTCAGCCCGAATGTGGACAGTAGCTCCTTGACGATGGCCAGCGGGTACTTGGCTCTGATTAATGGTTAGTCGAGAGTCTGGGGATGCTGGCGCAGGCAGGACTCACAACTCTCCGCTCTGGATCATGTCCGCGAGCAGGATAACGAACCCGTGTCGGCACAGGGCTAGGAACACGCCCGTCTCGTCGAAAATCCCCCACATTTTGGATGTGACGTCGTTAATCATATTCTTCCACCTATCTGCACAGGGATTATCGACGTCCTGGATTATGCTCAGCTAGGCCTTCGATATTCAAATGGAAGGACTTACAACGGCCCTCGCCTGCATAGGCAGCTGCTCGCCCAGCCCACTCTTCGCCCACTTGTCCACCTTCTCCCGTGAAATGAAATAGCCTTCCCCCGCGTCCCGGTTATCGACGCCCTCCTTCGACTTCGCAAGCGTTGGCTAGTCCGCCTCGTCCTCCTCCAGGGACGTCTTCTCGCGCCGCAGCACTCGTTTCAATGAGTCGTTGCCGTCCATCGTCGTGAGGATGCTGAAGATCAGCTGGTCCTCCCCCTCGAGTTTGTACATGCACGCGGGGCATGCATGATTGAGACGCCAGGATGTGTCGCGGCCGAGCGCGTGCACAACACGCTCATCGGTCCTCCGGCGAAGGTCCAGGTAGAGGTCGTACGCAATAGAGAATTGCTGGCGGAGTTAAGGACGATACGCAACCTGCCTTTGGCTCTCAGCTGTGCTCAAACACCATAGAAAATGAATACGCACCCCATGTATATTGCACAGCGCTTTAACATAGCTCTGGACTGCAAGCTGTGGGCACCGCACATGCTGGACGCGATACGCCTCGAGTACGCGGATCTTGACGGCAACGGTGGGCTTCCAAGGCGCGCAAGGCACCATGCCCTGCAGGATGAGTGCACACGCTATGCCTTTGGCGCTGGGATCTAGCTTGACTTCGATGTCGCTAGTATCTGCCACGCTAGTTAGCCTCCGCACGTAGATTGAAAAGAAGTGAGCGCAGGACTCACCGAACATGTCAACAACGGTGAGATCATAGATCTCATCCTTGCCCTCCTCCTCCTCCGTGCTGCGCCCTTCCGGCACCGGCAGTTCATCCCGCGCGCACATGCGCAAGTACGTGTTGAGCATATCAGGCATTTGGCCCTGGAAAGCCAAGTTGCGACGCTCCGTACGGTCACGGCGCGTCCTCCAGTCGTATTGCTTACTAGACGTTAGACATTTAGAATAGAAACAAGAAAAAAAAAATACACCTACCGCTTGGTTCCAGCGCCCTCATCGCCCAAATCGTCCTCGATATCTTGCGCCAAGGAGGCGAATTCACCGCCGGCGTGGCTGATTTCTATCCGCGCCAAGCCATCGAGGATGTCGGCCATGTTGACCATATTGGGGGAGGCGAGCGTATCGCCGGCACGGAAGTTATTGTCGGCGGCGAGGCTCTGCAGGCGGTCGAAGTTCTCGCGATGCGCCGCGTCCATGTCTGCAGGCTCTGTCAGTAATCAACATTTAACAGAACAAAGAAGGCTTACTCTGCATACGCTCACGGAGCTTTTTTTCCTCGTCTCGGCGATAGTTGTCCAGTCCTTGCTGCGTCAAGGTGACTTCGCGGGGAACAGCTCGGCCAGGGATGTGTGCGGCTTTGCGGTCTGTCCCGATGATGCGCATGCGCTTGGAGGAGGCGCCATTCTTGACGATGCCGCTGGGACGTCGGTGCATCGCCGCACGATTCAAAGGTGGTGTGACAGCAAACGCGACGCGTTCGGTCACGTGTGCACCAGCAACCTTTGCCACCTACTCTCTTTCTTTCCCTCCCGGTCTCTTCTCCCCATCCTCCCCTACGGCGACGTGCGGCGAGATTTCCCCATGGCCTCTGCCCATCCACGCTGTATCCCCGTGTCAAGTAAGCCCACCTCCTTACCGACCAAGTCTTTTTCTTCCCCGTACATACACCCCGCACGCCGTAAACCGCCAGGCCCGAGATCCGACCCTGGAACTCCAGACCCTGCGTCGGTGCGATCCCTTCCCTCTTGTTTTCAACCCTCTTCTTGGTTTTTTCTCTTTCTGACTTGCAATTGGCCCGCAGATCTCCCACTTCGCCGCACTCGGTCGGGGAAGGAGTTCTCCGCCTTCGACCTTGCCCTTAGCCGCGCAATCCCGCCTAACTTCCATTTCGACATCGGCGAGAGCCTGCAGCTTCGACTTGCTGAGCAAGAAGCGACCGGCGCCGTCGAAGAGGAGGAAACGGTGGCCATCCCCGCTGCGGCTGCACCCAGGGCACCCGCTGCTGCTGCTGCTGCTGCTGCTGCCGTGGCACCTGCTGCTGCTGTCCCTACCGCACCCGCACCCGCACCCGCACCCGCACCCGCACCAGCATCCTCCTCTCTGGAGCGCAGCAAGATCAAGTCCAAAGGCCGGCGCGACAAGAAGCGCGACAAGGCTCAAGCCACGTCCTCCAACCCCCTCCTCAAGGCCGTCCACGGCAAGCGCGTCGAGGAAGGCAAGAAGTCCGCGCTCCAGCTGGACCTCGACGCACAGACCCTCCCCCACTCCAAACCCGCATGGCTTGGGAGTCGCTCGGCAGGCGAGCAAGACTTTGACTTCACCGAACCAGCAAAGCCACACAACCTCAGCAGCGGCCTCGGCGGGGTGATCTGCACGCAGGAAGAGGTCGACGCGCTGAGCGGGATGAAGGGTTTTATGTATATTGGGTGGCTCGGCCTGTACGCTTCGTTCTCTCTCCCACAACCCCTCCCACACTAACAACCCCAACAGCCTCACAATCCCCCTGCTCGACAGCCGTCGCCGCGTGATCGCCCTCCTGGGTGGAATGCCGCGCGACGCAGGATGGAAGGATGTCGCCAACGGCGTGGCCGCGCTGCTCATGGAGCGCCTGCCACGCATCCGACTTACGGAGGAGCGCCTGCAGCACCGGCGCGCGCAGGAGTCCTTCCCCGCTATCGCGCGCGGATGGTCCCACGGCGGCGGGCAAACGGTAAGGTCCCTTCGCCGTCCTCTAACCCATCTGACGCCCCATTGCCAGGAGCCGGGCGAACTCTGCAACAATGTCGCCAATACAAGACTCACCGACGAGCTACTCGCGCACGAGTACTTTCGACGCATCTCTGGCTTTGCTAACCGTGAGTCACCGCCCCCCGCTGCTCGTGCATTCGCTGAAAGCCCTCCAGTCCTCTTTTTACTCTGGGCCCCGGTCTTCTTCACCTTCTACAAGGTGCAGATGGCACTCCTCGCGGGCTGGAAGTGCTCCATGCGCTGCAACTTCCCGGGCAGCGTATTCGCTGCCTGCACTTTCAATTTCGGGCCACGCGCCATCTGCGCGCCCCATCTCGATTTCGCCAACCTTTCCTGGGGATGGTGTGCCATCACGGCGCTCGGGGACTACGACCCCGACCGTGGTGGGCATCTCATCCTCTGGGATCTACGCCTCGTCATCCGGTTTCCGCCAGGCTCCACAATCCTCATCCCTTCCGCCCTTATTCAGCACTCGAACGTACCCATCCACGCACACGAGCACCGCTGCTCATTTGTGCAGTACACCGCCGGCGGACTCTTCCGCTGGGTGCGCAACAGATTCAAAACGGACGAAGATTGGGAGGCGTCGGCATCGCGGGAGGAGCTAGCGGCGTGCGAGGCGGAAAGCCGGACACGGTGGGAGCGGGGCATGAGCATGTTTAGTGTAATCGACGACTTGTAAAGCCTTACAATATTTTTTTTTGACTTTTGTCTTTGGATTTGGTCGATCGACGACTTGGAGAAAGCAGGTAGTACAGCTCGGCCGATAGTGCCGATATCACGAACCCGTAAATGATGGGGAGGAAAAAGGTCAATAGAAATTCATCTACGAGCCGTAGGACTTCACACTTTTGGGAGGAAGGTCTTTTGGCTTCTCTCTAATCATGTATGTTTTTTTGTGTGAGGAGGTAAATGAGAGAAAATCAAATTAAAGTTTCGACAATGTGGGCAGCAAATCCTGCCAAACCGTCCACATTTGGTATATGGTACTTGACTTCCTACCTTGACTTGCTCAAACCTTCCTCGCTCAACTCACTCATACTACCTCCTCGAGGATGGCAGACGATGCCCTCAGCTCTACTGAAGACACAGAAGACATAGAGGCTCAACTGTGCTTGGCCACAAGGTCAGATTCTCAATACATTGAAAATTCGAGTTTCTGAGATTGCGAGCTCAGATGCGCCCTCCACCTCAAACAGCTCCGCTCAGAACGCCTGTCTCTCCTGCAGACCCCTCCCAAGACGACGCTCTCTGTCGATGAGAAGCGTGAGAGCCACGCCGAAGCGCAACATCGTTTCCGTGCCAAGTCAGATGCCGGACGTTTCTGTCGTTCACAGCACTGACACGGCCTCTAGAAATCTCGAGAATACTCGCGCCAAGGCTCGCGAACGTATGAAGATGTTCGTGGCCTGTGCGCATTCGGATTTGCTCAGGGACTGACTCGCTCTCTGGTCCATTCTCCAGATTACGCGCGAAGCGCGATTCCGACGAAGTACTCGCAGCCCTTGCGAAACGCCGCGAGGCGGACGCACTGGATAATGAAAGGTCAGTCTCTCCTCACTCTTATGCACTCATCGAACTTACTTCGCCATGCCAGACGCCGCCACAAGTGAGTGCGGGGCGGCAACGGTGGAATTCGACTTGGTGCTGACGACGATTCACAGGAAATTCATTGATACCTACGGGATGTGGCCGTTCCTCACCTACTACTACCCAAAGTACGAGGAACTCGGCAAACGCTGCCTCCCGCGCCTTCAGTTTGACGAGGGTCCCGCCGCGAAGAAGAAAAAGGGTAGTGAGGCGTGCAAACAGCGCGCGATAAAGGCGGGAGGCTCGGGAGACACGCAGTAGACGAATTCCAACCAGATTAGATTACTACCATTACCACACATGTGCCGGCAGGCGTCTAACGAATTTTCTTTGCGAAGATCACCCAATTTGTGCAAATCAGTGGCAGTGCCCGAGTCACGCCGCCTAATCCAAACCTCCAGTCTCTCTTTGCTCTACCATGCCCTGCGAACTCCCCTTCTTCCCGAACGCGAACAACTACGTGGACGACGGCGAGCACGACAAGAACTCCCGCAAATATTGGTACCTGGTCCTCAGGGAGGGCCTATTCACTCTCAAGTATGTGCCAACGCACCGTTGCTTGAATCTCGCTTATTTTTCACCGCAGAAGCGACGCCGACGCGCTGAGCGCGCCGGACGACATTCTCATTCTGTTCACAAAAGCCCAGGCCCAGCGCCTGTGGGATATGCATTGCCACAAGCACCATAAGCACAAGCAGGACGACCGCGCGCCCGAATACAGCAGCGACGAGGCTGCGGCGCTCAAATCTCCACCGTCGGCTCGCTCCCCGTCTCACACACGACGCCCTGCTCGCTCTCCCTCTGTCCCTGCTAGCGCGCCCACCGCCAAAGGCAAGAAAAGTGCCTTCAAAAGCGGCACCAAAGCCCCCGCTCCACAACACGCGCCTGCAAAGCCCAGCGCCGCCGTCAGCAATCGCAAGCCCACATCGATCGGTGCCAAACGCGAGGCGAGCGCCCCCGTCAAGCGCGAGCGCGATGTTGTTGCCCAGCGCGCCGTCAAGCGCAACGGCGATGTCACCGTCATGCGTGGGACTAGCGCGCCCATCAAGGTCGAGGCGCGCACCCCGTGCAAACTCCCCCTGTACCTGGACGGCTCAGACGACAGCTCGGAGGACGACGCAGGGCTGGTCGCTGAGCGCGTGGAGTTGGCGGAGGCGCGCGTCGATGTGCCGCTCCTGCTCTACATCGACGATTCCCCCCCACCCTCTCGCAAACGCGCCTCGCCCTCCACGCCCACTGCTGGCTCCAAGCGCGCAAGGGGATGCCCGGTGCGCTCGCCCTCCCCATCGCCGCGCTCCTATTCGCTTTCGCCGAGCTTGAGCTCGGTGTCTTCAATCTCGACTGACCTGTCTTCAGCCTCGACAGCGGCGCGAGGGACGCGGATCCCGCTGTCTTCAGCTTCGGCGCCGCGCCGCGTCCATCGTGCCGCTGCCGAGAAATTGGCAGCGGCTGTCTCAAAGGGAGGCGGATCGGGGTCCGGCAGCGCCTCTGCCTGCCTGTTGTACAACAGCGCGACGCGGACCATCTACAAAGACGTGTACGTACCTTATTTTGGCTTTGCTTTCGTCGTCCGCTGATTGCACCCGCAGGAACAAGGCAGTGGAGGAGATGAGCCTGCGGGACAGCGTGCAGGTCGTGGAATGCGCGGATTTGGTGGACTTTTGCGCGGGCAAGTCGGGGAAGGTGTCGGGGAAGAGGTCGGGGTGAGCGCGTGGGCCCATGGTCGGATCACCTTGCTTTCTTTTGTCCTTTCCGTGTTTTTTTTTTGGTTATCGCGCGTGTTCCCTCGTACTTCACTTGTCTTGATTACATGTTGTGTTTGTAGTACCTGTAGTGCCACCTGCCAATGAACGATACTGGTTTTTGGTTTAACTGAGTGAGAGACGAAGAAAATTACAAAAAATTAAATGAAAGGCGCGAAAAAAAGGTGCGGCCCCACGGGATTGAACTCAAAAATACCAGATGAGACAGGGATTGTCCCTGCGAATTAAATAATCACTTACTGAAGTCGTAGGCACAACCCCTGCCCCATCTTGGTATGGGGGTTGTGCCAAAATAGGTGGTTATGGCATCATTTACGGCGTGGCCAGATTCTTGTCAAGTTAAACATAGAGTCAATTCATTTGCGGTGATTACGGCGGAGATTGGTTTGTGGGTCCACTCTCACAGCCTCAATGCCGTACACCTCGTTCTCTCTTTTCTCTTCCTCTTCTCCCTCTCTACTGCTGGCGGTCACTCTCTGGAATGTCGGCGTTGAACCCGCTCGTTCGAGTCGTTTCTAATGGGCACGTGCTCTGGAGCACAAACAGACCCCAATCCGTCAACAAACGCTCTGGTTTGGCCTCCGGCACGATATCCTTGGGTGGGCCCGCAATGTCTGGCGACGGCGATGAAGGACCCGCATCTCCACCTCCCGAACGCCCTGCCCGATCTACTCCCCCCATCCCCAAACCCCCGCACATCGTCGATTTCGAGCCTGACGAGGAAGATCAGTGGGTCGACGAAGACCAGCATCTCAAGGGCCTCGGCACGACCACCCACCGAAGTCGCAACCGCGGAAAACCCACCATCGCCATCCGCAAAAAGTGCCGGCACGTCCCTGGTCCCGTTACACGCCGTGATGCCGAAACACGCGCGGAGAGGGCGGGAAAACGGCGCGACTTTGCTGCAGACGTGGCCGCCTGGGAAGTCGAACGCGAGGAGCATGCGCACGAGCTGGCCGAACGCCACGGCATGAAGGTCAAGGAGGTCCGGCGACGCATGCTCTCGGGCACGGCCTTCAAGCAGAGTCGCAAGCCCAGCTTGTACAACGCGAAGATTTCGCGAATTATGCTGGATATGAACAAAGGTAGGTCTCAGATTCAGCTGTGGATACTCTGTGCTTACCCTCCCTACCTTTAGGCCTTGACCTGGGTAATCGCCACAAGCTCAAGGACATCAAGCAAATGGTGTGCGATGACCCGTCGCTGCTCGAAGGATTCACGGAGGAGGAGGAGGCGGAGATGTTGGAGGAGCTCGGGGAGAAGCGCAAGACAAAGACTCAAGGCGCCCGCGCCAACAATCTCGCCGCCGGCGCAGACGTACGGTGTACGATCGCGCGGATGGCATCTGAGGTAAGTTTTTTTCACCAACCACCCATGTATTGACTAACGAAGCCCCAGATTACTGCTCTTGCGGAGCGCGCCGGCATGATGGGCTTCGCAATGTTCACGCGGGGCCATATTCACGACCGGACGCTCCCCGTCTCCATCCAGTCCTGGGGGGCGTTGGACTTCTTTCGGGAGATGATGAAGAAGGAACCCACCGACATCGCGTCAATGTTCGAGCTGTGGGCCATCAACCGCGAGAAAGGTACGTGGCATATGGCGATGTATTGGGCCGTACTGACCTTCATGCATTTCAGGCATCACCGGGGCCAATACTCTGGACGAGATGCAGAAAGAGTGCACGGAGCTGATCATCTCGGGCTTGCGTAAGTTCTTTATTTCTCATATCTTCAGACGTTCGCTGATTCGTATCCCATAGGCACCATCCTGATGAAAACGAAGGTCAAAATGAATTGGGAAAACTATATCCGGCAGATCGTGGAGCGCCTGAACGTGGGGCTCGTCGGATGGCCGGACGGGGTGGACTTCAAGCAGATGTCAAAGCAGTCCGCAATGGGCCCGCTACGCACCCTCCTCGACGCCCTCCAGTGTGGGACTTGCAAGTGGAAGCGCTTGACTGCGGGGGAGAAGAAACGGCTGGTGGCTCAGTTCGAGGAAATGGTAGAGAGGGGCGAGGCGAGGGAGAAAGTGGCGAAGCCGAGGGCGGCGAAGTTGAGCGGCGGCGTGCGCGCGCAGCCAAAAAAGAAGGCCACGCGGGACGATGACTCCGGGGAAGACGACGACGAAGCCCCCCGCGCAAAGAGCACGAAGGCCACGAAGGCGAAGGCGTCGAGCCGCGTCACGCGATCGAAGCAGAGCACGGCCCCGAAGGTGTCCGCCGCGCGCGTGAAGCCCAGGAAGGGGACACGGTACGACGACGACGACGACGCGCCCCTGCCCGCCAACTCGAAGAAGACAAAATGCATCGCGCGTCGGAAGCCAAGCGAGGACGAGGAGGAGCACCCGCCCCGGAAGGCCATCTCCTCAATGACCGTGCAGGAGAAGCGCAAACGGCTCGAAGGACTCGTCGCGAAGGCAAGGAAGGCGGGCACAGGGGGGAAGGGCGAGCGCGGTGTCACCAAGGGCTCGAAGCGCGGGCGTGACGAGGGGGAGGAAGCTGGGGGGGCTCGCAAGAAGGCAAAGAGCAGGGCGGGCGACGAGGGAGGGAGTACCAGCGTGAAACGCAAGCGGGGCGCGGATGACGAGGGCGAGGTGGTGCGGAAGAAGAAGAAGGATGCGAGCGACAGGGCGCAACCCGCCCCGGTTCTGCCGAGGCCCAAGCCAAGGCTCAAGGCCAAGCTGACGACCACCACCAGCGGCGCGCCCAGCACCACCAATGTCGCTACCGCCGATGCGCCCGCCTCCCACGCGCCCACCACAGCCGACGCGCCCACTGCCACCGTGGACCCCGCTACCGCCGACGCGCATACCCCCAACCCCAACGCCATGCGCTCAACAAGTGCCGCATCGACCAGTGGCAAGCGCGCGATGGTGAAAGGCAAGGCAGGAGGCCCCCCTGGGATTCGGTAGTTGCGGCGCGGCGGTGCGGAATGTCCTTTTTGATACAAATTCGTCGTAGCTTTTTTTTTTGTATTTTATTTGTATTTTACTTGAATTTTCTGACCGACTTCCTTTTTGGGACGGCGGCGCGCCCCGACGCCCGCCGCGCTTATATAATACGAGTGCGAAATAAGTTCTAAGTCCCCCAGAGCCAATATGCTGCAAAGTAGTTGCAGCATATTTGACCCGAACAGCAGCATATTTAGCAGCATGGGAGGATTCAATGCAACGCCTCTAACTAGAATGGCGCAGTCGCAGGGCTTCGCCCTTCTCACTAGTACTGTTATATGGGAGTTATATGTGGAGTGTGCGCCTTCGGGAAGGGCTGAACATCTGGTTTGGCGAGTGGGAGGATGTCGGAGACGCTGAGTTCCCGGAGGGAATCGCGGGAGACCAGGGACATCCAGAAATCGCACATGTGGTCGAAGCGAGTGATGAACGTCGCGACGCGCAAATTCAAGGAGTCGGCGTTCAACTGCTCTCTCGCCGCGATTTTGCACCCGGAGAACTCGACGTGCGTGAGCGCAGGTAGCCCGCACAAATTTTTGATCCCTATCTGCGTGAACTGCATGTGATCCATGTAAATCCGCTGCATCGCCGTGAAGTTGGGTAGACATTCGAAGAACGCGTTCGCCAAGACGTGTGGGGCGCCCTCGTCCATCGTACAGTCTTGCCTTCCGTTCAGCATATCACGGGCAGTGCATGACCGAACGTATGGTGCGACCTTGGGCGAGGAGTAGAAGCGCAGGCGTTCGATGGCATCGTCGAGCTGCGCCTTCGGAGGTTGAAAGTCGTACGGGTATGGTCGGAGTTTGAATTCGGTGAAGCCGAGCGGGCGCGCGATATCGTAGAGAGCGCGGCGCGTCGAGGAGAGATTTCTGAGGGCGCAGGGGGAAAGATGGGAGAATATCTGGAGCCAGAGCTCGTTTGGAAATGTGGTTGTGGAGTCCATGGAAAAGCAGATGAGTGCGAGAGACAAGGAGCGCGAGGGCGGTGTAACGTGGGAACGGCCCGGGGATCCGAAAATTGCCGAACTCAAGGACGTTTTTCAGTCTCCGTCTGAGATGGAAAGAAAAACGAATTTGGAAGCAAGAAGGCCCTCACGACTGCTGTCTTTTTTCCTCTGCACTGAGCTTGTGGATAAACTACTATAGACAACTTGGTTACAAGCTTAAGTTGAACCTCGGAACACGTCTATTTTGTGACGGGGATATAATATGAACTAGGGAAAATGGGAAAATCTGCCTGCTTCACCCTGGATAGCTCAGTGGGCAAAAGAAAGGAACAAATGCCTCAATTCAACCTTCCCATGTACACGTCCTGATGATCGGATTTATCCGGATCGAACCATTTCCTCTCACTCGTCCCTGTGTACCCGAGAAACTCAAGACAACAAATCAAGTCTGCGAAAAATATTCTTTCCGTTTGCATCCTGGGTAAATTAACATCCTTACCAGATCACGACATTCTACCGGCTCGCTCAACATCCCGCCGGATCCATAGTTTCCGTTTACATTCCGTACCCAAAGAATGTGTTGAATTCCGCCGGAAACTAGTACGCGTATGTCAGAGGCCCTCAACTGCATTAAATGTCTGTGGTTTCGGCGTGGGTTCATTTTCGCCTCAGAGGTCTGCCGGCACCAAATTTATGACAGCGCGGATCAAGAGACTCTCCTTTCGGCAGGGCTGGGTAAAAGTGCCGCGACTGCCGCGGCGGTGGCTGTGTTATTGCCGCGGCGGTGCCGCGCAGCCTTTAACTTGTTATTGGGTGCTCCCCCACTGAAAGTGCGAGTTGTGGAATGGTTTTCTAAGCTCAATACATCGTTTGGACCGAAAAAACCCTCACTGAAAATGTGGCCATTTGGACTTGAACCGAGTGAACTACTGCTCTTGTTGAGTATTTCTCACCTAGAACATTGAATCGCGGCCCAATTGAGCCCCCTGATATGATCTGTTAAGCTGTTATCATGCACATAGTTGTCGGATTCAAGTCCTCGCACCAAAAACTCGGCCATTGAATTGCAAAGACTGGAAATAATCCACATGTATCTCACTCAGATTTTTGTTACGGTGGCGGATTGATTGTGGCGCAATGGAATATGTGTAATTTCTGGGTTCACCGTGGATCTGAAGCCTCAATTGGATAAGATCTTACCCACACCCCAACCACCTCCACATGAATTATCAAGTCTCTCCAGGTGTTGAACCTCCTATCTTTGCATGTTCAGGAGATGTTTTAAGTACAGGTTGCCGGAGTCAACAAGTTGGAATAAATAGTAAGTAGGGCGATAGGTCGACTTACAGCACCGGTGAGGAAGCACTTATTCCGGCCACAACCTGCCGCGGCAGTGGCGCGCATTGACGCGGCGGTGGCTATACCATTGACACGGCATTACCGCACGGCCTATAATTTTCACTAGACACCCCTCCAGTCAGAATCAAGTTCTAAAACCGTTCAATATTGTCAGTACATCATTGGATGGGAAAACCGCCCCTTGAAAATTTGGTTATTGGGACTTATGCTTACCGACACTTGGGCTCAACTTGGTCGGCGGGGGTACGAAGTTGCGGCCCAAGACAACAATACAAAAGGACAGTAGTGATTTTCATCCGGCGGCTCATGATTTTGAGGTCCCTGCGCGGCTCGATTAATGATTAAGTCTCTCGGTTCAACCGCCTATCTTCAGCACATTTGCGAGAGATTTCAGGCGCAGTTGCACAAGGCAAATACCTTGGTTCATATCTTCTTCTACTCTACCTCCACAACATTTCCGAACGCAAGAAGCAAGCTCTCAGGGTGTTTATTCGGCCTAATGCATCGGTAGGAATTTTGGGCAGTTTAGCCGTTGTATCTTACCACCAGCACAGATCTAGAGGTAAACCATTGCTCCTTTAGATAATTCCAGTTGAGTCTGAGTAGACTATTGCCATTAAACTTAAAAGTCAGATATCATCTGGTTGGTTCGACATGGTGTGCAGGGGCGAGTCGGGTCACCAGCTGAATTATGGAAGCCACTCTTGTTCTCAACTGAAGGACAGTTTATTTATCTCAGAATATTAAGGCACACCTGTGATCTACTGGTACGCGAATCTGGGATGTGTACAATGGATCATCGGGGTGCGACCCCCTTCCAATGTAAGTCCAGAATTGTCAGGCTCCATCGACTGGAGTTACTTTCCACCAATTAGGATTCCAGTAATGTTGGAGTCTGAATTATGTATGGGTCCTAGCATGGGTGGGACGCAATATTTTCAGTAAATGTGCCATTCAGGACTCGCAGTGTGTGAGAGGACAGTGTATTATCAAAAAGGTTGCCTCCACGTACTTCTGTTGCAGCCAGGTGAATTTGCAAGTGTGCCGCCGCACTGATACGGCACTGTCAAGTCAAGTTCAGGTAAGGTTTAATTTTCGATTTCGCTGCGTGGCATGTGTTCTACCGAGAGCAAATCATCACTTGACTAATGTGCCTCCACAACCCTAGCTCTGCTTTCAAAATTGTGATTCAATGTCTGCAATACCTGAGAGCGACGACACGACATGCACGAGAGATGTGTTCCCAGCCATTTTTAGTTTCCAGTGGCTCAAGATCGCCGTTATGCGGCTTAAAGGGCAGGTGAATTTGTTGAGTTAAAATTCAGCATCTGTGAGCACAGACTTAACCTGAATCCCGCCGTACCGAGTTGAAAATCATTGAGTCCAAATTGACATGTTTCTTGAATTGTGTGTATTTGACTGTGTAACCGCCCCGACTCGATTCCATTTTCCAACTTGATGTGTTGTGATTGGTGCCAGGAAGTGTTGAAACAAGGGGAGACCTAGTACGACGTGCATACATCCCCACCCAAATCACTACAAAAAAGTTGCATCTCCGGAACGAGGTAAGCAGGCTTGTATGATTGCCCTGCAATCATGGGCCCAAGTTGATTGAAATAAATTCACTGGCTGTACTGAACAGAAGAATTGAAGCCGCTGTTGTGAGTTTCAGCATACTTTACATTTTGGTGTCCCTAAACTCTGTCTTCAATCACACACCTTATTACATCTCCTTGCTGATTGACTCTTGGTTCAAAAGTGCTCATTTAACTGTATGATATCCCACTCTAGGCAATGATCGAGACATCGTGGACTGAATTTGTGAGCTGAGGACCCATCGAGGTTTTTGTGTCGTTCAATTCGGACATTTTTGACTCCAAACAGTGTACTTAGAGTAGGAAACCTTTTATGAACTCGAGTACGGGCTGGAGGAGCTGTGTGAAAGGAGGGAAAGTGTGCGCGGCAATGCCGCGTCACTTTACCCGGTGGCTGTGTTGCCGCGGCAGTGCCGCGGCACTGACGCGGTACTGCCGC
Source organism: Mycena vulgaris (assembly GCA_029204335.1). NCBI lineage: Eukaryota > Fungi > Basidiomycota > Agaricomycetes > Agaricales > Mycenaceae > Mycena > Mycena vulgaris. The sequence goes on along the minus strand of JARGYA010000585.1, from coordinate 24,723 downwards.
GCATTGACACGGCACTGCCGCGCATGGACATGAGTCTGAAGTGTTGATTAAATCATTCCAAAGGGTCCCCAGAGCACCCTAGTAGTCATTCCTATGTTGCATTTAGTCTCCCGTACCATTGTGGGAGAGGAATTCCAATGTTCTGCTATGTTTGTTGATTTTTTACACACCAAACCTTGCATTCAAGGTTTAAACCACATTAGGTAGTTGTTGGATGCTTAAATCTACTCTACAAGTGGAGTTTCACGTGTCCCGAAGTCGGTTAGTCAGGCTTAGTTGGTCTTAGTTGGGCTTAGTTAGGCTTAGGCATTGCCGCGGCAGTGCCGCGGCAGTGCGCGGCAGCCGCGGCAATTTCTCCTGGCCCCTTTCGGCATATTCTATCGATTACCCACATGTGCAAAAAAAGATTGATGTTACCGCTACAACCCCAAATGGCACTGAACGGTCCTCGGCATTCGCATATGTCATCTTTACCATGTCTAGATGTCAATTCCTGAAGGGCTTGATGTTTGAAGAAGGTTTGAGGCCAGAGATAAGTCGCCGAGATGCAACAGCAAAAATACCTACATGTGCAAAAAAAACTACCGATCTCCTTTTGGGCTCATTTCTTCACTTTATCTTCCAAACTCTTCCCCATGTCATTCCTCGGCAATAGACACATTATTTCGTATTTTATTTAGAGGTAATAGAAGGCAAATTGAGGTAGAAAAGAATATTTTCTTTTTTTTGCAGAGGTAGGTATTTTTGCATATGTGGGTAATCAATAGTTTAACGAGCCCTGAGAGTGGCATTTGACCGCGCACCACGACGTTGTCCGAGAGTCGACATGCAGACCCCTCCTGCGCTGACGCCTCCGGGCGAACCTGAAGGCACACACAGGACCTAAACTCCGCACACTTTGGCGCCGCACGTTCCCCAGCCAGATGTCCCGAAAGCGCTGCTAGTTCCTACACCGAAATTTCCTGAAGGAGGGCTTCGAGCATGGGCTAAAGTCACTGGGGCGTTCGTATTGACTTTTCTCCCGTGATACTGTTCTCGCTGCTAACTTTCAACGCCTTCTTCCCAGAATTATTGTCCAGTTTTGTGGTTTTGGGTTCGTCGAAGAAACGTTAGGACATTTGCACAATGCTCATGGGTACCGACAGATATATCACTTCCTATGGTGTTTATCAAGGCTCGTGCACTCTGAACTACATGCTGAAGGGAATGGAGACTTGATTTCCCGTGTCAGATTTTTACACGCGAGACTACTTGACGCAATCGTCGTCCTCTGCCGTATCTACTACTTATGTGTCTGCCGCATGATCATAATGCATTTCTTTCCCTAGATGGATTGCCAGTATCAGCGCATTTATTATAATCTCTGAAGGACTCGTCTCTGGCCGTTTATTTGATCGGGGACACTTGTACGCATTTGCGACCACCTTTGGGCGCAGCGAAAGAATCCTGAATGGTGGTCAGCTACCTCCTGCTCTGCGATGGAAGCTTTCTGCAGTGTTTCAGTCTGTTCAACCTCTCGCTCTGTAAACGAGAGCAATACCAGGTCCACATCCTCCCCACTGTCTATTCATGCGAAGTTCCTACCCAAATTCTCATAGATATCTCTGACGCAGGGCCTGGGTCTTGGCATAAAAAACGGCGTGCCTCGCGATGATCATCGCGTCCGGCTCCTCCCTCGGCGCGGTAATTCATCCCATCATGTTGAACAACACATTTCACAGCCTGGGCTTCGCAAACGTCGTCCACGCCAGCGCAGGCCTAGTCAGCGGTCTTCTAATTATTAGCTGCCTCTTGATGCTCACACGATATCCACCGACAACTCCACATATACCATTTTGGAAGTCTTTACCACGATTCGCTCGCGATAAGCCTTCTGTCTATGCTGTTCCTGGGTATGGTCTATCTACTCATCAATTCCCGCACAATTAATTAACAATGCCTGCAGAATGAGCACTTACACAATTTGGATTTTACTTCCCTCTCTTTTACCTGCAACCCGATGCCATCACGCACGGAACGCTCTCTTTCTACTCCGTCAGTCCCACGTTTCCCAGTCCCCAGTCCTCGCACTAATATAAATCGCATCTTCGCCCTTGAACGCCCGCGCCGACTTGAGATTGTGAGAAGGAAAAAATAGTCTCAGCGGGGCGCCCGTGCCCGTGTTAAGCTCGTGTCTCCACAGGCAGAACGCATCACAAAATGGCGGCAGCGCGCCGGCCAGGTTGTCGAGTTCCGGAAGTCTGAAAAGGAAGCGACCCAAGATGCGAACGTGGTAGGTGAGGCAAATGACTCCGCTACCAGCGACGTCAATGCGTGCATCGGGGACACCCGTGCCATAGACGCCAAGTACGCTGATACTTTGATGTAGCCCTTCATGTTCGGCCTGAATCCATTCCAATCCTCAACGGCACGCAATTCTGAAGATTTGAGCGGATACATGACGGTGACTGGGCGAAGGTTCAAGTTGGTCCGGGCTGAGAGAAGTTGAAGAGCCGAAAGGATACTAGCGGCTCTTCTTTAAGGGAACTGAATATGGTGGGATTGCCGTTTCAAGGTTCAAAGCCATGAAAGACCCGTTGCGCCTTTGTTGCGCCCACTTGAGAAGTGGTAATGTCGTGCGTATCCCGCTGTATTTTACCTTTTCCCTTTGCAATTCTAACCTGAATCGTGAGAAACGTTACACGCGTCGTCCTGGCTCAGAAACAAAAATAATCATACGATCGCGACGTATACGCACAATGGACAATCTCAAAGAACATCTTCCCTGCCGGTGGGCCCGTTCCATGGAGGGCACATAAATCATGCAGAAGCACGGCGCCGCATCAAAGGACTTCTTCCTTAACAAAACTTCAAAAAATTGACCTTTTGTCCTGTCGGTCCTAACGGTTCATAGCCGGGATTTACCATGCAGTCAGGTTCAAAAACCAGATTCAGGCAAAAAAACAAGTTTGAACTGTTTGTCCTCTGTCGAGGAGAGAGCCGAGATGTTTGGCCTGGCAAACGCCAATAATGATATCGGGGATATTCGGCCGGTCGATCTTTCCTTCTCCGCCACGCTTCTTCTTTCCCCCCCTCCTCGTCGTTGCGCGGGATCTTTCGACTCTAGACAGCTTCGATTCCCATGGCTCATACTGAGCCCATTAAATATTGTGTCCTCAACTTAGACCGGTTCCTATTCGCCGATAGGATCTCCAAGGAGTCCACACATTTCCGGCGCTCTGTAAGATGCTGTCGACTCCAGCCTCGGTCATGGGCATTCACTGGGATATTTCAGGCTGAAGCCAAAGGACATTTTTACCTCTTTTGGATCCAGTTACAGCTACTCTCTGTACATGGACGTCATCGGACTTGACAGCGCCGCGATGGAACTTTGCGCGCCCACGGGAGTTCAGGGCGGCGCTTGGTTGGGTGGGGAAAATCGTACTGGACGACCCCATGCCGCGTAGCAGCCACTTTCTCAGTCTGCGTCTCACAACCACGCACTCCGACTGCGCAACATGGGAATCATCCTCGCGCGGCTCTTCCCGCCCAAATTCCAGCCTGTGCCCGACATTCCCAATCTCTCTGATCAGGTAAATCTCTGAATCACTCGTTTTTCCTTGTTACTGGCGGGAACGCGGGCATAGGCTATGAGACCGTCAAGCAACTACTCTTGAAGAACGCCAAAGTCTATCTTGCTGCACGTTCGCTTGAAAAGGCGGCTTCTGCCATCAAGAGACTCGAGGATGAGACAAAGAAGTCTGCTATCTTTCCGCATCTGGATCTCGCGGACTGGCGCAGCGCGCGCACGGCCGCGGAAACCTTTCTCGCCCAGGAACCCCGGCTTGATCTGCTCTTCAATAACGGGTGCGTTCTAGTTTTTTTCATCAACACAACACTCTGAGATCTTTCAAGTGGTGTGCTGATCTCTCCTCCAGATCAGCTTACGGCCCAGGGCTACGACCTTCGTGCGTACGAATAGTCAACTTGAATCCCGTCAATTCCACTATTGACATGACGATGCCTTTCTCAGAATCCGGAACGAACGTACTCGGGCACTTTTATCTAACAGAACTTCTCGTGCGTTGATCACTTCAGTTCGTTCAGGCATGAAACCGAGGAACATCGCAGCTACCCACACTCACCAAGTCATGCGAAGAAACCAAGGTCCCTGTTTGCGTCATCAATACCTCCTCGAGAGTGCACACAGCGGAGCCAGGTAATGGCATCGAGTTCGTGAGTCTCCAAGGCGGGCCGGAGCGCGACGAATGGGTCAAGCGGAAGGGCAACATGATGGTTCGCTTGTAAGTTATGCACGCCATCATCTGCAAATCCACTGACGGTGGCCCTACTCCAGTCGTCTGTACGGGAAAAGCAAAATGGGCAACATCCTCATCTCAAATTATTTTGCCAAACAACACTCGGGCGTGCTCGGATCGTGCGCGGTCCACCCAGGCGCTATCAAGTCGGATCTTCTGCAGTGTCTCTTTCACCGACTCCGAAATCGAATCCTTTCTCCCTGGGTCTGACACTCTGTATGTGCATCCAGTAACGTCGGAACCGGGTAGTTGGAATTCCCCGGAAATATGTCTTTGTACCCGATGCCGTGAGTCTTATTTCATTTCATTCGATATTTTCTTTCTTGAACGACTAATCACCGAAACTCCTCTCCAGTCTGGGTGCGTACACTCAGCTGTGGAGTGCCACGGTCGCGACACCCGCGCAAATCACGGGCCAGGTATGTCGCACCCGTCGCAAATTCCGCGCGTGAAGTTTCAAAGCCGATTCGCTATTCAGTTCGTTATCCCGTGGGGAGAGATCGGCACGCCGGACAAGCGTTCTTCGAACATGAAACTCGAGGCGGACCTAATCGCGTGGATCAAGGAGGAGATCAACGATTTTTAGGAATGAATGTCCGCATCCTCACTTTGTTCATAACCGCAAAATGTATCACCCTTGCGTTCACAGATATTGTGTTGCAGATTTCTGCCTAAGGAACTCAGACAAGTTCCCTGATTTTTCCTATCGGTCGGCGTCTCCGATCGGCCAGTCGTTCTTCGCCTCACATTGCTCTTAGTCTGAAAGCGTTGTTGAACCTGATGTGTCCCACTGATTGATTCATAGGATTTATGAGCGGCGTCGTATTGGATTAACCAGAGCGGGCCGTAGTTTCTGACAGCGCCAGGGTTCACTTGATTGTCGCAAGACAACCACAGCACCATGTCCACTCGACAGGAAATAACATCGCACGTTTGTTCTACTGGCGTTGACTAACGCCTCAATTGGCGTTCAGCTCGCGATTTCGACGGTCCATTACTCCATGGAGCCGAAAATGCGCCAGCTCCAACGCCGACACGCTCGCCCACGACCTAGGCTCGTTGAATTCTTTCTTTGAAGTTATGTTTCATTCCCATTCCTGTCGTTCTCTTCACATTTCCTTTCTCTGTTATCTACGAATCGATCCTTCTCTCATCCTTTTCAGCCATCTTTGAACTCCGGTGCCTAAGCGAAAAAAGAACAAGCCTGATCGCGTTCTTGCGAGTGGCAGGCCCAGATGGATTGTGATGGGAGGCAGATTCGACGAATTTGCGACGCATTTCGGTGATTAGCCAGATAATCTGCTTATCCGCTCATATGGACTTCCGTACGATTCGATTAGGCGACTTGGACCTCCGCCATGAAATTCGCCTCGATCACAGATCCAGTGTGGTGAACCGATTTCCGAGGGTCCTCGAGCGCGGGCGAGCGGCGAGGTCGTCCCCCCCTCGTTGTTTGCCGCTACACGCGAGGCCGTACGCGGGTCGAGCGCCGAGTCCAGCGCGAGGAGGGGGCAAGGTGGCTCCTGCTGCGCAACAGCGTCAGTACGACGAAGGTCGCACGGGGGCGGTGGAACGCACCTGTCTGCGTCGTGCGCCTCGAGGGCGACGGGGATGCGTGAAGCCGTCGAAGTGGCCAGGGGCGATGGGCGAATCTAGCGATCGCGTCCGCGCGCTAGCGTTGGTACCAGGATCGCGCGAGGGGGAACGAGACGGACGTGCCTGCAATGAGGAGTCGCTTGAGGAGGACATGGCGCTCATGGCGGGGACGTCGCGAGCGGAAGAGGTGGGCGCGGCGAGTGGCGAGGTGGTCCCTACGCAACAGCGTCAGTGCGAGGATCTTGCCCGGGGGGACGATGGGCACTTGTCTGCGATGATGTCGTGCGCCTCGAGGAAATGAGGTTCGTGAGGAAGACGGGCAAGCGCGAAGCTGAAGATGTGGGCGAGGGAGTGAGCGGAGCTTTGATCAAGCACAGAGCAAGAGAAACGCACCAGCGAGGGATCCCGGGATCCCCATCATCTTCGCGAATCCCCGCGTCCCCGAATCCCCAACCGTGTCGCTCGTGGGCCACACCTGCGCCACGACCATCCCCTCCCACACGCAATCCCAGCGATCTCATGCCCCGCAATACCTCGGATCGTCGCGACCGCCCCAGCTCGTCTCCACGGCGCATCAGCACGCACATCACATCCGCGCTGCGCATGCGGAGCGGCGCCGTGCGGTCGCGACACCGTGCGCGGATCGGCGGACTTGGACACTTGGACTCAAAGAAGCGCGCGCAACGAAGCGTCGACGGGACGTCGAAGGCTAGCGTCGACGCAGTTGGGTAAAGCCCCACTTCCGGCGAAGGCTTGTGGGGGGGCGTTGAGGCGCGGAGGCGCAGCCTGTGAACGTGTGGACATGGACTCGTCACAGCTGCGGCACGGTTTTAGCAGGCGGCGGGAGGGGAGGAGGGGAAAATGCACCTCGCGTTCCCTCTGATAGCACGGGAGCGAGGTGGCCTCCGCTTCTGCTCGAGGAGCGCGGCAGCCAGTGACCACAGATCCCCGCGACGGGCAGTGCATCGACGTGGCGAGCAGCCGCCAGCAGCGGCCCCGCGTTGGCGTCGCAGTCACGCCTGGAGTACTCAGTCCGCATCGCGAGTAGTCCAGGACAGCGTAATCATCGTGCAGGAGAAGTCGACGGCTGAGTTTCGACTGAGCAGGAGGTGCGGGCCGAAATCGCACTGCCACTGATGCGCTTCCTTCCTGCGCCTCACCTCTCTCGTTCCTCGTTCTGAACGCCTCATCCTAGCCTCACTAACGCCCGACCGACGCCTTCGCATGCTCGCCTTCCATTATTCATTTAACCCCTTCCACTTTGGTCTCCCTCTCCGCCAACTGCGATCTCGAGGAACCTCCATTCCGAACCCCTCCATTGCGGCATCTTCACCCAATTGCCTTTCAAACTTCGCCCGCCCGTTCAGTCATACGCACTTCTATACTCGGAGTTTGGAGCATGGAACCCCCTCATCGGGCCTCCATCTGCTCCCATTCATCCCTCCACCCTCGCGCTCATCCCACCTGCCAGTCATCTACTCTCAACAGCTTCCCTGCGCGTCATCCTCGAGCTCTTTTCGGCACATAAAGCAAAAATATAGCCTCGCCCAACCTACACACAGATATCGCCCTGCTCTCTGCGCGCAATCTTCAAGGACGAGTCCCCCTAGGTTCTATTCTGGGCCATTTCGTGGCTTTTATCGTGGGGCATCTCGTGGTCGTTCCGCGGGTGCGTATTTGGGCATTGGCGGGGATCCAGACTTGGATATGATCCACATCATCTAAGCGGTAGCTGGTGCTTGAGCCTTGAATATCGATTCAAGCGATGCGCCGTGCGCTGTCCCAAGTCCCGCTCGCAAGCTAAAATAGCAAATTCAGGACATGTCGAGCCAGATTTCCTGTTTTTTCATTGGATCTATTGCACCGTGGGCTCCTACTCCGCCAATTTGGACGATGATCTCATCTCGGGGACTTTTCGCTCCGAATCCTTCCATTGCAGCTGCGTTATCTAAGCTCCCAAAACTTCGCGCGCCCGGGATCTGTACTCCCCGTACTCGGAGTACTGAACCGACTCATCGTCGCTTGATTTCCTACCTTGACATCCGCCCTCATTGTCGCCTTTCCTTCAAAGCAACTGCATTCTGTCCTTATATACACTCTCACGTCTCGAGTAGGTCTCCTCCGCTACTTTGCTCTATTCCATCCACGCTGGATATTTGCACTAGATTATCCCCGCTCCCGCTCGAGCATTAGTACTCTCTCCGATCCGGCGCTTTCAACGATGGACACTGATCTTGTTTGGGGTTCCTAGCTCGCACCACCGCCGCAATCCCTTAACATCTCGGGGAACTGCGCACACGAAGTAGGTCTTTCGTTTTTTCCTCCAATTTAAGCCAAGCGTGCGCAAATCCAAGTCGCCCGCCTAAACTGGCGAATGCACGCGCGCGGTATGAACGTGCAACGTGCATCATGCAGTAACGAACTTTTTATTCTCGAGCATTTAATCTCTTGCAGATGGTCTCCTCTCCGCCAATTTGGACTGCGATCTCGGGGATCATTTATTTCAATCCCCTCCATTGTAGCTTCTTCACCTAATATCCCCCAGAACTTCGCTGTCTGTTCACTGATCGTACTCACAGTATTGAACCGGCTCACCGTCACTTGATTTTCTCCCCCCCATCCCCTTCACACTCGCACTCGTTCAGCCTACGCAACTGCCACTTTCCTTACTCATCTAACATCTCGTGGCTCGTGCAGCCCTCCTCCGCGGTGTTGTTCCTCCTGCATTGTTGTATCTCATTCACGCTGAATTTTGACGCCATCCTCTCCCTCCTCCCATTTGGGTTCGAATGCACAGATGGGAGCCGTACAGCCGTGGGCCTGCGCGCAGGGACCCTTCATTTCATCCCGTCCCCTTCTTTCAATTCGATTCATATTGGACTAACTGCAGAAAACCTCCCCTCCCCCGCGTTAATCCCTTTCCCTATTATTTCTTGCCTCGTCTACATGTCCGCCTTGCGCTTTGTACTGCGAGCCAACACGGTTTCGAACACCACCTTCGATGCGCTCTCTCCTCGATCTTCAGGTTCATCCCGCACAGCAGAGCGATTCAACGCCTTCGAGTTGAAGCCCGCATGTGGGGCCACGAAGCGCAATGCGCAATGCGCCATTTGTCTGGGTGTTCGCTCATGCTGAACCGCAGTGCACGCGAAGGAATTTTGCGTACGCGGTTGTCGCAGGGTGATTTATTGCGAAATAATTGTGGACAATGCTCATTTCCTCGCAGCCCAAGCGGCTAGGTAAAATTTTAGCACATATGTATGCCTCCGCGCGAAATCTGTAAGCTGGGATCCCCCAAGATTCTGCACAGACATAGGAATTTAATCGTACACAGGTGCTGATAGATGTCTGAAACTCATGGATCGCCCAGCGCCTGGAGAGGTACAAGAATAACACTATAGCACTGCCCTTCTGAGAGACTTTATGTCCTCGAAATCGGTTAGGACCTTGGGATGAAATATCGGGAAAAAAAATGGCCAACTCACTGCGTTTCGGGGGTTCGTCGGCACAGCCTCGAGCGACTTCGGTAGACGTTGGCAGACCTGGAAGTAGGCACAGCCTGCCGACCTGCCTCTGTCCGGTCTGTAATACTTAATCGCGACATTAAACTAAGAATCGACATGGTTACTGTAGTTGAATGAGCAGTGTGAGACGTCGTGGACATCACCGCCATCGATCTTGATGGCCGGTGTTGTCAACACGGCTCTGGGCGATCCCAAACTCATACTCGCTTTTCTTTTCACACGAAAAAAATGTAGTTGAAGGAATGCATGAAAGTATGCAATGATCAATCAAGATAAAGAATTAGTGGTCCCAGCAGGAGACAGCAGGAGATGCTTGCAACGCTTTGCCGAGATTTCGGGGCCTGGGAGGTTCCCGGCATCTCGTCTAAATCTATGCATCACCACATCAACAGCGCAGCGGCAGATGTCCCGGCGGGGGAGCCGCCAGAGAGCTCTATGGAAGTTCTGGACGCACCGGAGAGCCCCGAGTTGGCAGATCTTGTCGACCCGATGTTGCCGGACGTCGCCAGGCTGTCAGTCCCCGTCGGCACCGATGTGCCGATCTCGCGTCGGCGGACCCTGCCGAGCCCTGTCGGCACACGTCGTCAAAGATACAGCGGCAGACTGTGCCGACGGGGCCAGGGAACGCAGTGCTTCGTTGATTCATATAAGAATTGGGATCTCACGATCAGGCCGTGGGCACCTCCCAATATTAATACCGCTGTGAATCGTGCGATGTTCGCGATTAGAATGACTTCGATCGTTGATCACTTGACAGCATGAATGCATGCACCCTCCTCCTGGCTCCTGCCACCATGTCCGCTCCCTCCATTGTGGTATCCAGCTCACGTCCCCCGACACCAGCAAAAGCAAGATGGGGGTCCAAACTCAAACTCTCCTCTCAATCCAAGTCAGACTGGCTTGCCGGCTCGCTTACCACAGCAAAATTGATCGCAGTCGGGGCGGAGTGTATCCCGTTCCCGTATGTCAAGGGTGTGTTTGGGACAGTTGTAGTCATCTTGGAGACAGTGGAGGTGGGCAATTGTGATTTGTGCTTGTGTGAGAAATCCGTCTGACATGCTTGGTTCAGAAAGTGAAGCGGAATCGGGACGACGTGAAAGAGCTGTGCGGGAATATTATGGATATCATCAAGATTATTCAAGACCAGCTGTTGACTCATGGAGATACAGGTGCTCTGAAGTTCAAACGGTTATGTGAGGATCTGGCTGGGTGAGTGCTCCCTTCACCTAGGTGATGGGCGATGACAGTTGGTCAGCGTTTTGGAGGGTGTCTTGAAATCAATCCAGCAGCTACCGACAGAAGCCAGCAGCCTCAGCGACCGTTTTAAGGAAGTCATGAAGCTCATAAGTACAGCAGACAAAATTGCTGGTCATCGGATGAAGATCCAGGAACTGCGGTCAAATTTCATGGTAGATATAATCTATTACTCCAACACCTTGGGCTTATCAATATTTTCAGCTTATGGCAGCAATTGATACCAACCTGCAAGTTCACAAGACCTTCACAGCAGGAAGGCCACCTGGTATGATTTCTTCTGTCTAGATAATCCCAGCACCTAAGATGTTGTTAGATGTATCTGTAACCCAAGTCACTCAAACTATCACAAAGTGTCCACCTCCCTCTCGAATATTCCATGGCAGAAGGAATATTCTGGATAAAATGCATCAATTCTTCGCACGGGACTTCAACAGTCAACACATATTTTTACTGTATGGACTAGGTGGTGCTGGGAAGACACAGATTTCGCTGAAATTCATTGAGGAGTCCTCCTCTCGGTATGTTGGCCTCTTAATCTGGTTCCAGGGCACTGAAATTCTCTGTAGCTTCACAAACATATTTCTCATTGACACCAGTACTATGGAAACCATTGACACAGGTCTCAAGAACATAGCAGTCACACAAAATGCTGGAAGCACAGCCCGAGAAGCCCTCAAGTGGTTGGGCAGCAAACCTGCTGAATGGCTGCTCTTCTTCGACAATGCAGATGACCCCACAATCAACCTCAACAAGTTTTTCCCACAGTGCAAGCATGGAAATATCTTGATTACATCTCGGAATCCCGGGCTTCGAGGTTATGCTGGTTCCCATTCCCAAGTTTCCGATATGGAGGAACCAGATGCAGTAGCACTATTGCTTAAGAGTTGTGCTGAAGAGATCACTCCAAGAAACACAGAACTCGCCACTGAAATTGTTAAGGTTGGTCATCATTATGTGTTTATTTAGGGTAGTTAACATTATTCTCTAGGCACTGTATTATCTTCCCTTGGCTATCATCCAAGCTGGAGCATTCATATTGAAGTCTGGGGCACTTTCCAGCTATTTGAACCTCTATTCTGAGAATCAGGCTCGATTACTGAGTGAACAGCTGAATCAATCCCATGATGACTACGGTCGGGCAGTATACACAACATGGCAGATCAGCTTTGAACAGCTCAGCAAACCCGCTGCAACAATCCTGCAGCTTTGCTCATTGCTCCATTACAAAGGAATATCCGAGGAAATATTCTCCCGGGCGTCTGCATATCAATTTCCACCCAATGGTCCAACCAAGGAAGAGCTACATGATCCTCTGGAATTTCTAGCCCACTTCACAGGCCCGACTGGTGTCTGGAACTCTCTTCAGTTCATTGATGTCATGAATGAAATTACAGCATATTCTTTGGCCAACTTTGATCCAGATGTGAAACTGTATTCTATCCATCCACTGGTGCATGAATGGAGTCGAAGTATACTTACAGACCAACAACAATATCATTATTGCATGGTTGCCATAGTTGGAATGTCAATCTCAGGGATCCTCGATCAAGACATCCAGCTGGCTAGTTTGAAACTCTTGCCTCATGTTGATTCATTATTGGGTGGAAATATGGATATCAAGCCTGATTTCCGGAGAAAGTATGGCCTTCTTTACTATTATGCCGAAAGGATTAAAGATGCAGAGGAACTGGAACTGGCAGTCCTGGAGCATCAGAGGAGTGTCATGGGTGAGGACAATTTAGATACACTGCATGCTATGGGGGCTCTGGCATCAACATACAGCCAACAGGGTAAATATAAGGAGGCAGAGGAGCTGGAGGTTGTAGCACTTGAGAAGCAGAGGAAGATCCTAGGTGATGATCATCCTCGCACCCTGGATGCCATGGAGAATCTTGCTACTACCTATTACAAGCTAGGCAAATTGAAAGAGGCAGAGGAGCTCAGTGTTGTGGTGCTTGAGAAGCATAGGGAGATCTTGGGAGAAGACCATCCCGACACCCTGCTTACCATGGGGAATCTTGCTTCTACATATGATGACCTAGGCAAATTGCAGGAGGCAGAGGAGCTTAAAGTTGTTGTGCTTGAGAAGCGGAGGAAGCTCCTGGGAGAAGATCATCCTGACACCCTACTTGCCATGGGGAATCTTGCTTCTACATATCTTAACCTAGGTAAATTGAAAGAGGCAGAGGAGCTGGGTCTTGTGATGCTTGAGAAGCAGAGGAAAATCCTGGGAGAAGATCATCCTGACACCCTGCTTACCATGGCAAATCTCGCTTCTACCTATTACAAGATGAGCAAATTGATGGAGGCAGAGGAGCTTGAAGTTGTTGTGCTTGAGAAGCTGAGGAGGATCTTGGGAGAGAATCATCCTGACTCTCTGGATGCCATGACGAACCTGGCTCTTACATATCACAACCTAGGGAAATTGAAGGAGGCAGAGCAGATTTATATTGAACTCCTAGACAAGCAGATGACCCGCCTCGGCACCAATCATGTGGACACCCTGCGTACAGCAAATTCTCTAGCCCAGACACGCAAAGCTATGGACAAAAAGCAACGGAAATCAACCATCAAGGTCAGCTTTCATTGAACAGTTTCACCTTTATTTGCACTAACATATTTTCCAGCTTCTCAAGAAGATATTTTGAAACCCTCAGGTCTCCTCTCTCCTCTCCAAAATGTCCATTCCCTTGCTGTACACTAACTTTTTTGTCACCCATTATGTTGTACCCTCACATGGTTCCGAATTTTATGTATACTAGCAGCTACCCGTGCTACGCTACGGAGGATTAAACTGTACAATCAGAGTTTAGGTTTGTTGTCTAGATCTAGATGCCGAAGACGCCGCTCGTCGTCAACCTTCGGTTGACTCCTCGCGGCCTCATGGACAGTTAAATTTTATCTTCACCAACAATTATTTCAATGGGGGAGCATCTCGGGTCTGCCGTCATTAACAGGGCCGAAGGTGTACTAAATTGGCACATATCAAAGATTGCACAGGAAACCATGTTCCACCGAACTGCAAAACCCTAGAGCGCTTCCAAAAAAACTTGACTACGCTCTTTGACAAGGGGGACTCGGGATTCGAAAAACGGATATAGGGTCGAAAAGTTTTTTTCAACCCTCGGCCAGAACCCCCCCCCCCCCTCCCCCCCCATATAAGGAAGGAGGTTCCCACCCCTAGCGGCGGGCCGCGCTTCCGAGTCATGTGCGGGCTCACAGCCACCACATTGACAGCATCAAATCCAAACCAAAGATGTTGCGGCCCATCTCTGTGGACTCAACTGTGACTAAGAAGGCCTTTCAGATACACATTACATCCATACCACCCCTTACACAAGTAGATTATATTTTTGGAGCTCCAAACATTCAATTTCAACATTGACTGAGGGTCTCCGGAGTGCCGCTTTGACCACATCTCTGGCCCACTCACACAGATGTTAAATAGTATATAAATATTTTCTCACATATATATTGTGAGCATGTTTTTAGCTGCTAACCACCCTTAGAGGGAAACCGGGACACAATGTTCGCGCCAATTGATGGTGTGTAAGCACGACCCGCTATCCAAATCGGGATACCCACACCATATTTGAGTTCTGAGACCCAGAATTCATCTTCCTGGCATCCTGTGGTGCTCCAGGAGGTATATATTGCAGATTTAGAACTCCCTCATACTACATGATAAAAGTTTTTTTCAGCCCTCCCCGGGGACCCCCCCCCTATATCCGAAATTTTAATCCCGAAACCCCCTTGCTCATTGACATCGCTTACATTCGCTTACAGTGCTCCAGTGCGCGCAGGTGTGGAGCGCTGTGCTTCAAAAGGAAATTGACATCATAAATTGCTCGTGAACTTTTTTTGAAAGCGCTCTAGGGTTTTGCAGTTAGGTGTCAAATCAATACATCTGATTTGATTCCTGTGGCCTCGCCTTCGAACCTTGCCTTCATTCCAAAAGTCTGATTGCCTTCAGCTTCCGGTTTTCACGAAAGTTACCTCCACCTAGCTATCATCCTGCTGCTCATTTGCTGCTCCTGACTCCAAAATCCCGGCTTCATCCTGCTTTGACTTTTGCTTTCGGTTCAACACTCTGCCTTGATCTCAGGTTTTTTGTACGAAAATTATGTTGACCCGAGCTTCATCCTTGCGCTCCTAAACCCAAGGTCCTCCCAAAATCGTACTCCACCTGGACCCATTTCTGCCGCAATTTACCTCCCCCAGTTCCCCCGCATACCTCTATTACACCGGGAATTCCTTGCCGTGTTGTATTTTGAACAGAAACCTACCTCCATCTTTTGCTCCATCTCGCGCCCTCCAGCCCCGCCGATGGCCTCAGAGGCCCAATTCCCAAACATCTTGACTGTTATAAATAGCAACTCGACAGGCAGGTGGAGAAAGCAGGTTTTGGGTGGAGCAGTGGAGCAGATGACATCGTTCGGAGCCCCAGCATCCAATCTGAATGTACCAGAGTCAAATGGTCTTGTCTCGCGGGGACAGGGGGTCTTCAATTGTAATATAGATCTTTTGTGAGCCTCAACTTTCGTTGTGTCCAGTTCCCCCACACGAAGGTTACAGCAGGCGTGAGATCCTTCAACTAATTCAAGGGTAAGTAATTAGCACATCAATATTTGAGATCGTGAGCTGATTCGGACCGGGGGTGTTCTCCTCGAGCAGAATTAAATGTAGAGCTAATAGTATTGTCAACATGGACTGGTTTAGATGAAGGAGATGCTCTGTCCGATAAGCTGTTATGTACAATTAAAGTCTTTGATGAATTTGAGGACTCCTGTATATCTGGGTTGCACTTTGGAAGCCATTTTTTTTGAAATCCCTCAGTAAAGAATTAGGTCTGTGGTCAGAATGACCTGGGTGCCTGAGCCACATATTTGTGAAATGTGATCTGTGTTCCTGGTTGTCCCACCCGTCAATTGGCCACAATAATAGAAAGACCGCTGAATATTTTGCAAAGATTAGAGGCCGAGTCAAGCAGGATTCATCAACAATTGTTGAGGGACTTGCAGACAGGCAAATCATTAGTGCTTTATAAACTGCCTAGAATGTTATAAACATGCCCAGACTGAGACTCATACTCCCCCTGGGCTCCGCCATCTACGCTTACGGAGACGGAAGTGATGGGATAGATGTAAGGTATCAAGGTTTGGAAGGGCAGAAAATAGAGTTTGGGAATCGAAGTCAGAAGTCATTTATATCAGGGTGTATATAACGGATCACGAATGCATTCGTGGGTGAAGCCAGTGACCGCGAGTTGGTGGTGGTGGGCAATCCCGGTCGATCGGCCGTGACGACCACGTGACATGTGCATCGAGAAACATTGAACTTGGAGTGACCCATGTTGTTTCCGTCTTCGCGCGCGCGCATTTCAACCGCTTGCCTCAATTTTTTTTGGGAATCCACGACTATACATGCTCCTGAGTCGCCTCCGGACTTCTCCTCATTTTAGCGCAAGTGAGGCTTGTTCAAATCGAGCATCTTCGGCGCCACGCATTCGGCGCGCGAGTCGTGAAATTTCAGGTGTAATTTAAATCGATTTTTTACAACCTATAGGCTATCTACGCTGGTGAAGTAGCTGCGGCGGCGGCGGCGGCGGCGTCGAAACGGTCCAATGCAGCCAACAACGCCGTCAAGCGATCAGCCTTGACCTTCAACCGCGCCTTGATGGGAATCTCCTTGTCAGGGTTTGGGAGCTTTTGATGGATCTCCAGCTGATCTAAGAGGCCCTTGTCTGTCAGTGTGCGGATCTCTGTGCGGTCAGTCTTAAGCCCAATTTCAGCCAGCCGCTCCTTCTCCACTCGGGCTTTTGTCGCCTTGATCGCGTCATTTTCGCGCTTATCGTCGACCACCTTCTGCCTGTGGTTGTTGAACGCCTCTCGTCTTGCTTTTTCGGCGCCGCTTTCGTCCAATTCCCTGGCAGCTTTCCGAAGAAATTCGTGATCTTCAGGTGTGTTCATCGTCATCTCCATGAAGACTTGGGTGTTGTTCCGGCTGAACATTGCGCGATCAGTGAAATGACCCACAGTTGAGCTCGGGCTCTCGCGCAAGAACCGCCTCCACATCCCTAAGATCCCTTCGTTGGCGTCGTTAGTTGAGGGCATTAATGCCATCTCCCGCTCTGCCGGGGTCGACTGATCAATAAGACCACCTGCCTCGAACTCTGAGGTAAAACGCTCCCAGGAGGGTAGTGAACGCTTCAGGCCAGCATGCATGAGTGGTTTTAGGTCTGGAAGAGTCGGCGCAAGTTTGATGCACGCTGCCCACGCCGCCAAATCACTCCAGAGTTGGCCATCGAGAGTTGCGGTTTTGTACGCATCCGAGTCGCTGCAGAAGATAATGTTGGGGTCGGCAAGGAGCTTCTCGATGTGGGCTTTGACAGAAGCATGGAACGGGCCGAGGTCGAGGATATTCAGGTTCTCGGTGCCTGTGCTGCGAACACTGCGTGCGAACGGGTGCATGACAGCCATGCAAAATAGAACAAGGCACACCATTTGTGCCAGCGTCTTCAAACAATTCGTCCCTTTGACAATATTTTGTTCCAGGTGATTATGTGCACGCTTCCCCTTGCCGTCCTTGATAAAATCCATGAACTGGCGGTGTTCGATAATTCAGAGGAAGAGACGATGAGCGTGGTCAAGTGATCGTGTTAGAGGGTGTGACATCTGTGACATCTGTGACCTAAGCCAGTAACCGGTGAAATTTGCGAACACGTTTTGCGAAGTCGAAACATCAGTTTTTGCTTCGACGTGAGTGAGAGAAATGGTCAGAATACACTGAAGGATGTTTTGTCTTGAGGATTTCTTTTTTGCTCCAATTCTCATTCTCAAACATGCCGCATACGGCTGCAATTAGAGATGGCCTCTTTTCGCCCTTGTGTTTCCTTAAAAGGCAGTTGCTTTTCGGGAACGGCACATCCGGCAGTCCTGTGTTTTCAAACTCCGCAATCTGGCAGTGGCACGAAGTACGGTGCACTGAGTCTCAATGGAAAGTGAGACTAGGGGCTGCAGGGCAGTTTATCATGGTGGCAAGAACATTCCAATAGACCACAGTTCTCAGTACTGGTACTATAACTACTATTACAGTACATGAGTGGAAACTTGGTGGAAACGGCGCTGCCGGTGGACATTCGTCCAGAGGGACGCGCAAGACGCACCAAATGGATGTATAGTTTCGGGGAGGAAGCCGGGATAGGCTCTGAACCCGTTGACTAGGTCGAAAACGCGTCGGGGAGCGCCGCCGTGTGCGGCGGAAGGCGGCTGTCGGGTAACTTGGACGTTCGGGGCTTCGAAGTTTCGAGGTCGAGTCCGGAGGAGAGGGAGGGAGGTGTTGGAAGGCAGCAGGGGTGTTGTATTGTGCTGAAATACTGTTATATGGTGAACGGAAAATGGCGGTCGTGGTGGGAGGAGGAAAGAGGCACGATGTCGGAGAATGAAAGCTGTGTGGCAGGCCGAGATGGCTGCCGAACCTCACGTGGAAGCACCTTCCAAATAAGGAGATGCTTAGTCAGGAACCCAAGGGCGAAAAGTCAAGAACTCGCAATTAGCAAGGTTTCAGATCCATTTTTTGGAAACGCGGGAATTCCCCAAGACAAAACACAGATGAACCATTTGGTAACAGATCTCTCCCCCAGTGGAAATATATTTCTGAATTAGAAAGTCCGCAAAACGTGTTCGCAGCATTGGGTCACTCGAATGGCCGGCATTCCGGCAACTCAAGCGTGGGAAAGGAATTTCGATCTCGGTCATTGCCCACCACCAGAGTTGCGTGTACCATTAGTGTCCCTGGACATGTTCTTTGTGTCCCCAGAGTAGCAGTTTCGGTCCACTTGCCTTGGCGGTCATGTTATGGCGAAGCGGGTTTTATGCTCCCTTACTACTGCGTTAACGTCCCCGTCTGGTCTTTTTATTGTCCATTCTGTGAAATCTTAGTGCCCACTTTAAGAGGTGTTTTCGTCCGTGCAGCCAACCATAGATGTCCGTACAAGCTTTCTATCCTGTCCCTGGCATATACATATTACGCCCTGGAATCCCTCAGTTTATATTCCTGTGCCTAGCATTTGATGCCCTCCTGCCGAGTATTTTCTGCCCGCCCAATTTCCTTTTTGGGTCCCTCCATCAAACTCTTTCAGTCCCATCTTCACGGTTCTCCACAACCACTGGGCCAATTGCCTCCGTCTCTCGTCTGATCATGATTGCATATGCTTCAAGTATTCAGCAAAATTGTTGGCCAAGGCCAATATCTCAAATTGCCCCCACTGTACCAAATATACTGTCCCGATCAAAAATAACTGACCCACGTGGGAATAGAACACATATGCCGACAGGAGCCGACAATCATCCCGTCTTATTCCGGTGTGGGTGCTTGTGTGCCCTTTTCTTCTTTCTTCTTTACCACCACCATCGCGCACTACATACCATACCTACCTAAAACACATTATACATCGATTTTTCTGCATACCACTCCCCAGTTGTTCCTCTACGATCTCTGTACCGGTGTGCTAGGCCCTGATAGTGAGTATCCTCATCCTATGTGTCTCTCTTGGGGTGGTGCACAACTGCAGTGTCCCAGCCCAGCTGCGCACACTACAGGGCAGCGTCATTCATGATGTCATATTCCCCGACCTGTCCTAGAAATGTCGGGAGAAATGACATCATTCATTTGCGTCGAGTTGGACCTTGTTCTAACAATAAAATAGGAATCACATGGCCCCATCGGTCCGGGACGAATTAAAGTGGGATCTTGCAGGACCTCTGTCTATTCCAGAGCGAGAATCCAATTTCCCCGATCTGTATGAGGTTACGAAACAACATGTCAAATGTCCCGATCCCAAAGGACGTTTATTTCTCGCATTTCTGGACTTTGAGAACCGCAAGGAGATGGCGGAAGTATTCCAAAAGGGATTCAAATTTACTATCCCCAGGAATGGCGAGGATTCCATCCGGAACCTCCCAACCCATAACAGTAGGTTACTTATCGCTCATTCCAACACTGCCCTTAATTTCTCTTGCGCACAAACAGTCGAAATCATGGAACCGGGAGGTGTTTTAGTACCCGACATACAAGACAAGGTTTTTGTCCGCAACAGCAGCGGAGACGGTTCGCAGGCCCGAGACATCATGATTACTTGGCAGGCCGACATGTGTGTTATCCACTTCTGTTGGTTTATTTGCACGATACTCAATCGAAGCAGAACACAGCTTGGGCCTGATCTGGAAGCGCGGGCTCTGAAGCTTCAGGACGAGATCATTGGTCCTGAAGACGAATGTGGGCCAAACAAACCTGAGGAAAGGATTGTGGACGGGGAAGTCAAACTTGTGGGCGGGTTCCGCATCGAGAGAAATTGGCGTGCTGTTAATCTCGAGGGTGCACCACGGGCATACCCCATTTCAACCAGTGTTCAGGTTCCCAAAGGGGACATGCATGCTCCTGCGGTTGGGAACAAATTCTATGGCCTCACCGACGAAGGCCTGTCGCTTCGTAAAACCTTGATGGAGGTAAGTTGAGTTGCGTCCTCGCACGTTTTGCGGCTCACTCTTGGAAGTTCACTGCCGAGGTTAGCATGCTAGGCCTCGAGTGTGGCCCACCCGGACTGGCAGAGCTGCTGCACGACCAGGGCGAGATTATGAATGTCCCACCAGTCGGCTCTTCACGAAATCGCTGCTTCTCAGCAATGCAGTTGAATATTACACATCCAACAACGACCGACGCTGGTAATTGATTTCCAACGTCCCATCTACATTTCACATTGATTAAATCAACTTCAGGTGGCGAAAGCATCGAAGACATTGGCTTTTTTGGTGGGAAACACCTCGACAAGGGCGATGAACCCGGTGGTGTCACTGCAGCTTCATCACTCTCCAGACTTGAGCCCGGGATCCACCCGGGGGTTATACTCATATTGGAGCTTGGAATCGCCCTTGTTCTTCGACCTCTTATCATCTCATTCTTCTGCGGGCTCCGTGGACATGGTGGTACCACTCCAACTTACAACCCACGCATGCAGCTCACACGTATGAATAATATACGTGCACTTATGGTCGCGTACATGACCTCTGCTGCATTGGGAGGAAGGGGAATCTCCGCATTTGCTGCCCTTCCCGAAAATAAACTTCTTACAATCGGGCCGGAGCTAAGAAGCATTCAGTAAGTTACCTTATGCCAGCATATAATCTCCAGCTGATGTATCTGCTCTCTTTCAAGCGCCTCCCTGCCAGAGAACACCAGCTACACAGAACAAGCGAATTATGTTGCAGACGGTGTGGCTCTGATGAATCGACGCGACCATGTGACTTGGAGCGCCAGAGAGGGGCTCATCCTTCTCTCTTCTGTAATGCAGCAGCTCCCCTACAATGTTCGGATTGACCGCAAGAAACTTTTGGAAGCTATCAGCTGGGAGGCAGATGATGGCTCGCGTAAGAATGTTGGAGACTGGGAGCTAGGCCCGGGCTATGCCGAGGATGGGGAATTATTTAACGAAGGGGAGGGTTCGGAACTTGTGCCATACGGCAATAAACGGCGGTGGGACAGGGCACATGAGTTCATGGAGCATGCTACAGTAATGGGCAGCTCAATCCCTGTCGTGAACTTGCTGTGCCAGCGGGACGAAGCCGGAAACATACACAATGGGCGCCCAGCAACAATGAAAGGTACCTGTTCACCTCTGCAGAGGGAGATATCTCACTGAATGGCTGTTTACAGCGCTACAAAACGCAGCGGCTAAGGGAAAAAATGTCCTAACTACAAGCGATGTGTTGGCTGGTATGCTGAGTTTTACATTCTCCTAGTGCTTCACTCGAACGACCCCACTAGGACGCACCAAGCGCAAATACTCTGGATCTGGCTCTGGTGGTGGAAGCACCAAGAAACAAGCCACCATGCGAGCCCGAAATGAGCTGAATTGGGGTATTTCAGATGTGTATCTGAAGGTTGGACGGGAGTTCATTCCTCTGGAAGAGGCTGCAGCAAACAGCGATATGGAGGTCGATGATGATTGCTTCGAGAACGATGGCCCACAGCCCCCCAATGATGATGGGGAGAGTGAGATTGATTCAGAAGTTGAAAAGCGGAGACGTCGAGGTATGTAGGACGAGATGTAACCAGGCTTTGAGATACTGATCACGGCTTTTAGTGATCAAATTTTTCGACCCCCTCACAGAAGAGAACCTGGCAGTTGAAATCAACCGCGCCACCCAGGTACTTCGCTCAGCGGCTAAAAACAAAAGATTCTCTCCCGATGCCGTGTCATCAAGCTTGAAACTGCGCTCCAAAAAATGGCTGAAGATCCTCTATCTGCCGACTCAGTCACCTTAGTCGGCAGTGTTATCGGAATGTCATTGTCCTTGTATTCACAGGCAGCCATGCAAGAGGTTGTTCTTCACATGTTTCGTCAACGTGTGATGATTGCTAGTGGCATGGTGTGGAAGTGGATGCATATCACAATTCCTGAGGCATGCAAATCCATGGTCTCCCCCAGTACTCCCTCAGTCCCTCCAACACCTGATAGCCACACCTCCCCCACTCCCACTTGGCTTTCTCAGCTTGCCGCTAAAATCCAAACACTATCTCTTATTCCTAAAAAGACAGAGGATCTTAAACCGGGTGATTATCTGCACCTTGCCAAAGCTGCCAAACCATACCGATACTGTGCACCACGTCCGGGGTCAGTAGCAACCTCAGACGAGAGACTAAAACACGTGGCGGAAGAAATCATGCGAGCCCTGATGCAATGGCTTGGATTCAAACCGGAAATTGCCGATGCGCAGGGCTGGTTTGCACATCATCTCATGACAAGCATCGGATCTGCTGTATTGCTCCTCGACACCGTCTGGGACAGTCACCAACACATTGCGGCCCGCGTTATCGGGGAGCGGCGGCTCAAGGTCATCAAGCCGGAAGATCTTGCACCATTCAAAAACCGCCTGAAGTCTCATCCCATTTCTCAGCCCACCTCCAATTTGTTCTCCCAGATTCAGAAGCTCGGGAGTGTTTACAATGAGATTCGTAAATCTATGTCAGTCCCGGGCAATGCTTCCTCCGCCACTTCATCTGCTTCAACATCGAACATGTCTACCCAGATTCAGCAGCAATCCAGCATCCCATGGGATCCCACAACAGATAGCCCTGGATCTACAGTAAAGTCCCCTCGCCCGGATATCATGCTAAGGTTCTTGCGTATCGCTGTCAAGGCAATTCCTGGACATCACGGGACCACAACTGGACGTGGGGACATCCAACAGCGTGCAGAGAAGGCCATACTAGACAGAGTTGATCGATCTAACCACCGCTCCGACCACATCATGCCCTTGCGCCAATACGGGCAATCTTATCTATGGATTTCCAAACCAGGGGGACCCTTCTCTCCAGAACACATTCGCACGCGCGCTGGATTTTTTAGTATTCTTCTCTGGCGTGCAGTCACCTTCCATGCTCCGATTGTCGAGCACCATCAGCTGTTCCAGAGTCTTGAAGAGTGGGAAAAAAAGGTTGCGGACTTGCAACCTGCCGAATATGCCCGTGCTGATGCATATGGCGGATGGCCGAATAAACCGCGTGTCACCGCAGCCTTGGACACAGCGAGGACCATTTGGCGCATGACAGGAAGGGCAAAAATACTCGAATGGCTGACAGCCCCGACCAAGCCGAGATATATGGAGATGTATCAGCTGATGTTGCAGTTTCCACAAGTCGGCAACTTGATCGCACACCTCCTTGTGTCCGACTACGTTTACCATGGCATTATTGAGATGCCCTCTGTGCAAGAAATGGGAGAGATAATTCACACAATCAAGGCTGGGGCATTGGACGGCCTAGTCAGACTCGGGTATCTGGACAGCAGGGACGCGTCAAAGGAGGAGGTGATAAACGCTTTTGAATCTTTGTATGGGTATCTGGACACGAACCTGACTCCCGAGGAGAAGATCTTGATGTGCTTCAACCCAATAATGCTGGAGCATTCGCTCTGCAAGATGAAGCGCGTCAAGGACTTGAAAGACGTGCAACCGCTGTGGAGTCAAGTAGAATAGCTGATGTACCTCTTGATATGCAATGTTTTTTAACCTTCGCCGCCAAGGCCTGCCGGATGGATGTATCTAGGTGTGTAATAAGGGTCAAAAATACACTAATAGTATGACAATTCGCGTCCAGGACACTTGCAGTCCTAACTACACGTGGTCGTGCCTGCACGTGGCTGCCCTCAGGGCAATCACGTGTCCAAGCCACCTCATGCAAAGCTGTCCTGCCCATGAAGGCATGTACACCTGTCCATGTCTTCATACATTCATGTCTGGACTATACCTCGATCTTGCCCTCTCTGTTATCTGTTCCTGCCCCTTCACCAACCTGTTTGTGACCTCCGGATTTCCTTTTTAGGTTCTACCATCAACCTCTTTCGGTCCCACATTCACATATCTCGACAACTGCTCGGCGGATCCCTTCGGTTTTGCGCACCATCCTGAGGCTATTCAATGAAACATCAAGATAAATTATACTGGAGCTACCACTCGCTGTTCCCCACCCAGTGGGTATCGATTTACATTCGCTATGACGGGTACTACTATTCTGCCGCTGCTGGGATCATCTACGGTCTGCCTGGACTCGTCTGCATCTTCTGTTTAATTTACTGGGCCGCTTCACTCATCCCCAAGCATTACTGGACCCCAACACTACATGTTATTGACGCTATCGACTCTTGACTTGGGTAAATACACATCAGTAATTGGCCAGTAATTGGAAATTCGGGGACTTGATGACCCAGATTTTCCGCGTGATTTGAAATCTTCCTCTCGACCCATGGCCTCTGGAAAAAAGGCTGGCAAGGATCCCGAGAAGAAGCAGGGAGGCCTCCTCGCCAAATTCAGACCGCGGGGCAAAGGGATCATATCAACTGCCTTCAAAAAACTCGTCACAGCCTTTTCAAAATCGCCGGAGCCGGAAATCACTCCACCGACCACCAACGGTACCACCCTGACTGGAGACGCAGCCCGGACTACTCGTCTTGCTTCTCAATCCTATGGTTTACGGCCCGACCGCGAGGATCC
>JARGYA010000584.1:0-77056 GCA_029204335.1 Mycena vulgaris | reverse complement strand
GAAGAGATGAAAGCGAACAAGTCAAGTACGTAAACTGGGCCAAAAAAAACCTCACTTTTGGCGGAGAAAAATTTGAAAAACGAGTCTAAAAAATAAATTTTTAGGACTCGTAACACATGAAGTCGAGCTTACCTTACCGCGCCAACTCTACGTCAGTTGCGCGTTGCTGCCGCGTCAATGCACGCCGGTGCCGCGTCAACGCCGTGTCAGTGCGCGTCAGTGCCGCGTCAGTGCCGCGTCAGTGCGCGTCAATGCCGTGTTGATTGCGCGTCAGTCCAGTACATCTGGGGACTCATGACCAATGACTAGGACGACTGTGAGTGTGTTCTATTCAAGGCCGTGGATAGATTTCTCCTCACAGACATGTTCAATGATTGACCCAAAACATTCAACATTGAGGCTATATCGGTGATATTCAGCCATTGGAACTCCACCAAAGCTCTTGATGGGGTTCACATCAATTGGCTTCGGGTTTCTGGTTGTATTGCAACACGAACCAGAGTACTTAATTACATCGAATTCAGTGGAGGGAGTGCACAGCCAAGAATGTTCTGAACCAGGGTGCTTACCGATGTGGTATCATATCGATATTCCTGGCGCACTGAGAACGAAGAACACCAGAATTCTATGTTGGGTTCGACGACGGATCACTCATTCAACCACGCAAGAATCTCTCGAGCCTCACACACAACAAAATTCCTTTTTTTGTATCCAGGATTGTATGCTGCAACTGCGCCGTGTCATGACGCACCACATTTCTATACTGATCCGCCCAACCTGGCCGTCTCCGGGACTCTGGTTGCAATTCAAAGTTGTGAAATGAGACCGACGTGCTGGGACGGTGGGTCCTCAAGCTTGTACTTGCGCTATGCTTAGGAGCTATGGAAACTGAATCGTAGGACATTGAATGGTGGATAACCACACGAGGATCAGGAGAGATTGACGGCCTGCTTTGGCAGCACACTGTATCTACGCATCCCCCACGAGTCAGTGAACACCGCCAGTGGGTTAATCACCGGTTCGGAGTGATACGTTCGCAATGCACGCAGGTTTTCATCATTCAACACCCGGCACATTGAAGTCGCTCCCTTGTATCTTCGATCTGATACTGGCTCCGTACATTTTATCCTGCACTTATTGTATTGCTTACATAGAACACTGTTTTTAATCCAGTCATACAGCTCTGCCCAAGCTGCTACTAACGGATTCTGGTTGTGATTTCACTCTCACGAATGGACCTCAAATAACCACAGGTTTCGTTGCAAGTAATTCTGATGCCATTCTTCTTTGCACTGAGCGTGCACGTCACCGTCGTAACGATGCCCCGTCCACAGGAGCCAGTGCAACGGTTTCTATATGGTTCCATTCAGCACATCACCCGTGTTAGGCTTTACAGCCTGCCTGACCCTGCAAGAAAGTTGACACCACCGCCGTGGCCGCGCCGGTTCTGTTTGGCTCCCCCTGTCAAGTAATATTGGTCAGTTGGCGTATCGAACTTTCTGCCCTCTCTGAAGTCAATACGACAGGATTTATGCAAGCTAGTGAGTAGCTCGAATGTGTTATATCTTTCCCGTGAGTCTCTAAGTCGCACTTTTGGTGCTAAGGACAGATTGAACTGTGTGAAGTGTGTGTTGGCCCGTACATATATTTTTAGTACAGATGGCGATATCCAGCGCAGGAAATTCATCACTCATGTCCTCCCGCTGTGAACCTTGTCCGAAAGAACTGCAGAGAATCCCCTGTGCCTGCCATATCCCACGTACCCGTGATTGCTGCACTGTCATCCATATTCCGCCCTCGGAACCCCCGGTTATTGCACTTGCTAGGGTTGTATTGAAATCTAGTGTGTCCAATGGACATAGGAAATGATCAATTACGCCCCTACTTCAGGTCGTTCCGGCTTGAAAATATGTTCTATTGCTTGAACGGAGCATTAATTACAACCGAGCATGTTGTTCTTAGGGATGATTGACGAAATCATAGGTCCAGTTTTTTTGTGTCAGAATGATGTATTAAAACAAGAAAATGTTGCCCCAACTCGAATTCGTGCTCAAAGAGTGTTTACTGACAAGTTACAGACTGCGCGCCGATGCCGCGTCAATGACACAGCCACCGCCGCGTCAGGGCCGCGTCAGCACCTGATAATACCACCAAACCCCTCATATTAGAGGGGAGGAAGTGTATGCCTCCCGCCTCTAATATGAGGCAACTAAACCTTCCACGAGTACTGTGAATACTATAAAAGCTCCCAGCCACCATTTCCGTGGAAACGGTGGGGAACAGCCTAAAAACCGCCCCGGCGAGAAAAAATTGACATTTTACCACCATTTCCACCGGTTTTGAAGCCTTTTTCCTGGATCCATTAGATTCCTTAAAATAGTCAGTAAACTTTGTGACTCTCTAGTTCCATGACTTCCATGGACAAATGTGCAAAGTTTTGTGACCTCGTTAAATTCCACTGTTTCCACAGGTCAATTTTCAAGGGTCAGTAAATTTTGTGACCCTCGTTACCGTTCCACTGTTTCCACGGGTTGATTTCCGAGGGTCAGTAAATTTTGTGACCCTCGTTACCGTTCCACTGTGTCCACGGGTTGATTCTCGAGGGTCAGTAAATTTTGTGACCCTCATTACCGTTCCACTGTTTCCACGAGTCGATTTTCGAGGGTCAGTAGATTTTGTGACCCTGGTTACTGTTCCACTGTTTCCACGAGTCGATTTTCGAGGGTCAGTAAATTTTGTGACCCTCGTTACTGTTCCACTGTTTCCACGAGTCGACTTCTGAGGGTCAGTAAATTTTGCTACCCTCGTTACCCTTCCATCATTTCCACAAGTCGATTTCCAAGGTCAACAAAGTTTGTGACCCTTGTTACTATTCCATCATTTCCATGGCCCAACTTCAGACTTAATGATGCAGGCCACACCATTCCACCATTTCCACACACACCAAATCACTTGCAAAAAGCTCTTATACATCTCTCTACCCCCGCTCCCCATTCAACTCGTCTGTCGCAACAGTCAACACCCTCTCTGTCATCTCTGCCAAGCCCTCGCCCTCAGCAATCTCCCCTTCATCGTCATCCTCCACATCCTCCCACTCATCCATGCCATCCAGAAACTGGGCCTCTTCCGCGCGGCCCCTCTCAATCTCTGCGGCCACAGCTGCAGCCTCCACCTCCGCCGCTGCCACTGAATTGTCACCATCCACATCCATTGGCCCCTCCTCCTCCTCCACCTCCTCCTCACGCCTGACTCCTGGGACCAGTGTCCCCGTAAAACGCGAACCCAACTTCTTCACCATCGTGCAGAGCCTTTTCATGTGAGTCTCATCAAACCGCCCCTCTGCAGACGGTACTTGCCGATGAAGAAGGCGAGGTGCGGGTCCGTCAAGCTCACCTCTGACTCCTTCTTAAGCAAGACCTCCTTCTCGTCTCGAATGTAGGTCACAAGTCTTCGAATCTCGATGTTGAGTCTGGTAATTTCCTCGCGTGCAGGCTCGATTTTAAAGAAACAGTCCATGAGGTGACGAGCAGCGGGGTCTGCCCAGGGTCGCAGAGCTGCGTTCCCATTGGGGTCACGAAGGATGTCGAAATCCGATAGGAAAGCATAATCGATCACCTCTGCCCAAGTCAGAGAGCGACGCCTGGGGGTGAGCGCAGCTGCTGCAGCGTTGTATCGAGTGAGCGCCCGTCGAATGGTCTTGGAACGGACTTGAAGGGCTTTTGCAATGTGCTTTCGGAGCTTGTACCCTGCAGAAAATGCCATGTCAGACCTATCAACCCATTGCAAGGAAGATGAGACACGCACCGGTCTGGGACATATTCATCTTAGTCAGCTCAAAGAGTCTCCTTACCACGAGGGTTTCCAGCCAGTTGACAGATAGCCTGTAGCGTCGAGATGCTGCAAGCAATGCCGCATCCTGCCACTCTTTGCTCCCAGGTGTCCACCGTGTTTGAACCTCAAGCCTCCGCTCTATCTCCTGCACCGCAGTCATCGCCTTGTCAAAGTTCTCACGGGCATGCCTCTTCACCGTCCCATTCTCTTTGGATCCCTCGGCGAACACGATGTCAAATGTCTCGCTATATGTTCCGTGGAAATAGTGGAACAGAAGTGGTGGGATGGCAAGGAAGTGAAAATGGTGGAACGGTGGAATGGTGGAAACAGGAGAACGGTGGAAAAGGTGGAACGGTGGAAACGGTGGAATGGTGGAATGGTGGAAACAGGAGAACGGTGGAAAAGGTGGAAAAGGTGGAACGGTGGAAACAGTGGAACCAGCTGATCAGCACTTTGGAGCAAGAAACAACAGCTGGAGACTAACCGTCGGGCACTCAGATTCACCAACCTTTGATAGTACTCCATCTGCTGTGTCTCAGCCTCTGGCTCCTTGGACAAGCCTTTCAGGTAGGCCTTCTCCTGCTCCAGGCGTTCGATAAAGTCTTCGCGGCCATTGATTCCCGCAGCTTCCATCGCGAACTTAAGGGCCTCCTCAGTGTCAAGAATTTCGAGAGCCTGCTTGTAGTTGTTCATGAGGAACTTGCCTACAGAACACATCAGATGGTGCACACAGACAATAGGGAATGCTTACTCAGATTAGGATACGTCTCGAAGTTATCTGTATGGGCCAAGTACGTTGCAATCGTCTGCTTCCGGTGAAATACACTGGCGTAGCGGACTGATCTGGAGAGCGCGTTTGATTTGGAGAAGAAGCGCTCGCAGCCCTCCAGATCTTCCACGCCCAGACCGAGGACATATGTTGCCAGATAACGGAGCTGACACATTCGATGGTGTGCATGCCCATGAAAAGCCCCCACTAGCATCTTAAAGTTGAGGTCTTTCGCCTTTGGCCCCAGTGGTGAATTCTTGATGGTGGTGTCAAACCCACAGCCAATGTCGTAGCCGGAGCCCAGGTCCGCCCCAAAGGCATCCATGAGCGCATTGCTTATGGCAAGGCCGTACTTTGCTCTAAAAGAGGAGAGGTAATTACATATTCACCATGCATTCCACCATTTCCACCACTTACAATTCACCACTTTTCACCATGTCTGCGACGAGGAGGACGAAACCATGGTGGCACAGAGAGAGGAAGATCCCAGTCTCATCGAATATGCCCCACATGCGCGCAGTAATCTCCTCTGACATATTCTTCCACCGTTCTTGACACTCGGAATCCTCCTCAGGATCGGCACTCCTCTGCAATATAAGTCAGGACAGTTTCCATGGTTTCCACAGACAGAGATCACAGGGGACGCACCGGGACTCTCACATGTTGAGCGAGAACCTCCTTCGACCACTGGTCCACCTTCTCCCTCGACAAGAAATAGTCCCCGCCCACCTCCGCCGTCCTAGGATCTACTCGCTCCATCCCTCCGCGCTGGGGAACTCCGTTCTCATCAAACACGCCTTGCTCCTTCCTGAGAACGCGCTTAAGTGAGTTGTTCCCGTCGCTAGTCACGAGCATCTCGAAGATGAGCTTAGCCTCCCCTTCCAGCTTGTAGGTGCAGGCAGGACAGTTGTTCTTGAGGCAGTAATCTGCAGCGTCCCTCCCAAGTGCTTTCTTCACACGTGCGTCCACGTTCTGCAGAATCTCGAGATACACGTCAAAGCACAGTGTGAATTGCTGGGCTGTGTAAGGTCTGAAGTCCAGACCATGGAGATCGGCAAGTGTTTTCATCCAGCTCTGGACACTGAGCTGGGGGCAGCGAAGCCGAGCAACCCTGAACATCTCCAGGACTCGAGTGGCAATGGCGAGCTTTGGTGTCCATGGAGCGCACGGGATAAGTCCTTGACCAACAAGGCAGGATGTGGTGAATTCGTCGGACTGCCTCATCGGCGCATTGACGATATATGTCCCTTGAAAGGCAAATGAGTAAAACCAAGGCGATGGCAGAGAAATTGACGAAATTGAGGCAGCTCACCAAATACATCAATAGCCCTGACCTTGTACACCTTCTCAATGTCGTCAGGATCGACAGGCTCTGGTGCACTTTCCATCCCATACTCTCCCTGCGTCGCTGCCCACTTCATGTATGCATCCGTCATGGCTCTCATCTGCCCGCGGAATCCCAACACACGCCTTTCGACGGAGTCCCATCTTTTGCGGCTGTCATGCCTCTTCCTACCAGCTAGTTAGTCATGAGGAATCTGAAGATATTGTCGTCGCATACCTTTGTTTTTTGCCGTTCATGGCCTCATTCAGAGCATCCTGAAGATCACCCAACTCCCCACCCCCATGGCTAATCTCGATTGGGACTGTCCCGTCTGCAACATCGTTGTAGCTGAATTCATCGCCGTCCTCATAGTCCGAGGGGTCGTTAGAGTCTTCAGGAATGTCCCGCATTTGTTGGAACACTCTCAGCTGGTCCTCGCTCAATCCTGGATAGACAATATAGGCTGACTGTCATAATGATTAGCTGGAGCTCGCACCTGCAATGTGCTCTAGCATCTCGCGGTTGGTTTGCTCGGCCAACTCTGTGCATGCCTTGGCATTGAGAGTGCACATTTCAGGGACATTGATCCCATCTCGGTTGACTGTGGTGACAGGGACCCGGACTCTTGCCCGTGCTTTTGTTTTTGCGCGATTGACGCGTGCTGGTGGAGCCATGGTGGGGACAGTGAACAGAAAGTGCACAACACGTGACCATGGTTTGCCAATTTTGGCATCCAGTTTCCTCGTGGAAGCGGTGGAATCGTGGAACTGGTGGAAACAATAGCAAATGATCCCAAAGCACAGCACGTGACCATGGTTTGCCAATTTTAGCAGTTAAGTTCATCTGTGGAAACGATGGAATTATGGAACTGGTGGAAACGGTGGCAAATGATCCCAAAGCTTAACACAAAGGCACGTAAAACAAAGGCACCGCCACATCTCCGCTTCTTCTCTGCCACCCACCATCCTCCAGTGCCCTCAGCGGCAATGCGCCCCAGTGTCAACCTCAAAGGTGTGTATTCCTCAATGCTCTCCATCTTTTCCATGGCTTCCTTCCCTTTACGAACCTGGGCGCCTACTTGCCACTCGTGTTGCCACTCACTTTTGCTGCGGTACTCCTGCCGGGGAACCTAGCTCAGTGGGTTGTGAACGGTGGCCTGTGGGTTGCCACGGCCCCAAGTCTTCCCCCTATCTCCCTTTGGGAGCCTCTGTCTCGGCATTGGCTGATTGCCGTCTTTCAGGTCTTGACGCCACTGAGGATGCATTCACGTTCCGTGAGGTATGTCCTGCTCCCTAGCCATCTCCACTCCATCTCTCATATCATATCTATAGACTCGCTCTGATCGTGCGTTCTCCCCCTGGGACGCAGAAGAGATCAGCACATCCGCCACTTTCTCAATTGCCGATGCGGTCGCGGATCTGGAAGCACTTCATCTAGGTGACAATGAAGATCTTGCCGAGCTCGACAGTGGCCCTCCACGCATTCCCCTTCCCACCGGCTCCGACACCCTTGTCGAGCCTTCCCACGTCGAATTCAAAACACCTTCTCAGATTGCTCGCGCCAATCGGGAAAAAGCACGGTCAAAAGCCAAGAGACAAGCGGCCCACTCAGCAAATAGCAAGACTGACGTCCTCCTGGAGGAGCATCCTCGCCACCCTCGCCACTTGCGCACCGCTGGGCCCTCCATTGAGGCCCAATTCGATCTCCGAAAGGTTCGCATTGCCGCGACTGGTTGGATTGGCCTCAGGGACAACGGGGTCTTGCCAGAGGAGGCAGAAGCTGGAGTGAAGCAGGAAGGCTACACGCCAATTCATCTCCTCCCCGACTTCTTTAGTGTTAAAGCTATTTTCCACGGCTTCCACCTGGCGAAGTACCTTGGCCCGTGTGTGTTTATATTTTCCTCTTTATCCCTAGCCCTCACCTCTCCCCCAGCCAAGGCCGTCCCATTGTTGACCAATGTGGCAAGGTCTGCACCGTTTTTGGGGGGCGCCCTCCCGAGGACGACTTCATGGAGATGGTGCACGACCCAGCCGTGGAAGCGATGGAAACGGCGCGCGCTCAATGCTCCCTAGCAGACGAGCGGCTACTCCATCGCCGGGGGAATTGGGCACCTCTCACTAAAGGTGCCTCCTTCGGTGGTGGCCAGGCCGAGCCTGGTGAGCTCCTCAACGGAGTGATCAACACCGCCGTCCTCTGCTGTCTAGTCAGCAACCTGGCATTCATCAGGTTTGCTGGCTTTGCCACAGGTGCGTTCTCCCTCTTCTTCTGTGCCTTATCGGCCCAGCTGAATCCTTGCAGGTGTGTTCGCTGCATGGGCCCCCGACCTCTTCGACTTCTATGTAGACTATATGAGACTCTTCTACTCGCACTACCCCCGACTTCGTCGCCCCTTCCCCAACGGCATCTGGTTGGCCGTGACTTTCAATTTAGGGCCCCGAACGTGTGCCCGAGGCCACCGCGACTTCGCCAACTTGGCCTATGGATGGTGCGCTATCACCGCCCTTGGCAACTTCGACTACACCAAGGGCGGCCACCTCATTCTCTGGGATTGCAAGCTCATCATTGAGTTCCCCCCGGGTACCACCATCCTGATCCCCAGCGCCGCCATCTTCCACTCCAACATCCCCGTCGCCGAGGGCGAGTGCCGCTATTCATTCACCCAGTACACCGCTGGCGGGCTCTTTCGATGGGTGGAGCACGGGTTCAAGACCGAGGAGCAGTACCTGGAGGGCCGAAGGAGCGCGCGTCTGAAGGTGTCGGGTTGTTCTCTACCATCGCTGAGCTCAAGGCGCAAATACTTTATTAGCTCATCTTAAGTTCCAGGCGGTCCAGACCACCAGAGGACTTAAGTGATAGAGAACTCAAGTCCTGGCTACATAGGATAGAGCCGCACTATATGCATACCATCGACTATTATTCTTTGAAACTTAAGTCCTAGTAAACTTAAGATATTGCGACGACTTAAGACCCCGAGGACTTAAGATCCCGACGACGTAAGGTGCCCAAACTTGAGTTGCAATTTCAGTCCAGTTTCTACAGGTACAGTACTTAAGATTCCGCGAACGTGGAACTCAAGTTCGCCAGAACTCAAGTTCCACGTTCGCTTCAGTGCTGCAATTCCTCAGTGATATCAGCAAACTCGCGCCGAAATGAAAATAGGAGTCAGTTTGAGTGAAAAGCGGAATGAAAATGAAAATGAAACTCACTGGAGAATGAAAATGAACGTGAGTGTGCGCCAAGCACATAGTACATTGTGAAACTGCCGCCGGAAATAATCAGCCAAGTCAGCCAGAATGAAAATGAAACTCACCCGAAGATGGAAATTCACATCAGTGCACGCCGAGTACAGTCTTGCAAACACTGGGTTTAAACAGTGAGATGAAAATGAAAATGAGAATGGAAATCAAAAAGATTGATGACACGGGAACAGAGGTGGCATTCACAGAAAATGAAGTGGATGCAAGACGGCGGTGGCATCCCAAGTCAAATCAAGCAACAACCGACAGCGCACATTGCCTCTCATAGAATGGATTTCACAGGCACCCCGCAACGACAGAATAGAGTATAGAAAAAAAATATCCACGTACGGTGTGCCACCCTTCGCTAGGCTGAGCCACCAAGTTGTGGACTGACGTGAATGTCAAGTCCCAAGAATGCACCGGCGCTGACGCAAAGTCGAAGTCAGCCTTGGACACACAGTCCTAGGCAATGGGTAGGGATCGAGGGAGAGGTGAACGGTGAGTGGCGTCGATGAAGGTGGAAGTCAGGAGCAAGAAGAGAAGTGAGCGTCGCCTTGATCAGTGGACAATGGAATTGACATGCGGCTTCACGCGCAATCAAATCACCGTCTCGTTACTGTCACGCTACCATCTCTTCTCTTCTTCCCAAGCTTCCTCCCACCACCATCTCTATGCCACCTGCGCTCCTCGTCGTCCCCACCCTCTCGGCAGCGCGTCAGCCCTTGACGGGTCCGATCTACCCATCAACACGTCTCCCTCTACCCACCCGCCCCCCACTCGAATCTGAACGGCTCGACACGCAGCTCGATGCGCAGTGGCATTGGACTTTCTCACCACTTCAATGCCCGGCTTTGAATTGGTTTCGCCGTCCCACTCTGACCTCAATTGATCATCCTCAGTCTTTCCCTATCCACTTGGTCGTCTCTCGCTCAGCGCTTACCCGCGCTCCCATCCAGTTCTCCAAAGCCATCTGCCGGCGCATGGCTCGCCCAGCTGTGTCCTCACAGATAAATCTAGGTATGTCCAACTATTGCGCGCCTTCTTCCCGGGGTTCGCTGACTTGCTTGTGACTTGGTATCCATAGCAATGCCGACGCCGCCCACGCTGTGAGATCGTGCTCAATGACAAGAACTGTGTGCTGAAGGAGGTGTGTACGCAGCTAGGGCTCGTCATTCATCTGCTCGCTGATCTGCACACGACACCAGCGCAACCCCAGGCTCCCCACGCGACCCATGCACAGCCCTATCTACACCATCAAATCAAAAGAACGGAATGAATGAAAAGAAAGATGAGCCAAGGTGCGTTGCTCACGCTCTTTTCTCTCCTTCCCCTTCCTTTCCTTTTCTTCCCCCTTCCCCCTTGCCCTCCCTCTCCCTCCCCCTCCCTGCCTCCTGTTCCTCCTCGCTGCCCCGTCCCGAGCCGAGTCGTGTCGCGCTGAGTACACATGAGGACGGGGGTGCGAGACAGGAATGACCCGGTGACATCGCACATGTGCGATGCGTGCACCGTGCTGACGAATTGGACACTGTGCACTGCAGGTGAGTCTAAGTCGTCCGCTGTGCAGGGAACCCCGCTGCTTGGCTTGACTCAGAAGTTCTCGTATCATGAATTTCATGGTTCCTCAATTTACGGGACTTCAGAATTGTATTCCAGCCCATAGAATAAATTTTGAATGAATATGATTTTGTTTACGACAAAAGAACTTAAGTGATAAGTAGAACTTAAGTTGTGTAGGAACTCAAGTCGCACGTGGTTGGGGAGGACTTGAGTTATATATAGATGGGACTTAAGTTGCTCTATCGCTGAGGGGCGCATACGACCGCGCTGGCGTGCCTGGGGGAGAACTTGAGTTCCGAAGGACTTAAGTCCTGAAGTGGTTCAGACCACCTAAAACTTAAGTGGAGCTGCTTCTATTTCATCAAGGCGATGGCTTAATGCAGTGTTCTTGTAGTAATCAGGCTTAATGTAGTGTTCTTGTAATAATTTCCACTAATTCCACGAGTAATTGCACCTAAACATATTAGAATTCCACCGGTTCCACTGAAAATTGAGCCAATACCACGGTTTCCATGGGCTGACTTTGTGAAAACTGGTGAGTTAGATGTGATCACAAACTCGCTTCAAGGTGATTGCGAACTCGCCTCATTGATCTTACCCTTAGACCCCATGGCAGCTGTCCCCATCATCCTTTTGAAAAATTCTGAGGAGGCAGATCTTGTATTTAGACCTCATAGCATCCCCAGAATAAATCCTACATTTATCGCGATTTTGTAGAGTCCATTTCATGTCATGACACCAAATGACCTCGATTGTCACTTGTTTGCCCATACACATCTTTCGTCTCGACCACTACCACGACACAATTTTAGCTTTTGGACCAAACTATGGAAGAATCCGATAGGTAATGAGCTCTGCTAAGGTCTCCGCTGATAGGGCGGGCATCCGTGCACGCCTGAAATTATCGCTTTTGAATGGTTCTGGCGCCGGAGGCCCAGAACCAAGGAATACATAAGACTTAGAGGGTGTTAGTCTATTCCCGGGGCTGAACATTAGAACCGTTATTAAACGCTGCAAACTAGCACCTAAACCAAGGAGACTGAGGGTGTATTGGCGGGTTCTAAATGAGCCCAAGATTACGGCTCGGACTCATCCACACTAGCTAGCCATGGGACTCGTCCGGCAAGTTGTATTAATATGCAACAAGCTCGATGTCAACGTGGGCGTGAGGTTAATCAAGGGGCATTGGAAGGAAAACTCGAGATAAAAGCTATTATTATTGGCGAACTCACTGGCGGAAGAACTCATAAAGGTGTTGTGGCATCAAGCGCCATTTGGCGTAGCCTCGTCGCTTGGGCCCCGTGGCGTAGTAGCGTAGCAGCCGGCCCTAAACCAATCACGTGGGAATGTGGCGCGCTCAACTTGAACCAAACATGTACAATGTTTGGTGCTCAACGGCTAAGTAAAAAGGGCTCAGTCAGCCCATCAGCTGGATCAGGCTACGGAGGACTGCGGACGCTCCTAACCGAGCCTACGCGAGGAGAATGTAAGCAGAGGTGGCTTAAACAGGGAGTACTGGTGATTGGCGGCACCAGCATCAAAATAATACCCGGGCAGACGCCTCTAGGTCTGCCCAACAGCCAGGATATGTCTCGCTTCGCATCAGTTCTTCGCTTGTAAAGTCGCCTATCATTCTCTTAGTTAGTTGGGATCAACCCCTCTAGTAGTATAAAAAGCCGCATGTATTTTAGTAGTTAGACAGTGAATAACTCCCCCATTTCTTGGCACATAGCTCTTAGCAGCTTATAAAGACTCCGTTCCTTATCCCGTTCGACGCACACACTCCCTTGGCGTAAGCCTGAGTTGTCCCTCCGTCCTCGGCCTCCGCCACTTCGACCAGTCGTAGAACTATTCCTAGTCGCGCTGCTTGTACGCCACCCGGTCATACACCCCTTTGCTCGGTCGCAGAACTATTCCTAGTCGCGCCGTTCATACGCCACTTTGCTCGGACGTGGAACTATTCCTAGTCACGCCGTTCATACGCCACTTCGCCATTTGGGGTCGAGTTCGCCAGTTCGCTCAGTAGACCTAAACAGTCTACGCCAAAGATATACCTACCGGCGTTTACGCTAGTTAAAGTCATACGCCAGTTTGTTCTCCGGAACCCTCTTAGCCAGAAAACCCAAAGAATTCACATTGTCCCAACCTACTGAGATTGACGGTCGATACACCTGACCTACCTCCCGAACAAAATACGATAAAGCTTAGTTGGAGTTGATAGTTTTGAGGTTTGGTGTTGGTTTGAGTTAAGACTAAGGTCTCACTCAGTTAGCATTAGATTTCACGGCTGCGCTTCACTGCACCATTTCACCGCACCTTATAGACGTCTCTGACTCCCTTATTAGTCCGGCAAACACTGAAAACTCGCTTCTGAAGCATGTGTCCCCCAGCCGCACTTCGGCAGCTAGACGTAAGGCTTGCACAGAATATCGTGATAGGTATGCTCTATAGACCTGCACCTTTCATTGGATGACCATACCTGGCAGAAACAAGGAAGAACTTGCTGAGAAAGCTAGAATTCGTATGGCTCGGTAATTCTGGCTATAAACTAACAACTGGTGACCGTCCTGCCAACACTGATGTTCCCCAGTTATCGCCAGAGGATCAAGAAGGATAAGGCCGAACTGAGACAGTACTCAGCCAAGGCAGGGAAGGCGAGGACTGCATATCGCATCAAGTATGTATGTTTTTTGACTCATGTTGATGCCGTTGCTAATCATAGATTTAGGAAAAAGGATTACATACTGTGGAAGCAACGTGTTCGCCGCATAGAAGCAGTCGCCAGCCAACACCACAAAACAGGTACGCAAAAGGGTCAGGGGCCCCGCGATTATGAGGTGGAGTGGGAGGGGTACAAGGAGAGGAAGAGGGAAGAGCTACAGCGCCGTGTGGCGGACGCGCTGTACAAGGAGAATGACGGCGCGACCCGGATTGTCCGCCAGGATGGATCCTATGGATATATCTATCATTAGAAATATTTTTTGAGCCAATTGATTTTTTGTAGGTACTGTGGAAATGGTGGAAGTGAACCATGGAAATGGCAGAAATGAGCGCTTGATGGGCGCTTCATCGAAATCTCGTGATATACACAAGCCCAAATAGTTGGTATCGCTCCCTCTTCTACCATGTCAGCCATCTCAGCTCACTACTGCGATCCCCCGTTCCATGCCGACCCCGGGACGACGCGTGCGCAAGCAATATCCTTCTATCTTATCAGTAGCCCCCACGCGAAGGCACCTGGGCCCGGTGTCTATCCTTCATGGTGTGTCACCTTTTGCTCTTTCTTGCCTTCCAATCACTGACGATTTTCAGGGCTAGCGCACAGCGGGTGTGCGAGGACATCCCTCGCGGCGGGGGCACGAAATACCCCTCATACGAGGTGTGCATCCCCGCATGGCATGCCGGCTGCGATGCTGGTGAACATGACCACCCAGCGAAATCCCAGTTGTCCTCTTCCTGTGACTCCTCACCCCAAACACCCCGCCGCCCCAAAAAGCTCACGGCGACCGAGGCGATGACCCCTGCATCAACTCCGGCACCTTCCACATCCCCCACACCCAGCGGCTTGCACTACGCTGTGTGTGGAGGTGGGGTCGTGTACGGATCCATCACGCCGGCCCTTGCGCAGTACAACATGCTGCAGGCGAGCACTGGGGCTGCAAGCCTCCTCACCACCGTCGACCCCCACCATGCGGCGCACTTTGCGGCGGGGCATGATCACGAGGAGGCCGAGGCACTTGCCACTGGAGAGCGCATAGTGGACCGTCTCCTCGCCCGCCCAGTATTTCGGCTGGGCTCCAGCCCTCTCCATGTCCTTGCTGAACGTCGGCAGACCCTCATCAGGGACCTTCGAGACACGCTCCGGGAGCTCACCATCGCGCCGCATGAGGCAGAAGACTCGGATGACCTGTGGGGGGATGATGAAGACACGGTGTCGCTCACGAGCATTCACACGTCGCCGGGTGGACGAAGTGAGGATTTCTGAGGTGGCGCCGCTTTTGTTTATCTTGCTTCCTCCCTCCCCTGCGATGTCACTTCTCCATCCACTCCCTCATGTACATTTTGTAGATCATATCTTACGTTTTTTTGTGTAGGAAATACAGAATTCTCGCCGTGGAAATTGTGGAACATCCGAGTTCGCTCAGATTCATCAGGCAGAGCCGTGGAAATGATGGAATTAGGTGTGTGTACGGTGGAAGTGATGGAAGTCAGAGTGAGCTAGGGAGAGCCATGGAAACGATGGAATCGGCTGTGTACAGTGGAAGCGATGGAAATCAGATGACTTGTGACGTGACAGGTAACATATCAACATCTTTCTTATCAGTTCCATCTTCCATCTACCACCATTTCCACCGAACCCAACCACCAAAGGTGAGTCATCCGGCGAGTTCCAACGCGACATGAGCTAATCAAATATTCCAGCCACATGCCTGACTCCCCGCCAAAACGAAAAACGCGTGGTGCGTCAGCCAAAGAGGCGCCCGCCGCCCGAGAAACACGCTCAAGCAAGTCGGAAACGACAGCGAAAGTGAAAGGTGGGCGCCGTGCTCCATCTCCCATTCCCGACCCCCCAACGGGCACCTGAGGTCGAAAAGCCCGCCGACCGTCTCCCGTTCCCGACCCCCCCAAAACCGCCCGAGGAAAAAAGGCAGTCCCGTGAACGACATCCACCACCCACAAGAAAGTCGAGGCCGCCATTCGGGACGAGGAGGAGGACGAGGAGGAGCAGGACGAGGAAGAGGGGGAGGATGGCGGCAAAGAGGCAGGGGAGGATGATGTCGTCATCCGGTACCAATCGCCGAGCTCGAATCCAGACGACGATGGCGACAAGAGTGAGGGCGACAACGAGGGCGAGGATGGGAAGGACGAGGAGGAGGAGGAGGAGGAGGAGGAGGAGAAGGATAAGGACGACGAAGACACCGAGCGACCCAACCTAGACGCCACCCCCGTCCTCGGCCCAGGGCTCGAGCATGACGAAATCCTGACCATCTTCCTCGACGAACTGGAGGTGAGTATTGACGAGATCCAGACGAATAAAACCCCTGCTCACTCTCCTCCAGGAACTGTCTTTTGACCCCAATGCGCGCAAGTCGCCGCCCGCTGACCCCGTGCCCCCTGTTGACCCCAATGCGCACAAGGCCCCGCCTGCTGACCCCAACGTGCCCCTTGTCGACCCCAACACGCGCAAGACCCCGCCCCCCAACCCCAATGCGCACAAGACCCCAGCCCCAGACCCCAATGCGCCCCCAGTC
This sequence comes from Mycena vulgaris, assembly GCA_029204335.1. Lineage (NCBI taxonomy): Eukaryota > Fungi > Basidiomycota > Agaricomycetes > Agaricales > Mycenaceae > Mycena > Mycena vulgaris. The sequence goes on along the minus strand of JARGYA010000584.1, from coordinate 61,084 downwards.
GACCCCAATGCGCGCAAGTCACCGCCCGCTGACCCCGTGCCTCCTGTCGACCCCAACGCACTCAAAGTCCCACCTGCCAACCCCAACGCGCGCAAGACCCCGCCCCCCAACCCCAATGCGCACAAGACCCCAGCCCCTGACCCCAATGCGCCCCCAGTCGACCCCAATGCACGCAAGTCACCGCCCGCTGACCCCGTGCCCCCTGTTGACCCCAACGCACTCAAGGTCCCACCTGCCAACCCCAACGCGCGCAAGACCCCGCCCCCCAACCCCAATGCACGCAAGACCCCGCCCCCCAATCCCAACACGCCCCCTGTCGACCCCAATACGCACAAGACCCCAGCCCCCGACCCCAATGCGCCCCCGATCAACCCCAATGCGCGCAAGTTGCCGCCCGCTGACCCTGTGCCCCCTGTCGACCCCAATGTGCACAGGGCCCCGCCTGCCGACCCCAACGCGCCACCCATCAACCCCAACGTGCGCAAGTCGCTGCCCGCCGATCCCAATACGCCCCCCATTGCCCACCTGGAAGAGAAGGAAAGCAACGACAAGGAGGAAAGCGATGATGGGGAGAATAGCAGCAAGGAGGAGGATAGCAGCCAGGAGAGCGAGGAGGAGAGTGACGAGGGTGCAGGCAAACCCTCCGTTCATCGCCCGGAGGAGGGCCTCCGCAACCTGGCTACACACCAGGAACGGCACCCCGACGACCCCACACAGCCAGAGAAGTCCAAGAAGCACAAGACGAAGAAGGGGTCGGCGGAGAAGAGCACAGCGGGGCTCAAGCAGAAGGAGTTGAAGCAGGCGCACGCAGGACTAGCGGAAGCTGTCGCTGCATTGCACTTGCTGGTGGAGGAGAAGGCAGAGGAGCTCGCCGCCAAGTACCACCTCAGCCTCGACGAGGTGAAGGATGTGGTCCGCTCCGCCACCAAGTTCAAAAAGAGGAGAGGGTACCACGAGTTCAATGCCAAGGTATGGCAACGGGGGGTCGAGCTCAACGCCGGTGAGTTTCATTTGTCTCCTCTAGATTTTTCTAATGGTTGTCACTCAGACAAAGGACCTGGCGAGGGTCTCGATGTCCACCAGCTGCGGGACATCGTGCTTGCTGAGCCAGAGGGAACGTGGTCGCCAGAGCAGCTGGCACAGCTCAAGGCCGACTACACCGCCCACCAATTGGGCAAGAAGGAGGGGACGCGAGCCACCAACGCTGAGGCTGCCAAGGACGCCACCTTCATCGGTGATTGCTTTTTCAAAGAGGTAGGTGGAATCCATGGAAACGGTGGTATTCCCACCGATGGAAATGATGGAAACTGACTTCATTTCAGCTCATTTTGCTGGAGAAACGAACGGGCGCACGGGGCTTTGCCGTCATCGCCGGCTCCAACGTCAACGACACCATCATCCCCACCGTCGTCGGCTCCCCCGAATCATGCAAGTTCCTGGCCGATGTCCACAAGATGACGCCAGCGACATACGCCCTCAAGTTCAACAAATGGGCATGCTTCAGGGAGGAGGTCGACACCGACAAGATGGGGCACACCGAGCTGAAAGGGGTGGTGGCCAAGGCGCTGCAGGAAAACCTTTGTGCGCCAGCTAATTTTTTTTCCTCCCTCTTGCCCGTCTCTTACAGTTATCCAGGTCATGTCAGCGGGAATGACGCCATGAAGATCGATTACAAAAACTACGAGGAGATCATGCTGGCATTCCACAGCTATGAGATAGTCGGCTGGCCGGACAACATCCCCATCGCCGCCCCGTCCAACCTGGGGAGAGGCGGCTCGGCCGCGCTCAAGTTGCTGCTCGAGCGCCTCAAAAGCAATACGTGCTTTTGGAGGGCGGTGGACGGCGACAGGTGCAAGGAGCTGCAGACGAAGTGGGAAAAGCAGGGCGGCAAGAAGGGCAAGGGGAAGAAGAAGGCGGCGAAGAAGCAGGAGGAGGAGGAGGAGCCCCAGACGAAGAAGTCGAAGGGCAAAAAGCGCCAGCGAGAGGCCGAGGAGGAGGAGGAGGAGGCCCCGGCGAAGAGGAAGAGGAAGACGACGAGCGAGAAGAGGAAGCGCAGCAAGACTGTGGCGTCGTCGGAGGAGGAGGCGGAGGCGGAGGAGACAGAGCAAGAGCCAGAGCCGGCGAAGAAGGCCTCGAAGAAGGCGAAGGGAGGTGCGAAGGCGGTGGAAACGGTGGAAGGGGAGCCGTCCAAGAAGAAGAAGACCGCGGTGGAAACGGTGGAAGAGGAGCCGCCAAGGAAGAAGAAGAAGACCGCGGTGGAAACGGTGGAAGAGGAGCCACCGAAGAAGAAGAAGAAGGACGCGGTGGAATCAGTGGGAGGGACGGCGCCGAAGAAGACGCAGAAGAAGGCAGTGGAGGTGGAAGAGGAGGACGATGCACCGGCATCAAAGTCGAAGGGGAAGAGGAAGCAGAGGGAGGACGATGAAGAGAACACGCCGCGGAAGAAGGCAGCGTTCTCGAAGAGGCGAAAGGCGCCCGCCCCAGGCAGAAGCGCCTCGGTGGTCCCCAGCGACACCGGCTCCGAGCCCGAGGGTCCCGACACCCCCGACACTCCCGACGACAATACCGGCAACAACCCTGACGGCGCAGCTCGCATCATGGCCATCAAGGCGAAGAAGGCTGCCGCGCAGAAGGAGGCCGATGAGGCGAAGGCACGCATGAGCGCAGCCAACCCCCGCAAGACCTCCAAGAATGCTGTCGCCAGCTCATCCAAGCCGCTGAAGCTGGCCGCCATCAACGACGATGACGAATATGAATCCAGTGACAGTGATGACACCGATTAGTGTCCTTGTTGCTGGTCTCCTCGGCTTGTCGCTCCCGCCCGCGCCCGCGTTTTTTTTCCCCTCTGAATGCTGACTCCGCAATATGATTGCACCCACGTTTTTTGTTATATACCTCTACCAATGAACGAATTGTTTTCTTGATTTCTTTGATATTTGATAAGGATTGGGAATTGTGGAAATGGTGGAATTGGGTGGCCTGCATCATTAAGTCTGAAGATGTGCCATGGAAATGATGGAATGGTAACAGGGTTCACAAACTTTATTGACCCTTGGAAACCGACTCGTGGAAATGATGGAAGGGTAACGAGGGTAACAAAATTTACTGACCCTCAGAAGTCGAGTTGTGGAAACAGTGGAACAGTAACGAGGGTCACAAAATTTACTGACCCTCGAAAATCGACTCGTGGAAACAGTGGAATGGCAACGGGGTCACAAAATTTACTGACCCTTGGAAATCAACCCGTGGAAACAGTGGAACGGTAACGAGGGTCACAAAATTTACTGACCCTCGGAAATTGACCTGTGGAAACAGTGGAATTTAACGAGGTCACAAAACTTTGCACATTTGTCCATGGAAGTCATGGAACTAGAGAGTCACAAAGTTTACTGACTATTTTAAGGAATCTAATGGATCCAGGAAAAAGGCTTCAAAACCGGTGGAAATGGTGGTAAAATGTCAATTTTTTCCCGCCGGGGCGGTTTTTAGGCTGTTCCCCACCGTTTCCACGGAAATGGTGGCTGGGAGCTTTTATAGTATTCGCAGTACTCGTGGAAGGTTTAGTTGCCTCATATTAGAGGCGGGAGGCATACACTTCCTCCCCTCTAATATGAGGGGTTTGGTGGTATTATCAGGTGCGCGTCAGCCCGCGTCAGTGCGCGCCGGTCCGCGTCAGTCCGCGTCATTTTTACCGTACCCCGCACCCAAGCCGCCGACACCCGTGCACGTGCAAGCGCCCCGAACGACACCACCTGCACCTCCACGGAGTCGCTGCTGCCCCACGGCGTCGCGACGGATGGGCGGCGCTGAAGCACTCGATACACCTCGTCGGGCTCCACATGCACTGGGTCTTCCCTGCGTGAAGGCTTGCGATTGCGTGGAGGTCCTGGCGGCGGGGATCAACGTGGTGGAGCTGCGAACGCTGATATGTACGGGGATGGGTGTCTATGGTTCTACCGGTATTTTCTTAATCCCATTCCCCCCTTATCAAGGGATTCCAGCTTGCGTATTGGGCGGCAGCTGATGACGGCAGCTGATGACGGCCATGCAAATGCTACGTGTCGTCTTTTGCCCTCTCTTCTAACCTTTGAGTGAAGCAACACCTTGTCTCGAATCGCTGGGTGTCCGGCTGCATGTCCTCTGTTATTGCTCGGCTACCTCTGTCGGATCACATTTCTGTCAGCAATTTTCGCGTAAAGTTCCAGAAAGTACCATCCCCTCAGCGCGGGGCGAAATCGGCGCCGATCAAGCCACGTCAACGTCAACGTGGCTTGGATTTCTTTCAGTCCACCACCTCCACCACCTCTCCGACGCCCCATGTCTGCTTTCCCAATGTCTTTCTCCGCAAACTTCTGCAGCGTCTTTCAACCCTGAATGCAAAGGATCTCTGTTGGCTCTGGAGTATCTTGTCTTCTGGATCTCGCGGTGCTGTCGCTTCTGGTGGTCTCTCTGCCGGACGATGGTTTCTGGATCTTGCTGCCACTTCGGCCCTTCTCTATGGCCTTGTCTTGGTGATTGTTCCTGTGCCCTGAGGCTTTTCCCGACTGCCTCCTTCGATCTTACACCAGGTTTTGTTCACCTCGGATCTCGCATAGGTAGTCGGCCAACAGTTTGAGCGCAAATTTCTAATCTTCTTCTCACATTTCTCACACATGCCTCTCACACTTGGCTCATGGATGTCGTGGAAGGGTTTCCCTCGGACCGTGAGCATCACTCCTCTATACCTCAGTTCTCTCCTGTTTACTCGTCTAAAATAGCCGCTCTCCACGTATGCGACTGCGATGAACCATCAATTTGTCGTTGTTGTCCAGCCACCTCTTTGTCTGTCCGAAGTACTGAATCTATGACTCTAATGACTGTTTTGATTATTTCCCGTGACACGTGCCTCCAGCATCGTCCTACACGATCTCGCATTTCCGGTTTCTATCCCGAGTCACAAGCAATACACCGAGCTCTTAACTATACCACATGTAAATTGGACATTGAATGCAGACCAGTTTGGATTCACCACACCGTGACCAGAACTTACACTCTCGACACATTTATGCAGCTTGTTCTTTCCGAGTAATTTGCGTCGCCTGCGTACATGCCCAAAAGCATTCAGAATATCATTCTCTCTGCTGATCACAAACAAACATCTACCGAAAGCCCCTCCAACGTAGTTTCTGTGCTGAATTTGCATGTTTCAGGTGTTCAAAATGTGGGTTTTAAATGCACGCCGCTCTACGCCGCCATGCGGAGACTACGTGTTTGCCATGACGAGATTCCACAGCATGTGATCTCGGGACGTTGTACTCAGTTTTGTACTCAGTTTTCCAAATCACATCTTCCGATGCCCATTTTAATTTAATTTTTTAATTTAAATTCAACTAAAGTGCGCGTGGGCCCCTGGGGGCCCATGTAGCACTATACGTATTACACGGAGGTAAACTAGCGGCGATGGAATGAGAGCGAGTGCCCAAACGCTACAACTACCAGAGTGCGCTAATATATGCAAAAAATGGCAGGGAAATAAAATTGGTCTGGGACTAACAGGACATTTCTCGGCCTGCTCCCTAAATGTGACAATTCAACTCAAGATCCGGGATCTAGTCCTGCAGAATACCCTGCATGGCATCAAGGCTCACATCCTAATTTAACCTACTTACATAAATCATCCGGAGTCGCAGATATTCTGCTCGCCAATGGAAGACAGAATTGCCCCTTAGACTATTTGTGCTATTTGTTGGTTCTTCCCCCCGTCTCCGTGAACCTGCCAAGCATTTGCGTGTGAATGTCACGCCCGAGCGGAATGCAATGAGATGGTTGAAAGACCACACCCTTTGCTGTATTCCAGTATCAAAATGAATGAGATGTCTGCAGGATCTCGAATAATAATCCTGCTCTGCCGTTTGATATAAAACAAATTCGAACCAACGCTGCGATCGACACAACCCCGGTACGAGTCCAACCAGGCACCGGATCTTTCTAAAGACCTGACGCCTTCATGCCGTTTCTAAATACTATGATGCTGAATGTTGATGCCTCATCGAGCGAGCCACAGCCCTCCATCAATGACATATTAACTTCCAGAGAAGAGGGGAGGTGGTTATGTTATGATTGTGAGCCAGCCAATGAGTCCAAGAAAGACGCATTTACGAGCCAATTGAATAAAATCTTTCATGAGTCCTTAGGTAGCGGGCCGTGCCGCTTGTCGGCCTTACCAGCTTTATCTGGAATAAGGCCCAAGAGCGCGTGCGGACTGCACCGTGATCCGACTGCAGCAGTGGGCAGAGGCGGGAAAGGGGAGCGGGGCGCGCACGCCTGGTGGTGGAAAGGAACACGAGCGAGTGGAAAGGAAAGTTGTTGACTGCGCGGAGCCAGCGCGTGGATGAATACCGAGCGCCGCGGCGCTCAGCGAGGCTTAACATGCGTCTGCGCAGAGGGTGATCGTCAGTGGCCGGAGAGGAAGGGAGATAGAAGACGCACGGGTTGACTGACCTGTGCGTCGGGGCGGAGACGTAGCGACAACATCCGGCGAAGAGATGGCGGCGGACTGCGGGCCGACTGAGGTTTATGAGCGAGCAAGGACGATCTACGACGGTGTCGCGGAGGCTATGACATCTACTAGTAGCAGTGTAATAGCACGCAAGCGGTTGCGAACAACGCAAGAATGAGGACGCAGCCCGCACGGATGCACGACGTGCGCTCGCTGACGGTGGCAGCTGGAACGCAGGCTGCCAGGAATGCGAGACGCGACGGCGCACAAAGGGAGCAGACTACTTAAGATTGTACGGCGACGGCGTCAAAGACACACGAGAGAGGTAGACTGGTAACCAGTCTGTCTACGGGAATACTGTCGGTAGACGTCTACCGCCATTTGTGTCTCGTAGACAGATCGGTCACCGGTCTACGAGAGAGGAAAAGTCTGAGATGAGGCAGAGCTCGGAACCCGGCCCGATCAATCCGTCGGCACATCAGTGGCGGTGGCCTTCCGCTTTTCACCTTGGCCACCGTCAACGCTCCAAGGACTCAACAGTGGCAGCAGACTCAGTGCACGATCTTCTGCCGCTAGATTCAATCTTGTAGCCCGCTTTCTCTCCCGCAGCCGCCGGCGCATCCTCAAAGTTCTTCGCTGCCTTCCCAATCTCTTGTCATCTTGTACTCAGCCCCTATCCTCGTTACAAGGGATAAACACAATCAACGCCGGTAGAAAGTTATCGTAACTACAACTGGAACACACCCAGCGCAAGTAATCCCTTCAACCCCACTTCCCAGCGATCGAAATCACTTGACCCCGCCTTCAACATGTTCAGAAGCTCGTTGACAATCCCAAACTTCGAATTTATGATCAAAGCACGGGTGTCCTCTAAGGAGCAAACAAAATCATTGCGATAGTGCAAATGCAGTGGTGGAACTGACTGTGCCCAGCGAAAGCTACCAGCATTTGTAGAGCTGCTTTCGGGCCCTGTTGACGCCTGAGTAGGTCGCTGAAGACGTTCCATATTTCGGTTTGGAGGAAATAGTGTCGGAATTGATCTATCGGGGAGAGCGTCAATGGGTATTCCGGCAACGAGTGGTAGATAATCCAAACCAACCGTTCGGGGTAAAGTGAGCGATGACCTGTGACGCTGCTCCTACAATTGTAGGGTCTGGATTCTTGAGGAGAGAGATCAAATTGCGCGCGTCATCAGATGGAATGGTAACGGATCTCAAGACTCTGATTAGCAGATGGAAAATGAATCGGAATTGGACATCATACATGGGCAGCAGCAGGATCATTCTGATATACGATTCCCGCACTGTAGGACAAGACTGAGCGATTTGATGTGGGTTACGAGTTAGAGTGGGATAAACGAGGAAGGGGTCGTCCTTGTCTACCATAAATGTCAATTTTGAGATCAATGAATTGATAAGGAGTGTATACTCAGCGTAATCAATTGTTTTGTGATATGCAGGACGTACTCGTCACCATCTTCACCGGTGAGCATTTTTGGAATTTGCTCTAGGATCTGTATAGTTGACATGAGAAGTGGAGGATCGTCTACGGAAGATGAGCGATGTCTTCGCGGATGTAGACAAGGTGTTACCGTGCGTCAAGCAAATATTTATCGCGTTGAGCGCTAATTGCCGGTCGTTGTCGCGGACGTAGTTATTATTTGCGAGCAGGGCGACAATTTTCAGGACCGTCTCCACTGTTGGATATGATGCCCTGAAGAGATCTGCGGGAACTCGAATCATGCAGCGTGTGTGCGAATGTAGAACTTCACCGTTCTCCAGAAAAAGAGTTAAAACCTTGAGCGCGCATAGTTGTTCATTGAAGGTTTCAGAGTCTACACCACCGTTTGTGATCGGATAGTGATTCGGGAAAAAGTGGTCGACGTAGTAGCAACCAAAAATCAGTGCAGATTCAATAGTCGTTTGAGGTGGAATAAATGTGGAATGAAACGGCTCCGAATTGTGCCCAATCGAGACCGCTCCCCCGCAAGCGCACTTACGTCCAGCCGGCAACCATTGATTGCCGCAATCGCCCAAATCGGACACTGGTCTGACCCGCGCGCTCCTACATGGCACCAACGTCGGATGCGACATTGTTCCATCCTGCGTCTCCGCTCAGTACCAACATGTATAATTCAATCACGTTATTCGACTTGCGCGCGTTTCTAAGTCCGCTTCTCATCACCGTACCAACTCGACGCGCTACAATTCCGACACGCGAAGATGCCGCCTTGGGCCCAGACCTTGGCTGCGAAGAAGACAGACGACTACCGCATCTCTGGTATGCTGCTGTGGCGGTATTAAGACCCACTAATCCACTTCTTACAGAGTTTCGTCGAGATGTCAGTGGGCTCTACAAATGCCGTATATGCCTATTGCGCAGTGCCGGCGATGAATGGATATCCCCCAAGCACCTCTCTAAACATGTGAAAACCACCCGGCATCTCAATGCACGCAAAGCAAGAGAATTGAGAGATAAACACGTTAAAAGAAAAGTTATGCACGAAAACCACCCCGCAGCATCCAACGAGACACCGGATTCCACCCACATGTTTCCAGGGGAAGAGGAGGGTGGAACAGAAGCTACTGAAAGCAAGTATTTCATTCATGCCTCTATTGAATCTCATTTACAGTATCCACAGCTTCGAATCAGGACTGCACCCATTCTCCCCGTGTAACTGATCTGTCCCCGGATTCTGCTACCGGTATGTCCCAATACTTTAATTATTATCTCTTCTCAGGTCGTTCCAGCGTATTTGCCCGATTTCAGTAGGGCTGACAGCCTCCAAGATCCACCACAAGAGTTTTCCCGTCTCGGATGGACTGATGCAGCCGGCAAGCGTGTTATCTTTTCTCTTGGCAATGAGGAAGCAGATCCACTAGCGGAGTCCCTTGCCCGGGCTCTTCGCCGTGCAAATGGTGAGACTGTGGAGCCTTCAGATGAAATGCCAGAGCGAGAAGACATTGAGGATCCACTCTTCTGTGGTGGTATGGACTCTGCACATTTTTCCTGCCCCAACTGAGCCCACCATAATTTCAGTCGAGTCGGAAGCTGATATAACAGCCGAGGAGCTCAATGAACGCCTTTTCGGTGCCGATTCAGCGAGTGAATGGTTTCCGTACCTGGATAAAGCGGTATGCAGCCAATTAAACCCTTGAACACCAATTCAATCAGTCCGCAGATGTTTCTCACCGATGTTCTATTCAGCTCCCCGCGGCTTCGCTTTTCGCGAGCCCAATAACAAGCGGTTCTCTCATGGGCGAAAGAGCTCGGTGCCAAAGTGCCCGCATACAGCACTTTCCGGAAAACTCAGGCAACATTGCAGGCAGAAGTCGGTGATCCGACCATACGCCAGGAGTCTGGTCGGGGCACGGTGTGGTACATGAACGAGATCGGGGAATCTATTAAAAAGGTATCTAGTCTCTAGCCTTCATTCAGTCCTTTCTGATGCTTCTTGCAGGATATGGCCAACCCGTTCACGCGAGATGGCATGGTATTTTACCCCGAGGATGCCGGGAACAAGCTTGGCCAGGTCTGGCACGGAGATAAAATGCTCCGTGACATTCCTGATCATTTGCTCACGCCCACCGTTCGACACCAGGGTGTAATATACTATGTTAACGAGCTTGTCAAGCGAACAGATGGGCGCTGGTTCCTTCCAAAGCGCTGGTTGACCCGTAAGACAGGAATGAAAAGTGTCATGCTCGCATCCGGGTATCATGTAATAGATACAGAGGTATAACTTTTAACCTTTCATTATATTCTGCCTAATCTGTCTTCAGGATGGTCTCGTCGTCGAGCAGGACACACTCGATGTCGTCGAAGTAGCTTCTTTTGTAGCAAACTTTATGCAAGTACTTGACGAAACCTCGGGAATCTTTCCGCTTGCTCGTAGGTCTCGATTATACTGCCACATTTAAATAATATTTAATCCTCTCTCCAAGCACAAAACATTGACTTTGCCGAGGAGATGCCCCACCCACTTCGGGAGAAAGCTGGATCTCGGCTTGTATATTCGATCCCCCTCCGCGATCTTCATCGACGATGTGTCTGGCAACAAATCAAAACAATGGAATAAGCACTTCTCGTGCTACATGTCCAATGCAGCTTTGCCTCGTACGAAGCTAGAGAACGAATTTCATGTTCGCTTTGTTGCTAACTCTCCCTTTGCGACGCCCTTGGAAATTATGCAAGGAGTCCGAGCTTCAATCGAGTTCGTGTTATTTTTTTATCTAGTTAGATCGGTTCTTACGCTACTCTAGATCTGCGTTTCGTGAGCCTGTTGTTGCGTGGGACTGCGAGGCGAAGGAAGAGGTCTTGCTCCAGCCATACGGGCTCCTATTCGCGGGCGATAACCCGATGCAAGCTGAGCTTTGCAGCTGCGCCGGATTAAATAGCAACTTCTTTTGCCGTACGTGTCATGCCGGCGGAACGCGAGAGTGGAAACAGTGCAATGAGGGGTTCGCAGATATACTGAAGGTGAGATTACGCGATTCACTATTGACTAGACTAATATATTTTCCAGGCCGGGACAACACGTACTGCCGCTGAGACCGCTGAAGAGACATTCCAACAAATACTCACGTCGCTCGAGCCCAACATTTCGACAACGCTGACGGAAGCGGTCCGGCTCTCCGGTATCAAGGACACTCTTGCGCAACCTATCATTGATTCACTCGTGAAGATGGGGCAAGATCTGCGCAAGGCGAATCCAAATGGGTCCTCGTACAGCCCCGACGAAGTGCAGACCATCCTGACAGAGGAACTGAAAAAACACCAGCAAAAAGGCGAGGGGATTACGAACCCCCTGCTTGACATGGACGGTGCGCCCAACTCATTCAGCTCATCTTCGTCTAACTAATCGGGCCACCAGGCGTCGATATGCACAAAGATACCCCAACAGAAATATTGCATACCATCTTGCTCGGGGTTGTCAAGTACTACTGGGGCCAAACAGTGTGGTTACTCGAGAAGGGGAAGGACTTCCCACTGTTTCAAACTCGTCTCAACTCTCTGATGGAGGAAGGGCTCAACGTACCAAAAATTCAAGCCGATTACATGTGTCAATACAAGGGCGGTCTTATCGGAAAACATTTCAAGACTCTCTCGCAGGTTATGGCTTTTGCGGTACATGGACTGGTACCGGAAGACGTTCTGGAAGCCTGGCTTATCCTTGGGCGCCTCACTGTCCTCCTCTGGCATACGGAAATCGAAGATGTTACAGCGTACACGGTACTATGGTATTTATTCACCTGCATGTCCATTTCTGATGAACTCTTTCTTAGACGGAGCTAGAAACATGCATCAATGATTTCATTAACATAACGTGCAAGTGCAGCCCCAGTATTCTAATCTCTAAACCCAAATTTCACTTTCTCCTACACCTTCCTTTTTTTATCCGCCGGTTCGGTCCCGCTGTCCTGTTCTCTACGGAACGCTACGAGGCATACAACGCCGTGTTCCGGGATTGCTCAATTTACAGCAATCGATTAACACCTAGTCGTGACATCGCCTGGAGCTTCGCCGGCATTGATCGAGTCAAACACATTGCGACCGGCGGCTGGCGGAGAGACTCACAGACACAGCAATGGGTTTGTGCGAACCCGCAGGTGATGCGGCATATCCTCGAGCATCCAGAGTTCGCAGCAATGATAGGTTTGCCTACAAAACAAATCCGCGAGGCGGGCAAGTGTCTTGAATAAATGTCGTCGACTACATCTCACGCTTTTTTAAGGTGCTATCACATATTATCCTGCGGCTCGCAAGCGCCGGTGCGAGGCCGCTGAGCCTAACTTGACATGGAACATATCGCTGGCCGGACGAGCACTGTCCTCGCGCTTTCCGAATGGAACTTCTGACTTGTATACGGCGGGGCTCGGTGTCGTGACTTGTACTGGTGACAAGGTCCTCATCGGCCAAAATGTAATCATTCGGCAAGAAGGAGTACGTTCCTGCCATTCCACCGCCACTGTTGTTGATCATGCTTCGCAGGGACCTTATTCTCCCCTCTCTTTTGCTACGATACGAGAGATCCTCGTTCCCGTTCCTTTTTCTGCAGCTGGAGTCCGAATCACGGTGCAATTATTTGCTGTGGACCCAGCTTTGCATCCTGAACTTCACATGCCTCTCGTTACTCGCTCCCAGCAACATGTGGTCCTGTTACGCGAGGTTTGGCTCTCGTTCGTAGCCTATTTTGTCTTCTGCTCATTCTCTGCACAGGATCTTGAATCGGCCGTAAACCTTCAACATGATTGTCATCGCGGGAAATGTGGCCCGTATGGATTCACCCCCGTCATCCAGGAACGCGAAAGAACCTCGAAAACAAACCCGGCCATCCATCACACAGACGACAACAATTTTATTGTAAATACCGCTTCCTTGCACAACTACCACCAAATATCTGCCGCAACCCCAGCCCCACTCCGAACACACTCATTCAGTATCAATGATCAAGTCGCACTGCGCACCTCTGCAGCTGTGCAGATCCGCGAGAAGATTACTGACCCAGAAGAACTGGACCTCGGGGCGCCAGAACCGATGGTCCTCGCTCCTAATATTGATAACCCCGACAATTCTGAAGAATCTTCACATCCTCTTCCTGAAACCGCCGTCCTTGATGACCCAGCCTTCTCACGAATACGAGCAGCTCGGCCTCGCAAACAGCAACTGCCTCCTCCGACTGCTCTGTATGTGATTTCCATGTCCGCAGCGACAATCCACTGACTCCATTCCTCCAGAGAGAATTGTACCAATCAAGTTCTAAGCTTTCTCTGCAAACAAAATAGTGAGTTGGTGTCTGGGAACAAGAAAGACCTCCTCGATCGTCTCCGGTATTTATTCAAATTTAATATCACCTGGATTGTGATGTTAAATATTACCGGCAGGCCACCTCGTCACCGAATTACTCTCGCTGACATGAAGACCGCGTTCGAAGCTGTTCAAGAGCTCCATTTCGTGGCGAAGAACAATCGCAAATGTGCCGCAGATAATCCAGCAGACGGCCGACCCACCAAAAAGCGGCGAGGTGCAGTGGATGATGAGTCTCGCCTCGCAAACGCAAAAATTCTTAGACCATTCTTTTTCAATCGACGAGGGAGGCAATAGAAGTAGATTAATAAATTCATAATGCAGACTACTGATTTAACGGCATATAAATGCCCGCAACGTTGACGAGCTGAGCAACAGCACGGGCGCCACTGATCCGTCTCCAAAATGGCCCCATCCCGCTCCAAAATCACCGTGTCGCGCTCTGCGGCAGCCTTCAGGAGCTCCTCTTGCAAATCATCTCGTTCTCCCAGTACTGCCATCCACTGATCATACAGGTTATCTCGCTCCGTGAAGGCGTGGTTTCGGTCATCGGTCAAACAAATACATTTTGTGCAATGCTCTGGTTGCGGGGCGGTCTCTGTGGGCGCATTGTTTGCGGTGTCGCAGCTCACGAGAGCAGGTGTAATGACCCGCAGTTCTGACTTGACAACCTCCAGAGTGTCGCTATCAGCGGGTGCGGGAGAAGATTCATATCTACTCGCTAGCCCAATTCAGGTGAGCCTTAAGCGCCGTTGACATAAGATCTTACTTACGCAGTCCCATTGAGGTATAAAGCTCATCGACGTACGTGTTTTCACCCACTTGAGAGTCCAAAAACCTTCCGTACTGGCTTGGAATAATGAGGATTACACGGAAATAAATATATGTGGCATAACATACTCGTTGCCAGAGAAAAGGTTGTTGGCTCGCAAAGCGATGCCCGGGGAGGTCGATGAGGAGAGGCTGATTCCGATTTTATTCCCCGTGGACTGAGCGATGTCCGCGAAGTGCGACTGTATGGGACTACTCGGTGGTTCTCTTTTTCGAGCGCATGATGCTTCCGTTCTTCAGCTTCCCAGTAGTGGGCTTGAGAAATTATAGGCGAATAAGGAGGAGAGCTAGATGCCTGATAATCGTCGTCTGAAGACATGGCCAGAGTTACGGCCAAATGTGATCACATTTTCTGCCGAAAAAAAACTCATCTCTCTTGAAAACTCACTTCTCTGCGATGTCTGCTCTCTCCAGGATAGCAGAGAGGGACAGAATCCGGCGCGACAACAGTGCACGCCCCACCGAGGATAGAGAAAACCAGCTGACCGACTCGGGCCAGACACCCGGACGTGCAATGTCTGGCAGACAACCTTTGGGGCAAATTAATGGGTAAGTGCTGGCGCATGTCTGGAGCCATATTAACACTCTTGGGCCAGGACTCTCGGCGGGTCACCATGGTCATTTGGACAACCAGGCCCTTTGACGCCATGTCCTTCGCAAGACAGTATCTTGGGCCGCCGTCCCCGTAGTCCAGATCCGCCTGCCAGTGATGTCGACGAAGGATGGTCGCGTCACACCAAAGTGATGCTGAGAGAGTTCTCCTCAGATACGGCAGCGGAGTATGGTGTTCCAGGAGACAAACGCGAAGATTTTATTGAAGCCAGCATGGTACAGATTCTTTCTCTTCATTTCCGTGCTCTGACCTGTCGCGCAGCTTACAACACACAAGCTCTTGATAGTCACGTTGGCCGCGGTCCTTGGTGGACAAGAAGAGTCCATCGAGGACAAGATGAAATCGTTCTTGTTGTCGTCTGCTTTCAAGGTGAGGACGACTTCCCTCGGAGCCCCTGAACCCGACCATTAAGTTGGTGTTGTCGTTGGCAGGAGCATGTACTATCTCGCATTCGATCGGTTCTATTAGACCCCAAGTTGTCAAGTTATAAAGACGGCTTCCAAGAACGACTCCTCGTATGTGACCTCACAGACAGTCTGATAGAATAACGGCTCACAAATGACATGCTTCCAGCGCCACATCCGGCTGAACCCAGGAACTTATCACATTCCTCTGGCCCTTCGGGGCAGCATCACGGGCCGAGCATTCAGTACCGCTGTTGGGGCTGAGGCTACAAGTGCGCGCAGTGAGATCAAGCGAAAGGTCTGTCGATTGACATCTTAAGCAACCGAAGTTAACGGCATCTCTTCGACGCGATGACAGCTGCTTGACGGCCACAACAAGAAGTCTGATATCGTCGCTCTCGGCAAGAGCCTGGCATGGAACAACACACAGGAGATGACGGATGAATTCTGGGGTAGGATGGCATGGCTTGTACGTTGCTCCCACTTCACTCTTGAGATATGACACTGATTGGTCCAACAGCGATTCTTTCTCTTAGACTTCCGCACGAAGAACAACAACCACCGAGGCTTTTGGGATGCGGTGGATGCCGACCTGGCCGAGCGCCGTGAGCAAGCTTTAGAATTTCCAGTCGAGGAACGGGCCCAGCTCTCAAGCTTGTAAGTAATTGTTATTTCGTGCTATCCATCCACCAATTGATTCCTGCAGTATATTCGAGGAATCTTTACTGGCGCACACCAAGGAAATACCCCTCAAAAAGGGCGGCAAACTTCGGCCGGGCAAACAGATACCAGATTGGCAGAAGACAATCGCTCGTGCGATCCAAGAAATGGAGCAGTACACACTCGAGGAGCTAGCCGGGGATGATGAGCAGGATTTAGGTGACAGCACGCCCGAGGATGACGCTGATCTATCAAGCACGCTGGATCCGCAGTTGGAGCAATAGGCCCGGGGTGCGGAGGAGTAATTTACTATGGGGTTACTGCCGTTCTCCAGCTTTTTCAAATGGGCTTGCCTTACTATTGCTTAATATACTGTACATAGATTCTTTCTACATACCTATTCCTATGTACTGCCGTATCAATCCAATTGTCAATCCATTCGATAGTGGCCAAAATCCCGCTTCTGAAAAATTAGGCTTTGACTAGAAACAACATGGCTCCCTGGTTGGCCACAGAGACTGTCTGCTAACGCGAGCTTACATTGGAACGACACTGAATGTACAGATTGAGTCTGATATCGGACTGGCATCAATATCTATAGGTCGGGTCGACATCGCCACTTTTGCCAGATCCGACAGCCGCATCAAGGTCCATCAAATATCCGGCTCTCCCACACTGCTCCCACGTCGGTAACAAACGGTGGTGTAGCATCGCAACAATTTCCTGGAGAATCTCAGGTCCGCAGAATATGGCGCGGAGGTCGTCTGCGGGATAGTTACAAGATAGGTGGTGCATGCGATTGTAGGGGCTCACTGTGCTTCAAGGAAATATTTACCACGTTAAATGCCAGCTGCCAGTCGCCATAGCTGGGATCCCGCTTAATGAAGTGCTGGCTGGAACACCTCAGGACTGGTACAATTTTCAGGACTGTCTCCGCTGTTAAATATGATGCCCTGAGGAGATCTGCGGGGACTCGAGTCATACACCGTGTGTGCGAATGTAGAAGCTTACCGTCCTCCAGAAAAAGAGCTAAGATCTTGAGCGCGGATCGTTTTTCACTCAACGTTTCAGAGGCTAGCATCGCAGCAATTTCCTGGACCATCTCAGGTCCGGAGATTATGGCGCGGAGGTCGTCTGCGGGACAGTTAGAAAATAGGTAGCGCATGCGAGTGTAGGTGCTCACCGTGCTTAAAGAAAATAGTTGTCGCGTTGAGTGCTAATTGCCGGGCATCATCGCTGCCGTACCGCTGGAAGCGGTGCTGGTTGGGACGCCTCAGCACCGCGACAATTTTCAGGACGGTCTCCACTGTTGAATACGATGCCCTGAGGAGATCTGCGGGAACTCGAACCATGCACGGTGTGGGCGAATGTAGAAGCTCACCGTCCTCCAGAAAGATAGTCAAACCCTCGAGCGCCGATTGTTGTTCACTCAACGTTCCAGAATGTAGCATCGCAACAATTTCCTGGACCATCTCAGGTGCCGAGATTATGGCGCGGAGGTCGTCTGCGGGACAGTTGGACAATAGGTAGTGCATGCGGGTGTAGGTGCTCACGGTGCTTCAAGCAAATACTTATCGCGTTAACTGCCAATTGCCAGTCCTCATCGCTGCGATCATCATCGCCGCCATACAGCGGAAAAGGGTGCTTGTTGGGACGCCTCAGCGCTGCGACAATTTTCAGGACGGTCTCCACTGTTGAATACGATGCCCTGAGGAGATCTGCGGGAACTCGAATCATGCAGCGTGTGTGCGAATGTAGAACTTCACCGTTCTCCAAAAAGATAGTCAAACCCTCGAGCACCGATTGTTGTTCACTCAACGTTCCAGAATGTTCGTTTCGTCTGCGCCGTGAAGGTTATGCATACCATCAGCACACAAAGCGGTCATAGCCTCGGTGACGTGCCAATGTCCGTCATCCTCCCACTCTAGCAGAGAGCAAATTTCCTTCTCCGATGCAGTTGTCACCAGCTGGGATCTAAATGCGGCTGATACTGATATCAGGATAGTGTGCCTCTATGATTCAGATAGCTCACAATCGGCAGCCAGCTCCGCAAACAACGCGGCGTATCGCCTCCGAAGTTCGGTAGAACCCTTTTGGAGTCCATCTAGCAAGGCGCGAGCACCAAAAATTTCAACACTGGTGGAAACATCCTCCGCTAATACTGATGTATTTAGTCTGCGCCAAATTAAAGAGTGGTAAATGTACCCGCAGTTGCTGCCTCGACTAATTGTGCGTGCACTTTGTCGCGATCAGGCACACATCGATCTTTGAGCTCGGCTAAATATTTAGAAGGGGGGTGGGACGAAGATGGGTTGTGTGTAAGCAAGCGAACTTGGTACAAAAGCCGACGAAGATCGTCATCTTTGCATGAGTTAATGTGAATTGGAATATCCACGTCGAACAGGGTTGGATTGGCGTCGCGGGTCTGTTCGTCGCAGAGAAGGACGATGATTCGGCATTTTACACAAAGGGCGATGCTACGGAGATCGTTGCGTATCACGCCGAGATTGTAAAGCGCCCCGCCCGTCGCTACGAGGGCCCTGAGAGCGGCTGGTCCATCCTCGTCGTCCATATTAGCTGGTGTACATTGAACCAAATGGAGGAGCGCATACAAACAAGCGCCAAAGAGGTCAGACTTAGATTTGTCGATGACCTCGGCCGAGGGGTCGGCGAGAAGTATCTTAGACAAGATATCGACTGTTTGGCGGCAAAGAAGCTGGTCCTGGACACAGGGGTTCATCGGTAGACCCGCTATCGCCTGGACAGCTGCGTCGATAGTCGGGCCGTCCTGGGACTCGGTGAGGAGCCAAGCCAGCGCCTGCGCCTGTTGCGCGTCCTCCCTGTCCGGAAATCTGGCGACGGGTGTAAGACGTATTGAGCCATGTAGAAGACGGCGTATCATGCCAGATACCGGGGTACGAAAGGGAGAATCCGGGTAAAATGCAGGATGGATGCTGCTGGCGATATACAGAACCGCGATGAGCAGCAAAGAATAACGAGGCCAACGCTAAAGAGGAAGAAGGTGATATGGATGAGGATGGGAAGACATTGGACAATGAGCTTGAGATGCCATCGCCGGAGGCCGCGGAACCGACTACAGTGTAGCCTAACATCGCCCCAGTTTGAACCAGATACGGTGGACGAGAATTGGGTGACCCAGCCCTTCGCCAAACTCACACCAAGCGCGCTCATCAGACTGAACATCAAGCTCGAGAACCAGAGCCCGTTGACCCACCGCGTCGTGGAGGTGGGTTGAAATAGAGGGAAGGACGGAGTCTGTGTGGCGCTCGTGTTGTGCTGCCTCGCGATGAGAGTCATCAAGAGCGTATTGGTCACGCTTTGCAAGTCTTCCTGAAGGCCCTTGCGGATCTCGATAAGGAACGTAGTAAGAATCGCGGAAAAAAGACCAGCCTGTAGGATTAACGCGTTATTAATTTTTTGGACGAGGATCCGTAGCGCTTACAAAAATCAAAAGGGGGTCGAGGTCACTGTTAAAGGCACTGGCCAGATTGTCGTCGAAGAGCTTCCCCTGGACCATGTAGAGCTTCCAAATTGTTGACGTGATGGCGCAATGGAGGGCGAAAGGACCCTCTGCTTCAAGCGCACGGGAACGGTCTTCGTTTGGGTGCGATGAGATTCATAAATACTCCACACGTGACTATATACCTGGTCACTTCATTGCGGACCTTGTTTTAGCACCTTTTAGCGGTGCCGAGGCGAGGCGAGTCCGCTCCCCTTTTCGGCCTCACTGTCAGTTTCAGCGAACTGCACCAAGTTAACGCAAATGCTGCATCGACGGGACTAAGGAACGCACATTGCCTGCGCTGGAAACCATCGCTACGCGTTGGTATTGGCAATGGCGCCGAGTGTGCTGGCAGGTGGGCTGTGGTGGTGAAGAACGTGAGGGCGGCGGCCAATGAGGGGCGGGTTGAGGCGGGCTCAAGGTCGGGGGTGAACCTGGTGGGGGGTGGAGCGCGGAGAGGACGGTAGAGAGGGAAGGATGGTGGGGAAGAGAAAAGTGGTACGACTTTGACGTTTGCTGTGGTGGTTACGTGATGATGGCGGAGTTTGAATGACTGAGAAGGGATGAAGGTCAGTGTTGGCAGTGTTGAGTCAAAAAGCCAGAAAGGGGATAAGGATTTGTCGAAGCGATGGACTAGCCAATGGCCCATCTTGACCTGTTCAGGAGCTCACATCACTCGATGACGCTGCGGGCCAAGAAAGTTTGAATATTTTTTGGAAATTCCCGCTATCTTTACACCGCCAATTTCGCTTTTTACGCATCGCACTTTGTCTTAGTCCAATTGGTGGCCGCAAGGCCCTATAGACATATACTATATACGACAGCCCCGTTGTCGTAGATAGGTCTATCTCCAGGGAATATGGGAACTCCAGCGCTCCCAAAACTGTCGGCTTTTCAAGAATCAAAAGTACTCGTTGTCATTGACTAGAAGAACAGGTATGTACAGGAACCCAAGGAATTGATTCAGATTTGGCCAAGATATGAGCCTATCTACGACAAGGGGGTTGTCGTACATAAAATATTACTGGCATGTCTTTTGAGTAGCTGTGCAGTAGGATCTCTTGGCCACGGGCCGGCAAACCATTTTGGGATGGTGCGTCACCCCGCAGGAGCTCGAGAATGGTCAAAGCGAGTTATCGTCAAATTGATGGCGCACATCAATAACAAATAACTCTGTCAATTCTTGCTCAACAAATCTAGGGAAGATACGGACATGTAGCTCTGATCGAGGTGATTCTGGAACATACGAGCATCTGGTGGTCCGCGCACAAAATGCCTCCGGTGCAAGGGTACAAGTGAAAATTTCCAGAATTCTGACATTCTGAATCGTCTGGCTGTGCATAACCGAATTCGAGTTTCAACACCGTTCACATATATAGGCAACCCCATATACTTGCACACATGAAGAACACGGCTGGTTTTTGACAAAGGATTGATAGGTCGCCTGTAGGCCTTGCAAGCCAAAAAGCTGAAAAATCGTCTCGGTGCTCAAATTTTCTTCTGATTTCTGTTACTTCCGTACATATCTCGTATATGTGGGAATTGTCCGTCATAGCTGTCCGGAGGTGTCCCATAAAAATCAGAGAAAAAGGACAAGTTTGCAGTACTGTACGAATATTTGCAACAAGCTCCCGGATTTTGAGACAGCAGACACTAGCGCGGCACTGACGCGCACCGCCGCGGCGCTGCTGCGCAGTGACACATATGTGCTGCGGCGTCCATTTGGGTCCAAAATTGTAACAACAAAGGCCTACATGTCTTAGAATCATTCAAAACATATTCAAAACACGATGTATCTCTGTCTTGTTCAATTTCAAGGTTCAACTTGGGTTGGACACGAGAGAATCTGGACTTCCCACCCACAATTGACCAGAATTTACACGGAGACCATTCCATGTAAGCTTTATAGCAGTCCAACACATCTCTAGGACTTTATTCTGCAGTACAACTCATGATTAAGGTATTTCCCATGTGGCTTAGTCGGGCTTAGTCAGGATTAGGTATTGCCGCGTCAGTGGCGCGGCAGTGTGCGGCAGCCGCGGCAATTTCTCCTGGCCCATCGTCTAGCAGAGACTTCAGGGGCACCACAGACCTGATAGCTGTATGAACCGGTCTGCAAGCCACCATGGGGTAATACCAAGAGTTCCTCCCTCGTGTTTTTGTGTCGCAACAGGGCATGTAAGAAAAATGCATCGAGACCGAGGACCTCAGAAAGTTCATGAGAGAGGCGTGATGAATGGGGGACCTCTGTAGTTGGCGGGGAAAGGGCCATATTGTAGATTCTTGCGATGCTCTGGGCTGAACAACTGAGTCGAAAATGCTAAGACTTGGAAGAGCATGAATGGCGATAGACGGTGCTTACTGTGCGAGTGCCATCTGAGCTTCAAAAAATTGACAGAGCCTACGCTCTACAAATGAATGTTCAAAGACGTGAAGAGTGCTTGACTGTTCAGCATAATATATCCTCTGTGGGTCATCTCCGGAGCACCCTGGACGCTATAATTGTGGTAGTAGCGGGTCAGACACTCTAAAGACTGGCCAGTAATTTCTAGCTAAAGTAATCTTCGACAATAGGTGGAGTGCGAGAGAACCGGAAGCACACCCTGGCGTAGAGTGTAAAGCCGTGATTATTCGTACTCCTTCGGCTCTCCGAGAACAGCCGATGCACACTCGTGACGAGGGCATCGTCTGTGGGGTGGATATATGGGGGCCGCTCCTTAGATGGTCACTTATTAACATACTCTCCATAAATATGAGCAAGCTATTCTGCTCACCTCTTTTATTTTCAAGCCCATGCAGGCGAAATAGGCCATCATCCGTAACATTTATTTCAAGCTCCAGTCTCTCGATTATATCGTGACATGCGATTCAGCATAATTGGACATGGCTGTGATCTGGCTCAAAAACAGACTCCAAGAATTGGTTGATATTTTAGAGTAGCAGTGCCGGTAGGGAATTTTTCTTCTGTTCGCTGATTATTTCTGGCCAGATCCGCTTGGTAACCCTAATAAAGCGTTGGAGCTGAACCCATTTGAGATTGGCTAATAAATTTGGATGCTGTACAAGCCGCTCCAATACTTCGCGAGAAGCAACCGACGGGACGTCCATAGTTTTGAAGCAGAATGTTAAATCAATTATCAGACATCAGACCATCGTTATCACGGCCGAATACTTCCTGGCAGCCGCAATGCTTGAGACATGCCAAATAGTTTACCTCAAGTCTCGGAGAATTCCATTTTGCTTACAGCTGATCTCGAAACTAATGAGACGGCCCGACTTTTTTTTTCGCGTTCCCAAAAAGGAATATTTGCTCACCCACACCTAATTCATTCGATAATTCCATGAGATTGAGTGTCTTGCCTCCCCATATATTGCCAGTCCTTCAAAACGACATAGAGAAGCGTAAGTGCGCGTCAATGGCCGAAATAGTACACGCGATCAATGACACACGTGACTGTCCGGGCTTTCCCGACTTTGCCATTTCCGCATGATTTCCCCCATTTTGTGGCGCGCTCTGGCTAAGGGAGCTCAAAACTGGTTACTGTAGCATCAAATTTTGTTGCAGATACTCTTGGAGGTAAGGTAGACTCTTGTTTCGCTGGAATCTCCTTTTTGGGAACGAGCAAAAAAAAACTGATCGATCTCATTAGTTTCGAGATCAGCTGTAAGACATTGAACACTTCAAGTGTCTTACAGCTGCTTGCGGAACTTAGGGCGCGGCCGATTTTTCATCAAATTTTGATGGTTTCACGAGAACCGCTGTTACGGGCTCAATTCTCCTCCGATGCCCTTGAAAGTGGAAGCATTCGATTTTTATTTCCATTTCAGAGGGCGCTGCACCCCGGAATTAGACACGAGCGTGAGAATTGCATTTTCCGGCAAAATTCGAGACTTCCACGCAGAACCGGTTTAGGAATAGATACACTTGTTCAATCTACCTAATTTTTGAATATGATATGTATATATGTCTCCCTGAGGGCTTCACGTACTCTGAATGCGAATATATGCCAGGGTTCAAATGTAATTGCGGATCTAATTGTAACTACTTTCCCGATCCATGCTAAATGCGAGGCGCAAAATGAAATCACTATCCTAGAATGTCATGCACTCCGGGATACGTGTAACCATAGCATATTCAAAAATCAGGTCAATTGAACAAGTGTATCTATTACTAGAGCGATTCTGCGTGGAAGCCTTGAATTTTGCCGAAAAAGGCAATTCCCACGCTCGTGTCTAATTCCGGGCTGCAGCGCCCTCCAGAATGGAAATACAAATCGAATGCTCCTACTTTCACGGGAATCGGAGGAGGATTGACCCCGTAACAGCGGTTCTCATGAAAACATCAAAATTTGATGAAAAATCGGCCGCGCCCTAAGTTCTGCAAGCAGCTGTAAGGCATAGCCATCGGTGAGAGCTTAAGATTTCCGCATTGCGAACACTTAAGGCGTGCAGTTCCTCCTATCTTAAGGCGCGTCCGACGCGTCCGCCAGATCCGGCGGAATTTCCCGTGACGCTGACGCTCATGCATTCGTGGCCATTCCGTGGCGTCCCAGGCCGTAAACTCAATCGACACACGCAAGCCGCATTGTTGGGCAGCCAGGAAAGTCGGGACAGTCGCAAACACTCGAATTAAGATACCACAAAACCGAAATAAAAGAGAGAAATTAGCTATGCAAGTATGCCATGACGTCCCACTAGAGTCCCCCGAGGACCGAGAAGCTCAACCCGTTGATGGCCTGCGAGAGGGGCTGCAATGGAGGTGTAGCGCGTTTCCGCCTCGCGCCAAGAGTCAAAATATAGTCCTCGGCGCACTCCGTGGTCTCGTCCGCCGAGGTGCTGCAGATCACCTCCCAATTCGCGGTCGCCCCCTCGCGCACAAGGATGCAATCACCGAGGGCTTGTCCCTTCATGACGAAGTTGATGTCGACGTCCTGTGCACCGAGACCATTCCCACAGGTGAACGCGATGTTAGCGGTCAAATAGCCGGCCGTGCCGGGCGCGACGTCGTTGAAGAGGTACGCCGTAGGACAGCCGGTGAAATCGCTCAGTGATTTGCCCTGGACGTGGTTGCCGCTGATCGATTGGCCCGAGCCCACCGCGTAGAAATCCTGCCGCTCGACGTCAGTATATGAGCAGACAACGTCGAATGAGCACGAACCGTGTTTCCGGAGCCCATGATTTTGACATCGCCGTTGTTGGTCCCGTACTGGAGAATCCCGACGGCGCCTAAAGCGCCAGCAGGCGCGGTCTCTGTGTAAGTGACCACCCCCTCCGTACCAGGAACATTGCAACGCGGCGATGCCGGCGCGGCTGGGATGAGGATCTACACAAGCAGCAGTTAGCCGAAGAAGCAAGTTGTATGCGCCGTAATACATACCCGTGGATTGAAGGTCGAGGGGTTATACTAGCGTGATTGTGAGCAGAATACATGACTCGGCGAGGGTAAGGACGAACCACATTCGCAGTATACAGTGGGAAACAGGCCGGAACGGGCTGCCCCAGACGAGTAGCCAGCGTGTTCATGGAAGCGCGATAATAAGTATACGCTGCGTTCGCGCGCGCCCTGGAAAGACTTCAGTCTGAGTATAAAACCGAGCGTCAGGTACATACTGGCAGTCTGCGGGGTACGCGTTAATCAGACCCGTCAGCCATGTGTTGAACAGGAGCGGTATGCTTGAATCATCGTCAATGACAGTTGACGGCGTGATCTCAGAGAGGGCGGTCTGCACGCAGAGCCGTAGCGCTGAAGATAGCTGAAGTCCCTGCAAAGTCTGGAGTAACATGGTGAGCGTGCATCCAACTTCGAACAACATCGTGATCCTACATTGGCCCGTGGCGGCGAGATTGCGCAGGAAGAATCTGGCTCATCCATTGAGAGGAGTTGGTGCCGGGAAAGAGAAGAGGACTTACTCGATTCGATAGATCTCGTCGGAAGCCTCGACGAATGTCGGGAAGATGGTCGAGATGTTATCCATGGCTGCCCGCATCGGGGGATTCCCGTTATGATTAACAATGTTCGATTTGGCTAGGCAGGCACATGTGAGGGAGATATTTCAACAGAAGCAAACATGTACCTTGGTTGAGCGGTTTGTCGACCCACACCATGTTGGCAGTCTGAAGACTGTTGTTAGAACTACACGACGAGCGTTCTGAGTACCAACATACGACATCGATGGCTTGAACGAGCGAAAGACCCATCGTGGTTCCATCAGCACGGACGTAGTCGATGAGATTGTCTGATATCCTGGATGGCCGTCAGCCAGGTCACGTAGAAGATTGCAATGAACATACCAAGTACAGTCGGCGTCATTCAGCATTGGTGCTGTCCCGACCCACTGCCCAATGTATCGCAGCCTGAAAAGCGTGAGCGCCAGCTCGTTCGAGATTAACCCTCGATACGCACTCGAAGACGTGTTCCTCTACGGTCGCTCGTCAGCAGGCAAGTTAATATCGCTCAGGAGGAGTAACGCACGGTTGGTTACTTGGCCCGGGGGAGAGCCCCTGACAGGCTCGCCGACGAGGGTAGTCCCGATGATGGTTCCGGCGGGATCGACGTGAACGTAGTCGGCGGGGCCAAGCAGGACGTTCGCGGTGTTCACGACCGCCACTCCGGCACAGCGAGGAATGTTGACGCCTGCAGGGTATCAGGGAAATATCGATGGAGGCGAGACGGAGTACGTACGTCGATTGCGGCGGACGAGGGTGTGCATGTTCTCTCCAGCTCGTCGGGAGGGTGGGAAGTGCGCCAGCGATGTATTCGGCTGTGTTTCGTGGCTCCATGTCGCGAGCCAATGGAACGGTGTCGCCAACCTACGCCAGATCTCCTTGCCCAGGGCACCGAGTCTCGCTGCTGGCGAATCCTGGGTACGGCGTGTCGTACGGCCTGACGAGACAAACGTTACGAAACGTCCAACGAATCGAAATTGCTCACCTCGCTCGCGTCGTCGATCGAAATCCGTGCCTTCGCCATCCCAATCAGCATTATCAGGCTCATCGGGGAGGGTGAGATCAGCGGGCATCGTCGGACACGCAGCCGACGAGGACGAGGAGGAGGACTGGCTCATACTACTCGTCGACATGCTCGCCGACTGCGTTTTCTGGTCGCCCTCGCCGCCGGGAGGCAGAGGCGTTGGCCGCGGGATGGGATTCGTCCACGGACCGTTCCAACCTGGAGGAGGAATTGGGACCTGCGCGCGACTTTCTGAGCGCCGGTATTGTAGTGCGGAGTCGGACTCACGGGAGTGATACCACCAATAATCCCAATATCGAGCGGTAGACACGGGTTGATAAGGCCGCCGAAGAGAAGGGTCCAAAAGTTGAGGGTGTTGCAACGATTGTGGTCGCCCCCTGGCCCGGTAACGGTGGGGTCGGGGGAGTCGGGCTTCGGAGGAACAGGAACGATACTGATGTATGTGGGCGTGGATGTGAGCGGGCCGGTGAACGTAATTGTCGCGACGCCGGGAGGCGGGATGATATCCAGCGCTGTTGGAGCTCGTCAGATGAGAGATACGTGGTGAGAAGGAAAACGTACACCAGGTAGGGAAGATACCGCCGACCTCGCTGCATTGAGTGGCGAGGGGTCCGCCTACAGGCGTCCCACCACTGAAGATTGAGATGAGAAAGATGTCGATAATGAGAATGAGGCTCACCTGTTGAGAGTGATCGTCGCACCGCCTGCGGACACAGTGGTGGTAGCAGTCGGAATGGGGAAACTGGTCGTAGTTCCAGAGCAGACGAAGGTTTCGGTCTTCGCCCCGGGAGAAGGGAATGGATTGGGATCTACGAGAAGCATGATGAGTACATGCAGCAATGCAGAAGGAATCCGTACTCCACGCAATGTTGGTGTCGACTTGCGGTGGCTGCCCGGTCGTAG
Source organism: Mycena vulgaris (assembly GCA_029204335.1). NCBI lineage: Eukaryota > Fungi > Basidiomycota > Agaricomycetes > Agaricales > Mycenaceae > Mycena > Mycena vulgaris. Next base: position 33,895 of record JARGYA010000584.1, on the reverse strand, counting down.
CGCTCTTTCAAACGGTTCAGATGGCGCCGGGAAGAACCAAGGCGCGATGACTCACATGCGGGAACACCGGATCGGTCCACGGACCGAGCCAGCCGACGGGCATGATTGCCGTCGGCGTAATCCCCCCCGAAATCCCGACTGTTGTCGGCAAAGTTCCAACGATCGTCGGACCCGCAGGAGCGCCAGTGAGGGACCACTTGACGCCTCCAGGACCCGTAACCGTCGCGGTAACACCGTTAGCCGGCGAAGGAACGATAGTTGAGAATGTCGCGCTGCCTGAAATCGGCGCAGTGAAGGTGATTGGGCCGGCTGTGGGGGGTACGATTTGGAAGCTCCACGTCGGGGTGACTCCGTTAACCTCGGAAACGGTAGTGGGAATCTGAGCGGAGACGGGTGTGCCGCCGGGGTCGAGGAAGACGAACTGCCCGCCGGCAGTGATGATTGTAGGTTCAGTGGGAATTGGGATTACGGTCGTGGGCCCGCCGGCCACTGCGAATGTCTCTGATACGGCTCCAGAGGGTGGAACGGGATTGGGGTCTAGGGAGGTTGATGAGCAAGAGTGAAGAGAGCGGCCACAAAAACACGCACTCCACGGTATGAAGTTGAAATCACCAAAGGTGCCCCCGCCGGTACCATTACCACCGCCAGGCGAACCCGTACCCTGAAATCATATTATTAGCATCAATACTCCGCAGATGACATGGAACCGCCGTACATCAGCCTCCCAGAGAGTCAGTGTGCTCGCAAAACCGTTGACGTTGTCGGCCTGCACGGCCACGGAGGTGTTACCGGGGTAGCTGATCATGTTCGTGCTTCCGGCGGTCGTGAGTTGATAGATGTACACCGCGGTGGACTCCCGGTCGACCAAGACCATCGAGTTTTGACAGTTGCGGTTGGGTACGCACGCCTGGCCATACGTCTAAGATGTGGATGTCAGCGAGCGTATCGCATAGAGGTCCAGGAAAAGTTATACCTGGAAGAAACTATAGAGGCCGGCGCCGTAGACGAACATATTAAACGACCGTATGATTACCAAACCCCAGGCATCGATGACGGCCTCGGAAGGATCGCCATACAACGCGTTGGTCGAGAACGGGGCAGGCGGGATCGGTGTAGGTTGGAATCACGGGGTCTCCGTTTGGATGAGGCCAGCGTAAATGTTTTGCGCGTTGTTGAACGCGTACTGGTAGATGACCTGCATCGATGCATGCATAAGACTCGGGGACAAGGGGAGTGAAGGAGATTGGCGTACGTGATGCTCGGATGCGGTTCCGACCAGCCAGACGGGTCCGCGCGCCGATTCGACGAGTATACCACGCCCGCTGAAGGAGTTGATTTGGGTTTGGTTCGGGTCGTCGAGATCGTGGTCTACGGAGACGTCAACGAAGGATGTTCCGGTCAAATAGGTTGGCTTACCCGCATTCCAAACCCAGACATTCTGTAAAAGACGATCAAAACGAATAACAGAGCGAGACCAGGCCCTCCGCGTACCTCGAAGTACCCCGTGCCGGAGGACGTGATGTGGATGCCAAGGAACGCCGAAGCGCACGTAGCTGCACTGACAGATGTCTTAGGGCACTTCGCCGCGTTGATGTTGGTCCCCTACACAACTCTCGGTCAAATTAAGCGGATAGAAAGAAAGAAAGAACGTACCATAGCGCCCCCAAGGCGAACGTGCACGTCCCAGACTCCCGCTGCACCTGGAGAGGTCGCTTCGAGGTTCCATCTAATCCCGATCGCGCCAGCGGACCCGCCCGTGGTGGTGACGACGAAATCGCTCATCTCGACAATGCCGACGTCGCCCGCATTTCCGACCTGGGGAAGAGGTTATCAATCCGGTACAGCCTGAGCACCGTTCACAACGACGCACTTGAACGACCGGGCGCGGATTCGCCTGGTCAGCGAACTTTGCCCCGCTGCCCATGATAACGGAGTACAGAACACCGACGATCTGCGTCCCAGCGGGAACGAAGATCGTGTCTGTAACGAGATACGTCCCCGTCTCGATGACTGCACAGGTCAGTATTGCGCGGGATAGCAAGAGATGGGAGCTCACGGAGAATCGCACAGCCTGAGTTCTATTCACATAGAGATCGGCGTAATACGGGAACGAAGAACAGCACGTACCTGGGAGATGAACGCGTTGATAGCAGCGGTATTGTCCGACACGCCATCGCCCTTTGCGCCGAGTCCACTCGTCATGAGAGTGCGGAATTCTAGACAAGTTGGTCAGATGCGAGAGCCCGGTAGCGAAAGATTAAACGTACGGCCCGGCGCGTAGGTCTGGTACTGCGGTCTCGAGTGCGAGAAGTACGTCCCGGATGCGTCTGTGAGCAACTGCGGGCGCGACCCCGCGGGGGTGTGGGATCCGCGCAAGTAGCGCTTCGTGGTGCCTATGTACATGGTCGGTCTTGAATTGGAGGAGTTCGCACCGAGGTAGACGTTGCCCTGGAACCACTCGAGCCCCACACCAGCATTGGCAGCGACGACGGTACCGCTCCCGTCTTGAATATTCGCAGTGGTGATCCCCGAGAAGGCAACGTTGTCGAGGATGAGCGAGCCGCCGAGGGAGGTTGCCTGGCTGCTCGACATCTGTTGTTGCATCAGTGGGTGCGTCGCATGCATGCTGAGCAAGTGTAACGTACGCGGATGCCGATCCCAGTAGATGATATCTTCGAGTCGATGATCAAAACTCCGCCAGCGCTCTGAAGACCAAATGAATGAGTCGCCGAGATCGCATAGCTACAATGAATCACGCACCTGCGTAGCCAACGTCAAACCCCCAGTATTCAGATCGAAGCCAACTCCACAACTCCTGTAATCCGCTCGAGGTTAGTCGGAGCCTCCGAGCACTCAAAAACTTACGAGATTTGAATATTCTGCCACGTAAAACCCCAATTCCAAAGCCGATACACGGCGGTGCCCGCGTTGGAGATCTTGACGTTGTGGATAGTGAACTGCTGGTTGGAGATCCACAGGCCGAATGCACCGCTGCGTCGTACCGATTAGCTGGGTTCATTAAAGCAAGGGAGGAGGAAACGTACCCGTCGAAGGTGAGGTCGGACATGAACCCGCCGGAACCGTTCTCCATGAATATACCCTGATGTTTCGTCCCGCTCGCTGCGCTCATTTGAAGTCGATGTTGTTCAACGAAGTCGCCTGCCATCGTCAGTTATACGCGAGTGACGAGGAAGAACAAATACACACCTGGCCAACTTGCCAGTGAATCCCAGTACCAAACGCGCTCGGCGGCATCGCCGTGGTATCTATGACGAAATTCCGTACGGAGCGGAAGAAGTTCTGCACAAGGGAGAAAAATCAGCGCGGAAGCAGGGAGAATTCAAACTTGCGACGCACATTCTGATTCTGCCACCAATTAACACCCGTTCCATCTGGGTTGGATTCACCTGGTATGTACGGGTCTGCATCTGGGTGTCGTCGTTGTCGATTCAGTCTTGGGTGAAATGGGGAGCAAGCAAGGAACGCACCGATGACGGCGACACCAACAAAGTTGGCATCGGCGATGATCTGCGGCTTTGTGTTGTAATCGCCGACTCTGCAATTCAGCTCAGATCGGATATCAGGGCATCCGAAGTGTGAACCCGACGTACAAAGTCGTGTAGTAGAGGGGGATGATTGGTGCGGTGACGCGGTACTGCATTTAGTCGTGGATGAGTGATTCAGCTCGATCGCGAACGCGCAAGACGTACTTTGCCGCGAGGGAAGAAGATTATCGCGGGGGTGATCTATCGTATTGGATGAGTCAAGTCCCGTTGTGGGAAGGAGCGAGAATCCCACAGTGGAGGAAAAGCACCCTTGTCCGCAACGGCCACCATCTGCGGATTGCATCAGACGACGCTCACAGGAAAAGCGCCGACATACCGCTAATGGCGTTGTTGATAGCAACGGTATCGTCTGCGAAAGGATTGAGCATTGCGTTCCGTAGCATTACACGAAAGACGCACCGGCGATACCATCTCCAACAGCATGATAATCCGTAACAACATTGCGGAAGACCTGTGCGGTGTTTTCATGAGCCTGCTTCGTGCGGGCTGCGTACGTATACGCACCTTATACCCCGACTTGTACGCGCTCTTGCTGAGCGACGTCAGACTCGCAGTGCTCATCCAAAACGGATCTGACAGACGTCCCGCGTCAGCCCGCATACCATGAGAGGGGAACGCAACACACCTGTCGCAGCCGCGGCTCCTGTAATGCCAGCGCATCCCGCAGCAATTGTAAAGGAGGGTAGACAAATAAGTGCGCCAGCAAGGCACGCCGCCCAAGTTGGTTTGAGCATGGTGGTGGGGACCTGCGAAGCTGGGTGAAGGTTATATATACTACCACTGCAGCCGGGGCTAGCCTTTCCATTTTTACATCTTGATGAGCCAAGTCCGCGCGCTATTACCTTGAGCGCCGCGCACCGGCGCCGTTGTTATGATCTCTGGTGAACACATTACAAATGTCGCTCCCGAGATCCGAGTTGATTACTTGCTCGACGCGGCCAGGGCCGTGAAAATCTCGCTGATTGGGCGTTGATTGGTTTGTCGCATGGAGAAGACAGGCTCTGAGTCTGGGAACGAACAATGAATAGCCTCCCGGGATGCAGGCAGATAGAGGACGAAGCGGGAATGATTGTGTCAGGCACCTGTTACAGAAGGTTACAGAGCGACAATCCGCGGGACGAGAGAAAAAGGGACGATGCGGTAGGGAGAGAAGCGACGACGCTTCCCCGCCGAACCAAACGCCGGCCTAGGGCGATGAGGAGAAAGCACAACCCCATATGTACTGCCACCGTCCTCCCCCCCTGCACTCCAGAGTCCAACAGGAGTCTATACTAGAAGAATAGGACTCGGCGATGATAGGACTCACCTGATCGTCCGTGCCGAATCTGCGATCAATCTCGGCATGTCTCGGCACACTGGGGGAAGGCTCCCCCCAGGCCCCTCCCTCTTCGCTGGCGCTGCCCTTTCCACTGGCGCGGGCCCTTTCGCTGGCGTTTCCGCTGGCGCGGAGCCTTTGATATCATTATTTTCACAGCTAATTATGTGTTTTTAATTAGCATCTTACGCGGACCCCCCTTGACGCTCGCCGCTGGGCCCGCTGCGCGGAGCTTGACGCTCGCCGCTGGGCCCACTGCGTGGTGCTATCGCTCGCCGCGGGCCCACTGCGTGGTGCTTGCGCCTTCGGCGCTCTCCGGCACTACTTAGCGTAGTTTTAAATATATCTGATGCGAACATGTCCGAGTCCTATTGTTGATCGTTGAGCGAGGCTAAGCGAACTAAGCGAGGCTTAGCCGAGTCCTATCATTGCGCGAGTCCTATCATTGCGCGAGTCCTATTCTTCTCGTCGATACTCGTCCAACGAGTCCAACAGGCGTATATGGGGTTTTGATATATCAGGTGGTGGGCAGTGCCCCAACTGCGGTGATATATCAGAATCTGCAGTTGCCAACGTGCGGTGATATATCACCTGTGGACGGTCCCGTTTCGGGTGTTTCCGCGCACGCGGCCCCAGTGCTTGTTGGGGGGCGGTGTCGCATGCGCCGCTGGTCCGTGCGCGAAAAGCGCCAATTAATGCCGCATCAAACGGATAAAGCTGTAACGCCGACAAGCGGCACGGCCCGCTACCTGAAACACGTTAAGACTCGATCCACTAAAATCAAATGTACACTAATGCAACTAGGTGTACGCGAAGCCTGGACCTTGCTTGATTTGGAAGCTGTGTCATTCCCCACACGATGCTCCATATACGCCTCGCCGCGCTGCTCCTGGCTGCCTTTTCATCTGTTACCAACAGCTTTCTATCTACCCAGTCACATCTCCCATGTCCCCGTACACCGAACGCGACGTAGTAAGCACGCCCCAACTGGTACTCCATTCACTGTAGTCCTTCCAATCAGTTGTGCTCCAAGTGCGCGCAATCAGCTTTAGTTCCTTGCCTCCTATCCCAAACTCTGCAAGATCTCGGCTGCATCCGCGTCGGTAGCCGCAAGTCGTCCTTTAACGATTTTCATCCGGGGCAAGGCTGCAGGTATAGCATCCAAGAGGCTGAAAACCGTGGTGAACACGTCGGAACTGCATCTTCGGAAGTCCGCCGAGACGACGTTCACGAGGCATTCCATCAGAGATTTGGCGTCCTCGGCCGGCTGGGCGTCTATCGAGATTTCGATGTCGTGCACGAGACTGAGCAGATGGCCGCACCGACGCGTCATCGTGCTAATCGACGACCGGGCACGGACGTCAACCAGCATGCACATGAGGGCGGGAGCGCAGACTAAAGGGCAAGAATATTGTCCTAGAACAGGTGGAATCGGCAGTGTAGCTTTCTTGAATTTCTTGACACGAAAACGTGGGGAAGTTGATTTGCATGCGCGATTCGTGAAATGTGTGGGAGTCAGTCTCCTCGCCGTGTTCAACGTTCGACGGGCTGAAAATTAGCTCCCAAAAATCAGGTGCTTCACCTCGGATAAATCTATCTAACAACCGCCTTGTTGGCAACAACCCGGGTCGCTGCTATTCAACAACCCTCTTCAAGTGTTACATAAGGCTCAAGTTGTCACAACTCTTGCAAATTCTTGCTTTGACCGCTCGAAGAAGGCACGGAAAGAGAACCTAAGTCTTTAATGGTAATTAAAGGCTGTGCGAAAGTATTTTCTATCCTAATGATTTTTTTGAGCTTTCATGCCGACTCGTTCCCTCTCGTTAATATTGAATCTCGCGATTCCTTCTGAGTCCTCAAGTCGGCTGATTTTTCATGCTTTGATAGGTAATTCTATGTCCCGATGGTTTTAGAAGAAGACGATTCTGGCTGCGCGGGCTAAGGCCGAAATTCCCGGTAACGTAAGTTACTGGGTCTTAGAGAGCCCTAATTTTTGCTTTTGGGCGTGCATCACATTTTCGTCAGCACTTTTAGCGTAATCACCTTTTCTCTCTGCCAAAATGTGTCGGCCAACTCTCGGCTTGCACAAGCCGAGGTTACGGCGATGATTCGCGAGTTGAACTTCATAATCCTGCTTATTCTGCCTCCAGAATGTTCTCCGAATTGCCAGTAATATGCCCGTAGGGCACGTGCTGATGCACGCCAGCGGCCCGCGCCGGCATCTATCGGCACCACCCATCTTCCCATCAGATTCCAACAGCACTCGTTGAACAACAGCACCCAACAAAGAGTTTGAACTAAAATCCAAACTAGTCCTGCAATCTGTTGCACTCCATCGAAATCCAGTGGCATCCGGTGATTACCACTGGATTTTCCTGTTTCTCAATTGTCTCTCTTTTTTTTTGTGTCACTAAATGCAACCTTCACCGAACGGACACATTGAGGGCTGTTATATCGAGTCAAAGACTGTCAAACATCCTCACTTTCTGGAACATCCTCCCAAATTAAGAACCTTAATATTTAGCGAAGCCAGCGGACCCCACTGGCTTTGGATATCTTTTCAAATGTACTGGGACTACAGACACCGAAGGCTATCATAACACTGTTGCCCCAAGGTTTATATGGTTTTCGGAGATGTATAATTTTGACCTGTTTGCTTCCTGCTCAATCCGGATACCTCAACCTATTCAAAATTGGTCTAAGCCACCGGACTCTGCTGTAGTCCACTGGCTAACGTTATGGAATTAATATTCAGGGCAGAGATCCAAAAAAAATGTAATAATTAAATGCGCCAAACGGAGGAGTCCAGCTGCCTCCGACGAGGGCCACTGATCCTGCATCTTGTATGACCGAAGGCATAAATGAAACATGAAAGTCCAAGTTCATCCATTTTTTTCCCATTTAACCATGGTTGCTGATTTTGTGTACCAACTCCTAACAGTTGGATTGTCGCTGTACAGCTGCGTCCGGTTCCCGGATATCTCCCACAATACCTATGGCTTCTTTGACTTCTTTGACTCTGTTGTGCAATATACCATCCAACATCATGTTACTCGCTCTTGTGTCTCTGTATTTCACGCGGATCCACCCACAATATAATGCTCCCTCCATCTCTATGTTATTTCCCATGCTGTAGTGGTATGATCGGGTTGGGCGCTCAGCCCAGCCTTTGTGTGTGTATGTATGGCAGCAGCATGTATCGTAGAGCATCCAAGCCTTGTCCTTCGCCTTCCACATCTGATCCTCTACGCCGTGATATCACAGGATCTCAGGCTCTTTGCATCAGACTTTTGACAAAAAACTTGTGACCTTTTTGGGCTTGTGAGCTTGCTGACAAGCTCACAAGGTCAAAAAGAGTCAGAAGTGAAAAAACACCCTTCGTGAAATCGGCAATTGATGCCATGACGATCCTTGAAAAAAAAAAATTGAAGAAAATTTTGACCTTGTGGAAATTGGGACATAGTTTGTGGCCTTGCGAGCTGGCGACGTTTTTGGTGAAGCTTGTGACCTTGTTTGGCCTTGTACAAGGTCACAAGTTATTTGTCAAAAGTCTGATGTGGGCCTCAGCCAGCCACTCCGTCCGTCTCCAATGCCAGGGGCTGGGTAAAAGTGCCGCGCCTGCCGCGGCACTGACGCGGCACTGCCGCGCACTGCCGCGGCACTGCCGCGCATTGACGCGGCGGTGGCTGTGTTATTGCCGCGCAGCGTTTAACTCGGTCCACAGAGCTCCACCGGCTGAAACTAATGTTCGCGCAAGGTTTATATATTGCAATACATCATTGAGACCTAAAAAAATCACAGCCAAAATTTTCCTAGTCGGGCTTAGTCGGCCCTGGACAGCCCATACTTTAGGTAATTCTTGCCCTGTATACACCCTCAGGTCAGTCGACAGGCGCTATATCCTCTCTTATATTAAGTCCTGGACTTTCACCAGTGAAACGGGGTTCATTGAGCCCAAGAAATGAGAGTCTTACTGCAGATCTGACTGACTGGTTGAAAGTGCCGCGCCGCTACCATATGACATTTACACCCAATACTGTACCCTTCTTTATAACAATTTAAAGCAAGTTCTCCAGAACGTCCTACAATTTATAAACAATGAAATCAACTCGTTGCAAGATCTTTGTGTATTTTTTTCATCTATTCAAGTGAATAATCATCCCGGTGAAACGGTTGCTCAGGGTCTAAGGCTGCAAGTGAAATATGAACAAAACCCAACTGTCGAACGAGTGAGACTGAACCAGACTCTACAAGAGAGACTAACTCAACTCAAACACTCAAACAATCAAATCCCAAACACCAAACACTCCTTGTATGCCCCTTAGGGTGACCTGACGAGAAAGACGGGTTTTTATAGACCTAGGGTTGTAGTATAGGTCTAAGGAAACTAGGCTTTGATAAATCAAGTAATTGGTTTGTATGCGAAGCTTATTTCGAAGGAAAGTCTTCAAATCAACAATACGACACACGCTTTTTGACGAGCCAAGGTTACAACGCTGATTGATTGTAAAGCTTCACAGCTATAGTGCAGATAATGGCGTGGATGGCCGGTAGGGTTTGGTTTGGACGTAAGTCCACTTTGGAGACCAACAAGCCTCTGATACAATACGATACACAATACGCAATTCCGTAACCGAGCCAACTCTTCTGTAGCCGCACAAATGGTACTCAAGACAGGGATCACTGCCTATGGGACAAGGTACTCAAGACAGGGGTCACTGCCTATAAAACTCAAAGCAGAACACTATTGCAGATAACCAAAAGCCTATATTCGTTGGACAATAAAGAGTCCGGAACAAAGCCCTAAATGCGACCGCCTGGTTGTTCGAGATAAACTCTAACTGGGTGGTGATTCAGTGCCGTCCTCGCTCTTTCTACACTAGCTTTATACTACTCTAATTACGCTTACACTACGTGATGACATTATCGCGGATATATGTTACTTAATACGATATGAAATCTGGTATCCTAATTGCCTGAGCTATTTAATGTGATTGGCTTCCTAGGAACTCCTTTATGTCGCTTGTTGACATATTGGCCCGGCTTCGGGCCTATGGTCCCTGGTTTCGATCGGGTATATGGTGCAGCTCCTGTTGAGCGAACGACCACTAATCTCTAACATTCTTCTTCCCTTCGTCCTGTTTCGCGATAGGCTAGCTCCGGACTAACCGTAGCTTCCTATCGATACCCCAAACTCCCTGGTTGGGAGCTTGGTCCCCTCGTTACTCTTATTGTGGACCAAACCCCTTAGCGCGGACTGAACCGCCACTCGAAATAGACCCAGACCCGGTTAAACCCGATGTCGACCGGAGTGCGGTTAATGATCCCCGACTGCCGGTCGGTCACGTGATGTGTCGCGTCGCGTCGTTACAACGAATAATAGTCAACATAGTGGATATTCACGTGAATATATACTATTACGGCCGTCCATCGTTCACAGAGTGGATGATAATTATTCCCTTGATAGTAGGCACCATTTGTATGGCTCTAGCCCTTAGTTACACACTCGGGTCTCGTGCTAACTCTAGATGCGCGCTAAAGATCGCAAAATGCGTGTTTGCAAGGCTGGCCTTGTAGACGGCTTATCACCGGGGCTGGTTAAAAGTGCCGCGCAGTGTTTAATTCACTCAACAAAGGTTCCCTGGCCCCGAATTGTGATCGCGCAAGGTTTAATAGGCCCAATACATCATTTGGAAACGCAAAACCCACAACCTTAATTTACTAGGCAGGCTTAGTTGGAGCCGAGTCAGGCCTAACTAAGGGCTTTTTGCACCCAATTCTTGTTGGTTCCATTGAATTATGGGAGAGAGCGACCAAAGAAAGGGAGCAGGAATTGCATTCCCACTCCACTCACAGTATAATTGTCCCTTTTTAAAAAATTATGTGTGTCTGTCCATCGGAAGCCTTTTTAAGCTCCGCCCCGAGATTACACCGAGACTTGCTCTAAAGTCAGTGACAACTTATTCTGTGTTTTTTCACACAGCCAGGAAAGGCTCTGGTATGTCTCAGATTTATTGTTCAGCCGAAGTGCTGGGGCATGAAGCACCTCAGCACGCTCTTGTTCAAATTAAGACAGTGAACCAAGATTTATCAATGACCCGCCCGCATTTCCAACGACCAGGGGATTTGCATACTCTGATTGCCATGAAATATGTGCAGCTCACTTTATATCGGACCATTGGAACCCCATGTCATGTATTACTCATTGCAAAGTCTACTTCCGGTCTTGCATGGTTGAACTATATGTCCCCTCCTACCTGCCAGAACCTTCAACCGAGATTGCCGGACACTGCTCACCTTTGAGACAGTGTGGGGATTAAATTAAACTCCTCCTCCTTCCATGGTTCCATGTGACTCCACGGTTTTCAGGAGGCTCAACACTTCTGTTAGATAACAAGATCTTCTCCCCGGATTTTGGTGACCAGCACTGGGACAATTGTGGACTGCCTGAACTGCACTACCAATCCAGCTGGCACAAGATTCATCAGAGCCTGCACCTCGTTCAGGAGAGCTGAATCGGTAGGTATCCTGAGCTCCAATAAGTTAACCTGAATTGAGTTTGATCACCTGTCACTGGGATGGATAAATGTAGTGTGCACCCTGTTCAGTGCAACTGCCGCGGCACTAGCGCGCGCCCCATCATTAAAGCTTGCTCTCACTCTTCAGAGCTCCCACAACTCCTATTCAACAGATATTTACTGTTTATGGACTAAGAAACTCAACTCAATTAAAGGAACCGACTGTTGTGCATCAGAGTGAGATTTTATATGTTGTTATAAAGTGGCCCAATTCTACATGCATTTTGAACCAATGGAATTAACCGCTGCTCTCGCATGATTGCGGGCCCTCTCAGGTCGACTAAGTTCAGTCTTTCAATCTGTTGAACTGAGTTTGAATACAGGAATCTAGTACCATAGAGACAAAATTTAGTGGCAAAAATCAAATTATCCTCCTCCCTACAACGAGCCTCGCAGAATACAATGTTCTGCTGCCATTCACTCATATGACCTAGACCACATCACTGGAGGAACCAGTCTAGGGATCCATTAAACATTCCAATTGCGCCTCTGGTGCCCTTGGCATGAATCATCTTCCTCAATTCTGGAACCCAGGCTCCAATGCTGCCCCCAAATAGTAACAAATTCCCCAGTGGTAGGTACATAAATAACGTGTCCAAGCGATGTTCAGCATTCAGTCTCACACAAACAAGTCAGGCCTGGAAGTCAGAGGGGGTCTCTTAGCTATTTCAATTGTTTCGAAGTTGAAATACTGCTCGCTAGAGATTACAACTCCCGAATATTCCCCTCGGTGAATATTTGGAACGCCACCGTGGCACTCTCCCTTTCCAATTGCATGACACTGTCTCGGATTGATTAAATTCCGGGTGTGCATGAACCACAGATTTTATAATAAATCATTGGCTACTATTGGAGATCTAATATATTGCCCCGATGGAACTTCTTAATCTTCGCCCGCAGGGTCTGTGTCTCCAGTTCTCCTGGGAAATCAGAGAGAGGTTGGATTAACTTTGGTCTTTTTTTGGAGGACACTAGATGTGCTTACATAAATGAAGACAAGACTCATGCACTTTATTCAAGCGGGGAGTTAAACATGGCAGGCACATTTACTGTTTTGTTCAGAAATTAATCTAGTTGGTTTGTATCAATGCCCCGAGCTTGTGGTACAGTGAGTCTTGTTCCAAACAGTCCACTGAGGTTGTAAAACATTTCCTGAACCTGGTTTTATGCGAGAGGAAGTGTATGAAAAGAGCTAGAGGGTGCGCGGCACTCTGCCGCGGCACTTTACCCGGTGGCTGTGTTGCCGCGGCACTGCCGCGCACTGACGCGGCACTGACGCGGCACTGCCGCGCATTGACGCGGCGCTGCCGCGCCACTGACGCGCAAGTCCCGCGACCATACTATGACATACAACAGACTTAAAATCCTCAGGAACAAGTTGAACTTGTCTCAAAAGCTCATTTGACACAATCAATAATTATGTATTTTGTTCGTGGCAACACCCGAACGAATCTGTGCTTCCAAAGGACAGTTTCATGTGGTATTGACCTGTATAGATACAAACAAGCTTTGAAATCGGGCTAGTAGAGGTTCAGACACCTCCTAGTTACATATTTGCTCGAGATACGGTATTCTTACGTGGCTTAGTCGGGCGTAGTCGGGCGTAGGGATTGCCGCGTCAGTGCCGCGGCAGTGCCGCGGCAGTGCGCGGCAGCCGCGGCATTTTCTCCTGGCCCCAATGCCAGTATGACTCTAGTCCTATGTCCACCAGTACTCTTCCATCGTATTATGACCAGTGCATCGCCGACCACATAATGTATTGTTTTTTGTTGTCTCCGCGGCCGGATCACTCGACTTTGAGTCAACTGTGGATATGTTGAGAGCTGTTTTTATCGTTAGCCTTGATGCAGAAGCCGAACAAGTTGCGACTGAAAGCCTGTCGCATCGCAAGTACGAGCTTCACTGTTTTTTTGAGGCATCTGTCTAGGAGAGACGAGACACAGCCTCAGTTTTTAACGGATGATTCATTCCCTTGGGTAACGGGCATATTTACTGAGAAATTGTAGTGCGCACGCTTGCCGACGAGTCTCAAGGGTACTAGTTTAATCAAACCCAAGTCCCATGTATTTAAAGGAGGTTGAGTTTCTGTATGCCGCTTGGATCAAAGAATTAGAAAATAATCAGATTCAAACCAACCAACGTTACCGGGCCTTGCCGCTCGTCGGCCTTACCCGCTTTATATTTCTCTCCACAGGATAATTGGATTGTCGTAGGCACAAACTTTCAAGTTGATTACCCTACCCAAAACATTCAAACTCGGTGAATTCAGAATCAACACAACTCGGGAGCCTCTGGGAACCTCCAGGGAGGTTCCATAGTCAAGCTGTATGTCCCTAAACCTCAGGATGACCGGTTTGTGACCGGTTTATCAATAGGATGGGTTGCTAAATCGAAGTGTTCAATTCAACAACCCGGGTGATGACAACAAGGGGGGTTGTTAAATGTATTTATCCCTTCACCTCAATGCTTTCAGCATGTTTCCAGGTCCCTCAAGTATTTTTGCGACTTGCCTTGCGTCTGGTCACGTGCTGGCAGGTTTCGTTTTTCGAGGGTTTCGAACCGCGCCTGTATTTGGGGTTGTGTGATCAAGCTATGGTCTATTTACTTTGGCAGATTCCGGGAATAACCGGGGGGGATTTCCAGCTTGTGGGACCGCTTTTCAAGCAAGGTGACAGCAGTCGCTCTCTTGAAGTATGTACGAATGAGGGACCGCCGTGGTAAGCCAGCCCATTAATTGCGCCTCGTCGGCGACCTGGTGTCAAAGCTATTAAATGCGGCATCGGCGGCATTAACCCTGGCTCTCTTGAGTGGACTTGCAGGGCGATGGTAGCGAGATTTGGGCGTCGTATGAATTTCAACTAGCAACACTGGCAGGTGGGTTCCATGGCCCTGGTTTAGAATCATAAGTCCATCAACGAGGACGGGATATATCTGAGAGACGCTCGTGAGACAGGAATAGGTGGACCTAAACAACAGCTCACCCTTTTGTCCGACCTCGCAGCCACCCATGGTCCGAAGCTTTTCAGCTGCCGATTTAGGACAGAGGAAGGTGCCATCCAATGGAATTTCGCAGTCACCGCGTTGAAGGGCTAACACTCAATTAGCCGGGGAAATAAAACCTGTCGAGGACTTACAAGTTTATGTAAACGCGAGTGAAGGGAAGAGAGCTGGGAATCAGGTGATGGGGCGAGTTGGGAGAAGAAATGAGTTGAACAGCACTGTTCACGGGCAAAGAGCGCGCGATAATGGGCACGTTGCAATTGGAGCCTAATGGAAACCGAAACCGCTAGAACGGTGGAGAAGTGGATGATTGAAGACCGGCGTGTACTTGCGAGGCCGTGGATGAGCACCCTGAGTCCTGACTTGTATTAGGCGTGAGATTGAGGCGTGTGGGTCGCGGGGAAAACGCGGAGGGAGCACGACAGGGAAGAAGAGAGTGGGAACAGTGCTTCAGAACATGGGGATCGCTCTAAAGTGAAGAGGCACTCAGTAAGAAAGCACGGACAACGCCGCAGAGACGGCAGTTCGGGATGAAGATTTAAGCTAATACCAGCGCAAACGCTCCACATTAGAGAGAAGAAATCAAGAACTAGCTGGCAATCGGCGAGTCAGTATGAGAGTAAACCATAGTAGATGATCGAAGGCGAAATTCGAATTGAGGCTTTGAACCCGCGGGATCGGGGTAACTTGTAGGACGCGCGCGGACGGCGAGGTGACCTGCCATATGACAGGATCATTGCGCCAAACACTTCTTTTCTGACCGCTTTCATCCATTCTTGCAGATGCCGCCTACTCACTCGCC
Source organism: Mycena vulgaris (assembly GCA_029204335.1). NCBI lineage: Eukaryota > Fungi > Basidiomycota > Agaricomycetes > Agaricales > Mycenaceae > Mycena > Mycena vulgaris. Next base: position 18,634 of record JARGYA010000584.1, on the reverse strand, counting down.
GGTCGGATTGGAAGCGAAGATAACAATGGCGGCTCGGTGCGTCTAAATTCTGATGCCCTGTATTTCTCGCCCTTCCTCTGCCCTGTTTATTTCTCGTTTCTATCTCTGTGCTAACACACTCGACTTTCAGTTCCGACCGTCCACTTTGGATAACCGACATTGCTCTTATAACTCGGTTTCCGTTGCAAACTGGGAACACTGATGGCGTCCGGGAAATTTCTGTCTCTAAAGGCTGTACAGCAACGACGATTCGGTGCGTCGCACTTACTTGCGTCGATTCATGGTACTCACTGCTCTCCTCGTCCCATTCCTAACCCATTCCCTGTCCTCGCGCAGCCACATGTATTACTGGTGTCTTGAACAAACCACAGTCGGTGCGTCGCAGCCGCATCTTCGGATCTCTTACAGTCGTTCTCAGATCCCAAGACGATACTGAATATCGAGGTTTCCGGCACGCCGGGCACTCCAGTCGTCACAATGCCGCACACGTTCGACGCTCTCTGCCTGCGCCTCCTCCCGCCGACTTCTGCGCAAAGGCCTTCGCAATGTGTATCGATGCTGGAGCGAACATGTGGGCCACTCAACCCAGCACTTCCACTTCGCGTACAGGTACAGCGAACCTTGTCCAAGAATAATTCTCATACAGTTGGATTTGTCATAGTGCATTAGGTCGGAATGCATAATCCTCATAATGCATAGGGTTTTGGTGTCCACCGAGTTGGTGGGCAGGGATTTTATGCATTTTGGTGATAATGCATAGTGCATAAGCTTTCGAGGTCCGTTATGCATTTTTGGGACTTGAGAAGAGGGTAATGAAGCCTTGTGGGACACTAATAGTGCTTGTTTCTCGAGCCCAAATCACCGTGGCAAACACGATCACGCTCTCGCAGTCATGTTCGAGGCCGTGGGAACACATTGCTTGCGATCAGTGTCCGAAGAAAATATATGTCAATTTTTTTGATCCGACCACAAGGGGGTCCAAGGATAAGCATTGCCCATATGGGGTTGGGTAGGTTGGTTGGACCCCGGCCGCCAGAAAAAAAAATTGTTGTATGTACTTTTATTTTCCTCTAATATGAGGCCTAGAACCTTCCCACGACTTCCCAAGCATACTTTATGCAATTCCGACGGGATATTACTGTCGTCAATAGCTTGTTTGGCTGTGAATATGGCCAACATCACTTTTGAACCGCCTCCCGATCAGGCAAGTCATCATGTGATCCCCGAAATGGTCTGGACCAACGCCGGAGTCTTTCCCTTCAACTCGCACCAATTTCGTGATTCACACCGGGATGAACTCCAACATGCCATCTGAGCGTCCCCTAGGGCTCAAAAAAAATCTAGCGGCAAATTTGAGGCTTATATAAGCGAGTTCCCACGGTAGGTTGGTAGGTTGAAGCCCGAAAGGCCGTTTCAAAAAAAAATTGTAGGTGATATCATATTTTCTTATTGTTGGACCCCCTTGTCCGACCAGCTTTCTCGCACCCTTCGGCTGTTTCGCAGTCATGTTCAACGCGAGGAGCAGCTGAATGCGCGACAGATAACCTTGGAGGAGAGCTGGGGTACCAAAACTAACTGAATCTTGGCCGTAAATACTGTATATACTATATGAACTACTGTTTTCTTGGAAAGTGACGATTCTGTCACGTTGTCACTGAGAGTCACACAGCGTGACAAAATCTCGCAATGCATATGGCTCATAATGCATAGGGTTTGGGGGTCCACCGACGTTATGCATTATGACAAATCCAACTGTACATCTCCGTCGACGTTCACGAACTGCTGCCGAATCAATACTCACGAGATGTACGACACGAATGGAGTCCACGTCGACGCGCCAATTTCTCCATTCCCTGGTCGATGTTTCACAAGGACTCTCATCTACTGATTATTTGTCCGGTATCATCGCAAAGTGGATCAGCCACGATAGCGCTCCGCTGTACGTGATATCGTTGAAGCCGTGAATCTATGCGCGGGGACCCGTTCGCTTCGGGGTCAGGTCATTCGTGCTTCAAACGTTCACTGCTTTTGCACCAGTGCGTTTCGATGTGTTCCACCTCCGCACTCTCCCTTCCCCGCAGTTTCTCAGTCTCGTCCAGCGAGTGTACCTCAACGCCAAGGGTTTTTGTGCGTATTTTTGCTTTGTGCGGCTTCCGTTTGTTCGTTCGGTTCCCATTCCACCGTCTCGTGTCACAAATAATTGCCTGCCACAGGCGGGAGCAATCTGGACATCGGGAGTCGGGAAGCGAGTTTAACGCCCGTGATGCACACCCAGGTGTCTCAAATGTCCAGCCTAGCATCGCGGGTACGTCCACGCAACTATCAATATCCTGAACCTCCCATCCCTGCCATCAGAACACACGAACCAGTTTTATAGTCAAATCTCGCGTCCGTCGGCAGAAACTCGCTGATCTATTCATTCGCATGCCACAGGATATGAAGACCTGGCGGCGTATGGAACACTGCATTGAACGTAACCAATCCTCACGTCCCCATCCTCTGATCTCCCGTCCTTAGATATCACGGTACTCTTTATCACAAACCCCTCTATCGGTCTACACCTCATTCCTTGGGTGAATCCTTGGTGAGTCGCTCGGGAGTAGGTACCCCCAAGGTACTCCTCTGATGTTCGAGTTATTTACGTTCTACGTACGTACGCAATGCTCCGCAGCGATACCCTAATGACCCAGCACTATCCGGAACCACGTGCCACTTAGCCTCATTTGGGAAGAGCTTCGCAACAGCTGTGAAGTGGCTGGCGGCATTGTTCTGTAGTCCACAATGCATTGAAGAATATGTGCCCGAGTTCTCCGACCTGAAGTCCGGATCACTGGCCGCCTTCTTGACATCAGATTTAACTGGACTCGGATGCTAACATCATGTAAGATTCTACTTATGCTTGGCTTACACCGCTTCCTCCGCAAATACATACCCCATCGTATTCTGCCGCCGCTCGGTACCTTCCCAAGTTCTGTCCCGACTTCTGTTATGCCCCTCGTACCTCTTCACGTCCTCGACAACTTGGGCGGCATCCCGGCCCACATCTCTACGCATCATACTGTTCCTCCAGATTGGGGACGCAATCCCTTGTTGACCGGTGTCAGCTTGGGCTTCAAATATCTCAGCCAGCCGTCGCAGCTCAGCAGCACGTTGTCTCAGAAATACTATGGATTCGTCTCCCTAAGAGAATCATCAGTGTCATTGTGTCAAGAATAAGTAAGCTAGCGCACCTCTTGTTCGTCCTCGTCTAGCACAGGTCCAGGGAAAGAAACTCCTCCAGGGTAATGATAGACAGGTAAGCATCATCCTCGAGAGCATCGTCGACGGATGGCGCGTTGGGCGTGGAAGGACCAGTTTCTTCAGACGGGTCCTGTGTTTTTTTTGTCACTCTTTTCCCAAGACAGGCGCGGCACGCTCGTTTACGTTTCCCGTGTATCATTTCAAAGCATTCAACAGGTTTATAGCACTTGCAGGAGGTGCATTTTTGGCTCGTCGGGTCGGACATGATACAGGAAAGAGAGAGTGGCAGAGTCAAAGAAAGCAATGAATATTTTATCGACATATTACTGGTTAGGGACGACAATGGGTGCGCTTTGGCCTCGCTTCGTCTGGTGGCCACAATCCGCCCCTTTGGGAACTCACGTGGGCGCGTAAGCTTCACGTGTTTCCGGAATCTGCTGGGTTAACGACGCTCTCTAGCGATACCCTCTCCTTCTCACTTTCCATTCCTTCGCTTTCCCATCCGCCGCACCTGTACTACTCGAGTTGTATCTCGTCGATCACCTCCTTCATGCTCTGGCCCACGTCCACGACCCAAGCTCTACCCGCGCCGCATTTTGATTCTATTGCGCACTGCGGTGGCGCGCCTCGATGCCTATGTTCACGGTGCGGCACTGCGGAACGCCACGCTTCAAGTCGAGATGTAGAATCAGTGACATGGTATAATCCCTTTCCACAAATATTTACCCGCGAACAGACTCACTGCAGCGTCAATTGCGGTATCTTGTCTGGCCCAGTGACCGGTGAGTTCCTTCCATTTCTCGGACCCTAATGACCGAGGTTTGAGTCCTTGTTCACCCCACGTTTTCCACGTCTCGATCCCTGTAAACTCACCCCTTGAATTCGCCACGCTCCCAGGAACGGGAGACCCGATAGCGACTGCTTCCACGCCCGCGATTGTTGTCGACAAAAAACTGGTGAAGCGAGCGGGAGATCCTGGTTCGAATCCTGGTTCGAATCCAGATCGGGTCATCAGAGACGAGGAAACGTTTTTTTTATTTTTATTTTGCTTTACATTGCTCGCTGTTATGTTCCTCGTTTGTTGCCCCGAATCCTGCTAACACTCCTCCGAGGTGATGAGCACGATTCGCGCCTCCTAAGCCACCAGTTCTCGGACACTCAGAGACGCACGGGCCCCTGTCGTTGTTGCAGAATATGTGATGGTCGATGCATAGCTATATATTGGTCGTATGTAGGGAGGTAAACTTCTCACCCGCTTCCATGCTCACATTTGCTAATCCTACGCGAGTCCAAATTCCGTTAGTGTTGAACCACTATCAAGGTATGTCGTTTTGTCATTCCATATAAGGGATACTCACTCGAGTTCTGCAGCTAATGAAGAGTGAAATCGTCCACGGGGGACTGAATGTATTGGAGGAAGCATTCAAAACATTCGACAGTGACACAGGCTTCGCCGTACCGACTCACTGTGTAGTATAACTTGACTGGAACTGGCATCAAGCGATGGTGAACAATACCGTAGACCATCCGACGGGTTGGAATAATTAATTAATATTTTTATTGCTGGACAATGCACGATCAGAGATGGAAACGTCCAACGCGACCAATTTACGGACATGCGAAGCTCGAGTTCGCAAGTGCGACCGACGGTGGCCCGATGAATTTCAGCAAAGTAACCAAAATCAGGTACGACTTGGTAGTTTTGCTGTACGTTTATGCGCCACCGACGAGCGCGAAGAACGTGAAAATTAATTGAACAACAGTAAATGATGTTGAGGTAATGTTAAGACTAGAGGTAGAACGCATGCTCCAAGATATCTGCGCCGGTGATGAGCGTGAGCAAAATGAGAGAATCTTGGTTGAGCATAGTTGCGATTCGGAGGCGCTTCGGTCGGCTTGAAGCCCTGTGGATCCCATTCAAGTTCAAGCTAGCGCGCACACAGTTCGGGGTTGAAGTACGAGCCGGCCCCAGCCAGAGCCCTAGATACCGAGGCTCGCTGCGTTGAAGTCCTACCTTGAAGCTACCTGACGAGAGTAGGATGGTTGAGCCCTTTGATAACACCGTTAGCCGTTAGCGCCTTCTCTGAACAGCGAGTCGTTGATGTGATCTGTTCGATAACGATAATCATCGCGCACACTCGAGGTGCCGTGTCCGGTGTATTCGTGCAGAGGGCACGGAAGAAGGACACGGTCGCCGTTGAACTTGAGCACAGGCTGGAGAGTGATATGCGCCTTCGGAGTCGACACTTTGGCGTATAGGATGCCTCGGCGGCGTTCACGTAGGTGTAGTGGTGCTCCTTTGATACGTTGGGAGATATACGACTCGAAGGCATCGTATAGATTGGTCGACATGGTCGTAAATTATGGATGAACTACGTAACTGATGAATGAAGCCCAGCCACGTGAAGAAGCGTGGCATTCACGTGGGGTTGGTGGGTGAGCCTACCGTCGCTTCTTCTTCTCTCTCCACTGTCGACGATGTCGCGCGGACGTGACGCGAGGGTCATGGCGGCGCAGCTGGAGATGGCCCATAAGATTGTGCGACAAGAGTGGGAACGCATCAAGCACGATCCTTCCCTACGCTTCGACCTGGCTACCGAGCCAAACCGATGCAGTCTGTCATTTTGCGGCAAGCCTGTGGAGAAAGGAAAAGTGGACACTTTTTTTCTTTCTTTTTCCTATCAAATACTCAACAACCGCAACGTGGTAGATCAAAGTTTGTTCGGCGTGCAAAATGGCCGTGTATTGCTCGCCTCAATGCGCTGAACTGGGTTGGTGGTGTCACAAAAACACTTGTGCCGCGCTCAAGGTCAGTCCGGCAGAACACTTGTTGTGTGGGTCCAAATTTTAACAGCGGCATTTCTGGATGAACAGCGCGATGGAGACAATATTAATCTTTTTAAGAAGATCCTGAAACAATTTCCGTGGTCAGACATCGGCTACGACGTTCACGGCGAATTCCATGATCAGATAGTGTTACTGCCCTTCGGTCTTCTGGGGACGAGTCACAAAAAAGTGGGCTATTGGGCGATGAACGTGAGAGGGGATACGCAGTTGGGAAATCCAGAGGCGTTCGAGACCCCGTGGCGTCCACTGAACGAAGACGATGGATGGCTCCTACCCAAGACTCAGGTCCCTTCGCTGGCCTTGCATGCTGTATATCCAAGCTTTCCCCCGACATTCGAGGAAACCTGGTCCGGCTATTACCAGTGGCGTGGGCTCCCTATGACCTCGCCTGCGGCAATATTGCTGCAATGGCCGATGACGGTGTATGCGTGCTTGAAAGAGCTCGGCTTTGACCCGTGTATTCTCATTCCTGGACCGAGGAGGAAGTTGACTGTCTTTTATGTCGGCACAAGGGTGCGTTTGGGTTTTCCGTTTGATCGCGGAAGCTCATCAATATTGCCCAGGACGAAATTTGCTTCATACCAGTGTGAGTACAATGTTTTGTTTTTTGAGGCGCAAGTTAATTCGATGATTTAGCTTCGGAGAACTCGCCCTGAATTTCCCCAACACCGACATGGATCTAGTTATGTTCGGACCGAGCGCGCGAGCTGCAGTGGAACTTGGAAGAGCCTGCGGCGTTACACGGTCTTTCCGACCGTGTGCATTCGAGTATACGGCCCCCGCGGCATGTGGTAGTGGTGCAGTCCGCGTCTTCCTCGATTTTGAACCAAATTCGGAGTATTATCGTCCGTCTCGCGATCCAACCGAGCACCCGGACGCTATCGTTGCGCTAAACGCTGGGTTGGGGTCGTACATCTCCTGGCACCACGTCATTCTCCTCTCCTCTGAATTCGGCATTCCGTTCGCCGTGACCGATTACGCGCAAGGGTCCCTCGCGGAAGTTCGCATGGACGCGATGGAACAAGCGTTAACCTCGACCTTACCCCCTCCCAAGACCACCGAACAGATTCGCTATCAAGTACGTTGCCCTTTCAGTTGACCAGACCAACTCATCTCGTTTCGTTTCAGGCGACTTTGAAAAAGGTTGTGGCGGAGGTACAGATCGTGGACGTCGAAGCGACATGCGCAGCATTGAGACGAGAGCGTCCTACTAAATTCAACCAATTCATGCAACCAAACTGCAAAATAAGCCCCAGTTGTTTCGCCCCTTCGGCCAGCAATGCGTATATCCAAGTGATCACACCTGGCCGACAGGGATGAAAGGCTCAATTCTTGAAACCGAATAGCAGTCAGTTTTTTTTTCTTTTCTTGTTGTTCCTTGTGGCACTAATCGTCATGTTCAACAGGTGGGCAATTGGTCCATGGAGCTGTTTTGAGTGTCCAGCAGAGGAAGTGAATAAAATAGGCTTTATCCGCATCAATAAATCTATTTCCGCCGCGATTATTGCATCTCGATGAGCGCACGCTGCTGGTTCGCCTCCTCAGTGAGTCTAGGTTGGGAGGAGTGTAATTAGTATGGTGCTGAAATGTTTATTATGTGAGAAGTGAAAGCAAAACTTGAAAACGATGGCGGGCGGGCGGACGAGTCCAAGTCCAGCGACTCCAAAGCGAAACCGTATCCACTCACCAGGACCTATGTTTATCCGATTTTGCGCCCAAAAATGAGTTGTGGCCGAGCTTTTGCACTGGTTGAACATTTCAAGTTTTTCAGTGAAAAAATTGGTGAAAAATGTCCATTATTTTTCACACTTTTTTCACTGAAATTATAAAGTGAAAACCTTAGAATATTTTCACTACTTTTTCATTTTTAAGGTGGAAATTTTGAAACAAGTCGAAAAGTGCTGAAAAAGTTTTAAAAATTTCCCCTACTTTTTCAGTGAAAAACCTTCTGTAAAATCCTGGATATTTTTCACCAATTTTTTCACAGAAAAACTTGAATTGCTCAACCAGTGTTGTTTCTTTCCCATGCGGGACCCGCTGCTCCTCTATTCGATCCCCTGGCCGTAGATATCGATATCGGCCAGATTATGAACCTGTACTCATTAAATATGAAAACTGTCATTCCAGGGCACATCCTCCAGCTTCCTGCCGAGATTCTGCGCATGATTCTGAGCCATACACCTTTGCGCTACAAATTCATTATTTGTCGGCCAGTATTTCCGTGGCGCTGGCTTCGGGCTTGAGATTTCCTGGACCAAACCAGGTCAGTCAAGATTGAAGCCATGACTTCTTGGAAGCGGCCAACATGTTCTCCGCAGGTATATCTAGCCTGGAGATGGACCTATCTACGACAACGGGGCTGTTGTATACAGTATATGCCTAGTCTTGCCAATCGATCCTCATTCCATCTCGACCATGTTTTTTCCGCATCGCCGATTTATTTCTAAGGATCGTCTTAAGTTTGCGCTTCGGTCACCCAGCCATTTAGTGGCTGATGGCTACGAAGGACGACTCTAGGCCCTAGGGTGATGATAAGGCCATTGTTCGCACTTGGAGTTTAACGATGACAGCGAGCATCCCACAGATACCCACAATGATAATTTCAGGCAAATTATTATGGTCTCGGTTGATCTGCCGTTGGTCTGCCGCTCATGCGAAACTCATGCTTTCCACCTGGCGGCTCAATAGAAATTTAAGCATAGAAAAATGGTGACATGAACAAAAGTGTGCCACGAAAACAGGGACCGGTCGTGAGCTCCACACTACGGCTCACATCATGAGGAAACGCGGCACCAAAAGTCTCGAAATTTATCTTGGACGTGTAACGACCATCCGTTGAGTTCAAAATAGCCGCATTATGACGAACCCGGAAGAACGGAAAGATGTTTTCTAAGCTTTGATCCCCGGCGTGTATGCGTGGCCCCGACATAACTCTGTGTTCTTTTATGAGGATGAGTCCAAGATGTGGTTCTATTCCCAAGATTGAAAAATGCATACGTGCCGGAACTTGAAGAAAGGTCTCGTCAACATCCCAGGCTTCAACTTGCAAACCTAGAATTTTTGTGCTCGCGTACCTACCTGACAAATCGTCCGGTATAGCCGCGTTCACACTGCTCATGATGAAATCCCGTTTATTCAGTCTCTTAGGCTACATTTTTTGAGCCATCCTTTCAAGTCAGCGCGGACTGACTGATGCATCAAAGTTGTGACTGCCGGTTGCATCCCCAACTGCCAGCGGGCACAGCCAACAGAATCAGCATTTCGAGGGAATGCCGCCCGTAATTCGAAACGACTGTTGCTCTTGACTGATAGTGGGGAGATGCGGGAGATAATATCCCGCAGATTCGTACTTCTGTTATATTCGAGCAACCTGGTGTGTGATCATGAGCGCATCCGAGTCAAAGGTGTTAGGCAGCAAGTAGCTAAACTTAAAGCTCCTCCCAATTTTTGGCATAACGAAACCTCCTCTCCTCCTCATCCCACGGGCGATCTTCGATCCCGAAACCTGACAACGCGGTGATCGCGTTCAACATATCCCGTATGTCACTCGGGGGGCTGGCTGCACAAGGTTTAAGGCGCTGTTTTTAACTCTGGTTTGCAAACATGTTTATAAACAGGTGTTTATAAACCCGGTTTTTAATGTTTCTGGGCAGATCGCCTATTTTTAATTCGGTCACATGGTATGCTTCGGCTGTTTCTGCTGCGGTACGTCGGTCTCAGTAGAATTAAAGACAACGGCGGCCGCCAATGCCTTGCCTTAAATCATACCTATCGGTCATTCTGATGCTTCCAGTACCCATATTTGCATGCTCGGGCCGCTTTCGGCCATGTCAAGATCACTCTACTACGAGAAAGGGAGCTCCCTGGGCTATTGGGGAGCTCTGGGATCACGTAGGAACCTTTGGTGGCTCCCTAGACGTGTTGGATAACAAAAATCACTGTTTTCCACATGCTTTTCATACCTTTGGGCGCTGGTTTAGAAACTATATTAGATCCTCGAGAATGACACACGTGCCGGTCAGATCAAGCGCCGGGCCGCGCTGTCACTACGATCTCTCTTGCTCTCTTGCGTCTCCTGCATTGCTCGCTTTGACAAGCGCTCAGCGCTCAACCCTCACTCCTCATTCGTCCACGGCCTTTGAAGGGTGCCTTCATCCCTCCCGAACGCCGTGTACCTGCCGGAAACCCAATCTATCATGAGGTGTATCCCGAGCTCTCGAGCCAAAGCGAATCTCCTGAACGCAATAACCTGTAAGTTTCTCGCTCCATTCGCAAGCTGAGAATCAAAAAAGTATTCCAGGGAATGATGAGATCGATAAGCGAATCTACCTGGACTTTCTAAGAGCCAGGAATGAAATTGACGTACTTCTTCTCGGTGCGGGCGGGGCTGAACGATCGGTTTTGAGGCAGCTGAAGCTGCTTCACTCACCTGAATTGACTGATCGAGAGCGAGTTGCCTACACAGAAGTTATCTTCTCCAATATCACTCAACATATGTGGTACGTCGCCATACGACTGCTGTTTGATACCGCCTAGATCTCCTGTTAAGCAGCGCCGTCCCCGAGGCGATGCCGGCGCTCGAAATCTCGCTTTCTCCCATGAATGACGCACGCACGGCCACCATCCTTTCCCATCCCGATGATAGGGTGTGCATCTGTGCACCCCTGAAATTACTGCTTTTGCATGTTTCCAGCCTTATGGCAGGGAGGCGTAAGACACACAGGGTGCTAGTTACATTCCCGGAACTGAGCACTAAAAAGCCGTTAGCAGTGCTGCAAACTAGTAATAAACCAAGGAGACCGAGGATGCCATTGCGGCTTTCATACAAAGCTAGAGATTGCGACTCGGACTCAACCCCACTGGCTAGCCATAGGACTCATCCGGCAAGCTGTACTTTTGTGCAGTAAGCTCGATGTCAATATGGGCACGAGGCAACCAAGGGACATTGGAAGGATAACAAGAAAGCTATTTGATTTGGAACCTACAAAGTGCTACATGTGCCACCAGAATAATAGTATTCGGCTTGCGAGCTGAACTCAAAAGATGTGCCCGCCAATGGAATAATGGCGGAGGGGAGAAATGAACCAGTTATGTCACATGACAATGCTCAAGTCTGCGCCAGTCCGAAGTTACGCCAAATGAAGTCACGCCAAAGCCGTAAAAAGATATAATGTGCGAGCACGCCACCACTTAAAACTTGGCGGAGAAGCTACGCCACTTGAACTTGGCGCAGAGGCTACGCCACCTGTAATAGACCGGCCCTAAAGCAATCACATGACTTCATCCAAAAGCAGTTGGTGGTCACTGAACTTGGGTGCCAAGAGATAATAAAAGGCTCAGTCAGCCCATCAACTAATCAGACTGCGGAGGACTGCGGACGCTCCTAACCGAGTCTACGCGAGGAGATTGTAAGCAGAGGTGGCTTAAACAGAACTTGCGGGTGATTGGCGGCCACACCATCAAATAATACCCGGGCAGACACCTCTAAGTCTGCCCAACTACCAGGATATATCTCGCTTCAGATCAGTTCATCATTTTGTAAAGACCGCTTATCATTCTCTTAGTTAGTTGGGATCAATCCCTCTCATAGTATAAAAGCCGCATGTAAATTAGTAGTTAGACAGTGAATAACTCCCCCCTTAATGGCACCTAGCTCTTAGCAGCTTATAAGGCCTCTGGTCCTTATCCCGTTTGACGCACACACTCCCTTGGCTTAAGCCTGAGTTGTCCCTCCGTCTTCGGCCCCCGCCACTTTGTTCAGTCGCAAAGCTATTTGTAGCCGCGCTGTTCATACGCCAAAGTCCATTCCTATCGGGGTTGCTGTGTGGCGGAAACCAACTATCGGCGTACGGAACGTCCTTGAGTTGCTCTGCGCCATCGGCATCCATCTTGTTCAGTTGCAGAGCTATTCATAGCCGCGCTGTTCATTGACAATCGTGGTTGATTCAAAACACTGAGGTCGGGACCACGACCTCCCATAAAAGCCGTTACTGTTTGGGTCTCTGTGTGGCGGAAACCAGCTGGTGGCGTACGGAACGTCATTGAGTTGCTCTGCGCCATCGGAACCCACGCCATTCGGCTTGCGCCACTACTCTGTAGTCGCGCCACACACAAAGGAATTATCTTGAGCTCCAGGAAAAACCTTACCATTTGGCGGAACCATCTCCTGGCGTACGGAACGTCTTGAGTTGCCCCTCCGCCACTTGTAAAATCAGTCAGCTACCCAGCGGTGCTGTCCTTCGCCAAAATCCCAATTTAATTGCGGTTTTGTGCACCACTAGTAGAATATCTACACCTGTTGCCGAAAGGCTGTTAAACCTGTTGAAAGCCCTTCTGAGGACCTTTCCAAAGCAAACCAGTGTCACACTATTGAAATTGACGGTCGATACGCCTGACCCACCCCCTCGAACATAAATACGATAAAGCAGGAGTTGGTTGTTGTTAGTTGTTGGAGTTTGGTGTTGGGTTGAGTTAAGACTGAGGTCTTACTCATTTAGCATTAGATTTCACGGCTGCACGCCACTGCACCGTTTCATCTGGAGCCCACCGCGAGGGGTGACAGTTTCAAAAGGAGGCATTGTTTTGCTGGGAATACCTTGGACGCGTTGAACAACACATTTGGCTCCCCCCGCTCTTCTAGAGCAAGATATAAAAATTTATCCCGTTGAGCCCTAGCTCCAGGACCCCGGAGCGCTGTGTCACATAGGCCAGAAACCTACTGGCGCAAGCACCACAGGCACATCGAGTTGAACAAACTTTGTCCGCCACAATCCGGAGAGTAATCTCCGCCAAACCCAAAACACTCCCCTTGTTACGTTGAGCTCTCGCAGTTCGCCAGAATCATAAAACCCCCCTTTCCATTTAAACACCAGAACTCAGTACAAATGACCGATGTCAAAGTACCTGAGCCATGGGAGAAAAATGCGCCCCGATTCAAGTCAGACTGTCCAGAGGACCTTCGGGAATTCCTGGATCATATGACAAGATTATTAGAGGTGGCAAACACGGTGCAAGCCGATAAAAATAAAAAATTGGTCCAGTATGCCAACTCCAAAGCACGGGAGCAGTGGATGGGACTGGCGTCCTTCGCCAAAGGAAGCCATGAAGAGTTTCTAAAGGATGTAATCAACCATTACCCCTCTGTTAGAGATTCGAAAGAAGGTTCTATAGCAATGTTGAACAAGATTTTGACGAAGTTCGGAAAACATGGAATTGAGCTAGATGATCAGGATAAGCTATTGGAATTGGTCCGACCATTACAGGTCGAAGTACAGAAGTTGATGCCCCAGAAGTTAACCAATAAATCAGCGATTGCGCTGTTTATAGATAAGCTGGCGGAGGAGTTTGCTTCAAGGATATGGAATAGATTGGATATGGATGAAGTTGCCTTTGACCATACACCAGTGGATGCAGACGATGTGGTTGCTGTGGCTGCGCACGCCAAACACAAAAAAGATAAAGGAAATGAGAGGTACTTGTTCGCCAATGTAATTCGAGTGGCGCGGTCTTTGTCTGCAGGAAGTGCAGACCGTGGCGAATACAACATTGGCGCAGGCGTCTCGATGATCGCTTCTGGCGAACGGAGCAGCATAAAAAGCGAGTTCGATGAAGTAATAAATTTATTACTGAAGAAGCAGGCAGATGGCATGGAGGAGATACGCCAGTGGGTGGTTCAAAGAGCGGAAAGGATGGATAAAAGGAGCAGCACACAATGGGCTATATTAGAACAGTTCTTCGAAGTCCAACAAACAGCTCCTGCCTCCTCGAGAGCAGCGCCGTTCGAGAACACCAGTAGAGCCACAGATAGTAGAGTGACCCCGAACAATCAGTGTTTTTACTGTCAGTTCTCGGGCCATAGACTGCAATTCTGCGAGTATCGCCAGAAGCAGATCGAAGACGGAAGCATCAAAGTCATTGGCGGAAAAGATTGCTTACCAGATGGTACTATTTTGTTTGCACCCAGAGGGGGGCAGTCACGCCATGATATGGTGGAGGAATATCACCAGAAGACAATGGCGGAGGCTAGCCAAAATTATGTGGCGGGCCTCACCGCTAGTTTCAGGACGCCAGCCAATGTTGAGGATACTCAGAACGAGGGGGACCTTTGTGACCCCCGGGATGATGAAATCTTGACTATGCGAGTCCAACTAGCTAATCTGAAGAAGGAATTGGCAGAGATGGCGCAAGATCGAAGGGATAATTGACTGGTTTAGCAGCAACCTACACCAGTTATATCACCCCTGCTTGGAGTAAAAACAGAATAAGAAAATGCTGCTGAAAGATAAAGGGAGAATTCCGGTGGGTCAGCAGGCTATGGAGGACCATGAATCACCAGCACAACTGAGAATACAAGGAATGTGAAGATAACGAAGATTTGTGACAATCCTGACTGAGAGTTTTGGCGGACAAGTATGGTTACATATCCGCTCGCCATCATGAGTTTGACTCATGCGCCAGAAATCAATTTGGGATATTGTCAGCATGAAATGAATGCATTGCGCGGAAGGAAGCACTCGTCCACCAATGATTTACGATTTTTTTTGCTCTAACCAAAGAGTAGACTGTACACTAATAAGATCTAATTCAGTTGCTAAAACCCGAGAATGAAGGTCATTTAACTCAGACAAACAAGGATTCGAGTGCTTGCCAGGCCTGCACATAAGGTGGATTTTGGTGGCGGAGCAAAAAGGAAAAAATAAGCAGAGGGTGAATTTGGAGGTTGGCGCAAGAATGTCTATGTGCATAAAATGCTAGGGCCTGTGAATTTGGCGTAGAAGGTGTAGGCGACACCGTGAGTGTTAAAAACTTGGAAATGAGCACGCCAGTCACTGTTGACCATGCAAGTTCAACTAGTTAATCTGAAGAGGCAAGTGGCGGATAGGATATAAGGGCAAAGGGATAGGCAACTGGTTTAGCAGCAACCTACGCCAATTAATTTGCCCCCGCTTGGAGTAACACAAGAATAAGAAAATGGTGCTAAGAGAGGAAGAGGAATTCTGGTGCGTAACCAGGCTATGGTGCATGCAATGGAGCACCAATGCGTGGCGATTCATCAGCACAACTGAGACTACAAGGAACAATGAAGATTTGTGGCAATCCCTCATGCAAGCTTGTGGCGGACGAGTATGGTCACAAATCTGCTCGCCACCATTAGTTCTACTCATGAGCCACAAATTGGTTTAGGATATGGTCGCCCGGAAATAAAGGCATTACGTGGAAGGAAGCTCTCGCCTACCAATGGTTTACAGTTTTTGGTCCAACCAAAGAGTAGACTGTACGCCAATAAGCCCAATTTATTTGGTGACCCCGGAATGAAAGTCGGATGAATAAGGATTCAAATGATTACCAGGCCTGCACATAAAGTAGATCATGGTGGCGAAACAGAGAGAGAAAGAGAGTGAATTTGGAGGTTGGCGCAAGGTTGTTCATGTGGATAACTGCCAGGGCTTGTGAATTTGGCGTAGAAAGTGTAAGCAGCATCATTGGTGTTAAAAGCTTGGAAATGGGTACGCCAGACATGCTACGCCAAAGGCACTCGTTTACATGGCGCAAACGTTTCGAACCTAAAAGTCCCACTAATTTCAAGGAGGAGATAGGAAGGTGGCGACCAATAAGAGCGCAGTAGTGTGCCAGGGATAGGTTGCCTGATGGAAATCCACCTCAGCACTTGTGGACCTCAACCGAGGACGGTTGAAGTTTCTGAAAGGGGGAGGGGAATGAATTATGGTGCAATCATGAAAGGACCTTCGCCAGTAGGCTAACAATATAATGGCGGACATAAGAATTTCGGACTTGTGGCGCCAGATAGGAAGCAAGGTCCGCGCCATGGTGAAATCATGAAAGGACCTTCGCCAGTAGGCTAACAATATAATGGCGGACATAGGAATTTCGGACTTGTGGCGCCAGATAGGAAGCAAGGTCCGCGCCAGGATCCAGATGTCCCAAAATATAAGTAGTTGGCGTAGACATGATCAACACAGCTTGGCGGACCCCAATCAAGCTGAAGTGGCGGATACAGAGTTGGCGGAGGAAGCCAGCCGACAAAAAGATAAAGCATAGCTGTTCGCCAGCCACAGTTGGCGTAGACATAAGTACTGAGGAATAAAGTTAATGAGTAGTAACGGAAGGATTCAACTTCATCAGGACCAGGTTAAGATCTCTGAAAGAGGGAGAGGCTGAAAATTCTGGCGGAGAAATGTAATTCAGACTCCTCCGCCAACTGGAAATGACAGATGTTATAATTGACCCATGGCGGATTGGCTGTGGCGAAATCCGAATTTCAGGTACCCGCGTGAGTATGGTAAAGCTATGAAAAAGTTGTGATCTTGGCGGAGCCCCGTGGGATGGAGTTTATCTGGCGGAGGCATCTTAAGAGCTTCAAACTCCGGGTATCAATCTATGGTGGCGGAGCCATGGGAAACAAGGTAGCAAGGTAATTCTGGTGGAACCATGAGCAATGAGACAGTATGACGGAAACATGAGAGATTTAAATCTTGGCGGAGGCCACCTGAAAGAATTGATTTGGCAGGAGCATGGTTGGTATTTCGGACTCCAGGCACCTATGGCGGAGAACCAGGAAAACCTTCACCGGTAAACAGAATGTTAATAGCGCACATGAGAGCTTAGAACTCGCAGCGCCAAAAATGCGGAAAGCGAGTTCTGTGCTATGATGCAGGTCAAGAAACTGGGAGTGACTAAGGAATATGGCGGAAGGATGAAAGAGCTTTGGAGTTCCTGCGCCATCTTGTAAAACTGTTAAATGGCGGACATGAGAACTTCGGACTCTGGGTACCACCTCTACGAGATACAGGGAGAAGGGTGGCGCACCCAGAAGCAAAAGTGTTCGCAGATGACTCTGAGAACTCACGCCGAGTGCTGGATACTGAAATGGATTTTATGTTGTGGCGTACATGCAAAAGTGTTTGTTGTGGGCACAGCAAGTGGGCTCGCGCAAATAGAATAAAATGAAAACTGGTCTCCGCCCTAAGGAAGAGTGGCGTAGGAATCAAATAAGGACAGAATAGCAAGGAAGGCACACAGCTGGGTCTTATGAGCTGTGGCGCTAGACAAAAGAGGCAATTGCAACCTCTTACGCCTGACTGGGGACAGTCAGTAGCTCTGAAAAGGGGAGATGATAGGGTGTGCATCTGTGCACCCCTGAAATTACTGCTTTTGCATGTTTCCAGCCTTATGGCAGGGAGGCGTAAGACACACAGGGTGCTAGTTACATTCCCGGAACTGAGCACTAAAAAGCCGTTAGCAGTGCTGCAAACTAGTAATAAACCAAGGAGACCGAGGATGCCATTGCGGCTTTCATACAAAGCTAGAGATTGCGACTCGGACTCAACCCCACTGGCTAGCCATAGGACTCATCCGGCAAGCTGTACTTTTGTGCAGTAAGCTCGATGTCAATATGGGCACGAGGCAACCAAGGGACATTGGAAGGATAACAAGAAAGCTATTTGATTTGGAACCTACAAAGTGCTACATGTGCCACCAGAATAATAGTATTCGGCTTGCGAGCTGAACTCAAAAGATGTGCCCGCCAATGGAATAATGGCGGAGGGGAGAAATGAACCAGTTATGTCACATGACAATGCTCAAGTCTGCGCCAGTCCGAAGTTACGCCAAATGAAGTCACGCCAAAGCCGTAAAAAGATATAATGTGCGAGCACGCCACCACTTAAAACTTGGCGGAGAAGCTACGCCACTTGAACTTGGCGCAGAGGCTACGCCACCTGTAATAGACCGGCCCTAAAGCAATCACATGACTTCATCCAAAAGCAGTTGGTGGTCACCTGAACTTGGGTGCCAAGAGATAATAAAAGGCTCAGTCAGCCCATCAACTAATCAGACTGCGGAGGACTGCGGACGCTCCTAACCGAGTCTACGCGAGGAGATTGTAAGCAGAGGTGGCTTAAACAGAACTTGCGGGTGATTGGCGGCCACACCATCAAATAATACCCGGGCAGACACCTCTAAGTCTGCCCAACTACCAGGATATATCTCGCTTCAGATCAGTTCATCATTTTGTAAAGACCGCTTATCATTCTCTTAGTTAGTTGGGATCAATCCCTCTCATAGTATAAAAGCCGCATGTAAATTAGTAGTTAGACAGTGAATAACTCCCCCCTTAATGGCACCTAGCTCTTAGCAGCTTATAAGGCCTCTGGTCCTTATCCCGTTTGACGCACACACTCCCTTGGCTTAAGCCTGAGTTGTCCCTCCGTCTTCGGCCCCCGCCACTTTGTTCAGTCGCAAAGCTATTTGTAGCCGCGCTGTTCATACGCCAAAGTCCATTCCTATCGGGGTTGCTGTGTGGCGGAAACCAACTATCGGCGTACGGAACGTCCTTGAGTTGCTCTGCGCCATCGGCATCCATCTTGTTCAGTTGCAGAGCTATTCATAGCCGCGCTGTTCATTGACAATCGTGGTTGATTCAAAACACTGAGGTCGGGACCACGACCTCCCATAAAAGCCGTTACTGTTTGGGTCTCTGTGTGGCGGAAACCAGCTGGTGGCGTACGGAACGTCATTGAGTTGCTCT
>JARGYA010000583.1:0-77123 GCA_029204335.1 Mycena vulgaris | reverse complement strand
CTCCATGCATTATTGGGCTTAAATTGCGACACATCTAAGAATAGGCAACTCTCAACTGGTGATCCAAAACATATATTCAAATCACTTGCAATGACTCTACTAATCATTTTTGCATCAGGTGATGCCACACTGCTCCGAAATAATAGTGGGATCATGGTAGGCCCAGCAAACATTCAACCAGACAATATTGTGAAACATCTGTCTGCTCTCCCCGATCTGACAGTGGATTAGGCCAAGCGACTGCTTGACCCATGTGATAACTGAAAGCTGTTTCATTGGTGCAACAGTTGGCCAAGCTCCAACAACTGTCTCTCCCCTCCAATCCGAGCGACATTCAGATGAGAAAATCTATCAACTTCTTCTCTGAAGTTCTTGGCTGCTTTGTCCTCCCATTTATCACTGTGGAGATGAGCCTTTCCCAGCAGGTTGAATCCTTGTCCACCTATGCATTTCTTACAGCTGCTCTAGAGGTCAGACATGGTTCATACTGCTTGACTGGACCATTGTACTCAGATTCGCAAGCAGTGGTCAAGAATATTATTTTCACAATAGCAAGAATGCAGCTCATCGACCCAAAGTTGAAGCTCTACATCATACTGGATGGTACGGACCACCTAGAAATGGTATTTGGGGATACTCGATCACAGGACCATGCATGGAATTTTGATGTCGAGCAGCTCGCTGGAAAACTGGGTGTTGGTGCTTTGATTCATACGGCTTTCCAAAGAAACCCTGATCTTGATTGAGGCCACTGCTGACTTAATTTGAGCGGGGCCCTTGGGATCAATCATGTCAATCTCAAATCATGGAAAGATAATACCTGTGTTGGGGATGTTGACCTTGAAGGGAGATGGAAGGCAGGAGAAATTGCTGCAAATGCTCTTCTCGAGAAACACTTTAGCCCATCAGGTCGAGTTGATTTTCGTCAACTATTTTCCAAGCCTGGATTTGACCTTTTGCAACCAACAGGAAAATATGTTGGTCTAGATCAGAATCGTTTGGACAGGAGGTCTGAGGAAGAAAACAAAACTGATTTGTTGCCATCAGATTCAATAACAGCCTCAGATGATGATTGTGACAGGCCTGGGTTAATGTCCCCTGAGGAGATTCACTCAGTTCAAAACACTGTATCAGAGAAGAACTACAAGGATATACCCCTCAGAATGGACCTTGACCAATTCTTCCCAGACGAGGTAATCAAGGAGTCAGACAAAGATAAAAATCCAGTACCTGTTGCATTTTTGAAGACAATAGAGGCTGAAGGCAAAAAATACTTCAAGTCCTCTCTTGTTGCAACACTCAGCTCCAATCAGTCCAAAAAAACCACTATGCGGACACTGCGGGTCCGTGGTGCTGCACTGGAGGATCTACAGGGTAGAAAAAGTGAAGTCTTCGATCCTGCAGATCTGAGCAAGGATGATCTTTTGAAGTCAGGAGATTTGGTTGTCACATTGCTTCATACAGAGGGACAGATCTGTCTGGGAATCCTGATGGTCAAAGGAATCAGGATTGGCACAAATAAATCCATCTGAACAGCAGCATCATTGTCGGAAATTCAAGATCCGGAATCCAAGGCCAAAGTTGTTGCTCAGGCACTGGAGATGTGTAATCCACAAAACACAGGAGATAACCTCTAACCAGCCAAATTCTGGGAGTGGACAGACAATTACCTGTGTCTTGATGTAGCTGCAAAGGTGGAACGTGAAACCAGACAGCTGTTTGTTCTGGATATTCCAGGTGTTCTTATTCATCTACTGGGTCCTTCAGTTTCCAAATGCACTGGTTCAACTGGAGTCGATCTTCCCACTTGGTCTATGCCCACTGCCAAACTTATGGAGATCCTATGCAATGCATGCCTTTCACTGGAGCCCAACGGACCGCATATAGCAGTTAACGTTGCACAACTTTCACAAGTAGTGAATCCAGATTATTTGCCATACCATGATGCTCTTGGTGAGTCTAGTATTCACATCTGTTTGTGTTGGGAAAATGAATAGAAGCTAAATAGATTGCACTGAGCTGTTAGGCTTTGGGTTACAATCTCCTGAAGAGATTGGCCTGCTACCCCCAGCTTATATACTTCAAAGGTAGGTAAACTAGAATATTCTACATAAATTGGCAGTAGTCTACATTAGTGATCCGCTGACCGATGCTGACTGATGGCTTGGGCATTGGGCAGATTGCTGTTCCTGGCATTCCACCAACAGTTTGATAATACTTAGACGGAGTCTAGGTAAAGCATGTATGATTGTGAATGAGGTCCCAGAACATTTAACACAGTCCAAGCTCCGTTTCAAAGATAACATCAATTGCCTTATTTGTGGTGCACAACAAAGCTCAACACGGTGTGCCATCATGTTGCCCAGCATATACTGCTAGCTCTTCGAGGCATAAAGAAGAGGGACTAGATAACTCTGTTGGTTTGGAGTTGTGTGGCTTTTGCAGTCTGGATGGATGCTTTACACAGCTGGTCAATGCAAAGCATCCAAAGAAACCACTGTCAATCCAGTCAAGTTGCCACTACCATTATTCAGGAATCAACTATAAAGCAGCAAAGACTTCTCCATCCACCAATGTCCCTATTCATTGTGCATTATGTCTATGAAACTGGGTGTCTAGGGAACCACAAACAATCTGGAGATATAGTGCAATGTACCATATTGTTGAGGAGCATGCATTGCCCGACAACAACACCCTACCACCAATTCATCCCAGCTTCATGAAAGAGATCTTTATTTGACAGTCTAAAGAGGATGCCCTGGGAATTGATGAAGCTCGTACAGCAAGCTGGAGAAAAAAATTCCAAGTCCCTGACAGTGATGCAATTGATATGCTGCCAGGATCAGATGATGTGCATGAAAAGCAGAGAAGATCCCCAACTTCAACCGCATCTGAAGTTTCAGACTCAGACCAGCATGTCTCAAAAAAGCTGCAGGGAGCTCGAGTACAATCCTGGAGTGGTTAATTATATTTTAGTCGGTCCAGCTTCAATTACAGTAGTTATATGTGTTTTTGATATGTATATGCATGAAATATGTAGATAGGTTGAGGTAGAACAACGGTAGGTGAAATCAAGGACCTGACACTGTGCAGTACAAGAAATATATCTAAAAATGCGAGCACGGACGAGAATTGATGAAATTGATCCAGGATTGATCGCCGTGGTCACCCTGATCAGCCCGATCATGTGTAATCAATAACCAAATAGTAGAACATAGTAGGAGTCGGATTTAATGGGTTTTTTTAGTGGTCACCCCTTGATGTGTTCCCTCCTTCCAGAATGTCCACATGTCATTGGGAAACCAAATCCCTGGTGGGTACGAGAAATAGAACCAATGTTTTCAGACATTTGATTGTATCCCGGGTGGGAAGGCCGTTCTCTGGAGAGACGAACCCTGAATTTGGCTAAGAGAGCAACCCTTATTTCAGGTTCGCACCCAGAAAGGCTGAATCCTCTCACAGGCTGTCAGTATGAGGTGCAAATGAGCCCGAGATGTCTATAGATGCAAGTCTACTTGCTGGGGATTTGTTTCCCTGTCAGATACAGGTGTGAATAGTCCCTGGTCACACTGCCAGAGCTCGCATGGTGACTGTGAGTCGCTGTGGTGTGCGTCCCCCATAGGGAGATGATCCAAGTGAGCTTGTCCCCCTCACGACAAAGGTCTTTGGTGCTGGGTGAGTCGAGTTGGTACAGGGGGCGGGCCTTTCCCATGGGGGATTGGTCTCCAAAGCTCCTGTAGCATGGATTGTCGCTGTGTGTGAGGTAAATGGGGTCAATTAGAGTGTCGAGGACAGTGATGGCAAAGGTCTGTGTTACTGGGCACATCGAATTGGTGCAGAGCGCAGCTTGTTGGAAAAATGGCTGAAGCTGGATCGAACTGGCGACCTCAGAATTACTATCTGACGCTCTAATCAACTGAGCTATTCTGCCGATAGTGTGCAAGGAACATAATCCATACTGTAACAAGTTCATCATCATGACACCTGTGCTATTGGCAATGAGATTATGGCTCGGATCAAGCGTCCAGTCAAAGACAAGCTGGTTGTGCCCTGACAAATAAGGATGAGGAGTGGCAGGAGCTCAAAGGGTATTGTGACTTGGAAGGAGCGGTTCTATGTTCCCAGAGATAAGAAGCTACAGGATGACATCATTCGCTTGCACCACAGCACAAGTCTTGCAGGACATCCTGGATGCTTCAAAAAGGCACCTCCTGCACCTTTGTCCCTGAATGCAATTCCAACTCAGCCACGGCAGATTGTCATCATTAATTTGATCAGTTCACTTCCATTGTCTCATTGAATGACTTTGACATGATCCTATTGATTGCTTGATCAAAGCTGCCAAGTTCTAGGCAGTCAACTCAGAGATCAACTCACTTAGATAGGCAAAGCATTATTGGGATTCAGAGATCATGGGCTCTCAGAGTGATCAAGGGAATTCAGTTTGCGTCGTAATTCAGCAAAGACTTGTGCCAGCTCCTAGGTATTAAGCAGAACATCTTTACTGTGTACTACCCACAAACCGGTGGGCAGATAGAGCATGTTAACCAGGACTTGGAGCAGTTCCTCAGGATCTTTGTCAACCATTGCCAGGATGACTAGGCAGAATGGCTTGTCATTGCCAAATTTTCTTACAATGATAAGATCCACACCGCTACTGGGCACTCTCCATTCTTCCTGAACTATGGACAGCATCCATGGAAAGAAAGAGATTGAGCCCAAAGGAACTGTGTGCACACCTAATGCTGAAGCATTTGCCAAGAGCATGAAGAAGATCAGGGAGGAAGCAGAGTCGTCTTTAAAAGCAGCTGCAGAGACGATGAAGCGGTTCTATGATCAGAAGCGTAGCGATGCCATCAGATACAAGGCAGTACCTCCTTCCCTCTTGGAAATGCAAACATCATGTCTTCAATGAGAGTCTCCTATCTCCTTTCACCGCCCCAAAATTCCCCTCCCAGAAAGAACCCCCTGTGCCGGCGCCTGAACTTGTTGATGATCATGAAGAGTATGAAATGGAAGAAGTGTTGGATTTGAGGCTTAGGAGGGGGAAGTTTGAATACTTTGTGCATTGGAAAGGATATCCAAAGGAGGAAAATAGCTGGGAACCGGTTGAACATCTAAAAGATAATGCTGGTAGTATCCTTGATGAGTTCCACCAAAAGCTGTTGGAACGGGAAACTCAGATGATCGCAGATGATAGCTGAAAAGGCAGGTCTGGCGAAAAACCAGGATCCATTCCACTGTAGCTACCTATATACTAGCTAGAACAATAGAAATGGACAAGACGATAAGAACACTAAAGGAAGATCAGTATCAGTGAAGACAATAAGAACAATAAGAGGCTGATCAATATCGGGACAATAATAAGAGGGAGATCTGTATCAGTTGATGTCATAGACCAGGTGACCTCTGAGCTTCAACAAAAACACCCCTTAAGCTCTTGGGACTATTTGTTGAACTCTGGTGTTTGGATCGGATGCTGCTACACTGGTTGAGTAATGTTTTTCGGTGAAAAAATTGGTGAAAAATATCCAAGATTTTACAGAAGTTTTTCACTGAAAAAGTAGGTGAAATTTTTAAAACTGTTTCAGCACTTTTTGACTAGTTTCTATTTTTTCACCTTGAAAATGAAAAAGTAGTGAAAACATTCTAAGTTTTTCACTTATGGTTTCAGTGAAAAAGTGTGACAAATAATGGACATTTTTCACCAATTTTTTCACTGAGAAACTTGAAATGTTTAACCAATGCTATACATATTTCTGTGCACACAGCCTTATTGCTGTGGCACATAGCCTTACTGCTGTGTATATTCCTATATGCATAGCCTTACTGCTGTGTGTCTCAGACATATATATGTAGCTAGTGTACAATGGATTCTGGGTTTTTCGCCTCCCCATCTGCGACTCGGCTACCATCTGCAACCATCTGAGTTTCCCCTTCCAACAACACTGTTACCGGCTGTAATGAAGCAAGCAAGGTGGCAGTTACCAACTACGATTATGGGTCATGCCAGATATTACTAATGACTCCAGCACTTCTACCTTACCTATGACCTCTAGAGGTTTACCCTTCCCACTGGGAAACCTTATCTACTAGTGCCTCCAGCTTTGTAGAGGATCACATAACAGCCCAGCAAGGAGTCAATGGTGTGTGGTATGCACATGGTTTTGGTATCTCGCTCCCCTGAGACACTGATCATCCTGATGGCATTTGGCTCCCCCAAAATTTGCCAGACAGACTGAAGTACACTTTCAAAGCTGGCAGCATGGTGTACCACATCTGTGCTCATGGGACCCTCACCTGCACAAATAATACAATCAGAGATATGTTGGGAAAATGGCTGAAGCAGGATTTGAACCTGCAACCTTCTCATTACATGTGAGATGCTCTAACTCGAAGGTATCCAACTGAACTATTCTGCTGATAGTGTGAAGGGAACACCTAGGTGTTATAAAGGTTGCTTAAGTCCCTCAGTCTATTTTCTCGCTGTCAGTGAGAAGAGCTCACCTGCCCATGTTGACTGCAGAACCAATTAGATGTATATGCGGAAGGGACAATAATCTTACTGCTTGTGGTACCACTTGATGAGCTCTGCTGAGCACAATTTCCCATACTGAATCTAGTAGTTGTAGCATATTGTACAATGCTGACTTCATATAAGAATAGAACAAAAAAAAAATAGTGTGCAAAGACTCACCATCTCATCCTTGGCCGGAGCTGCGGTGCCGTCCACTGGGAGATGACATGGCGGTGCTGTTGCAGTATGGATTATGTTCTTTGCACACTATCAGTAAAATAGCTCAGTTGGATACCTTCATGTTAAAGCATCTCACATGTAATGAGAAGGTCTTGGGTTTGAACCTCAATTCAGCTCCTTTCCCAATGGTAGTTCACCAAGCCCTGGAGTCCTCAGTTCTCACTGTTGACTTCAGGTTAGTACTCACTTCTTTTTTTCTTGCAATGCACAAGAGGTCAGACCTGACTGGTGTTAGAAACAGGCAGCACAGAGGTCTGAAGTCAACAGTAAGAACTCTTGTGCATTGGCAAGAAAAAGTAAGTAAGTACTAACCTGAAGTCAACAGTAAGAACTGAGGAGTCCAGGACTACACTATATATATGTATTAGAGGTATGTGATGAGTAATGTGAGAACAGGACGAGTAATGTGGGAAAGATGAGTGATGTTCACTTAGCATCAGTGAGCAGTAGTAGTAAGCACAAGTATGTAAGTATAGTAAGCACAACTACATAACCATAGCAACAATAACTGGATCATTGTGTAGGCAGGGATGCGAGAATGTCAAGTCTAATCACAGACTCCAACACTCCCCCAGGATGAGACTAGTCTCGCCTATCTCCCCCGTAATCTCATCTTAGGGCGCAGATTCTGCACAGTAGGACAGGGAAGTGTTTTAGTAAGAATGTCTGCAAGTTGCTCTGCAGTAAGCATATATTCAATTGCAATAGAGCCCTTTCCAACCAGAACATAGCCAAGTCAAGGTGCTTCATGCGACCATGATGCTCAGGGTTTTTGGACACCTGGATCGCAGACTGGTTGTCCATGTGAAGAAGGGAAGCACCAGACACTTCATATCCCAATTCACCAAGCAGATTGCACACCCACTTGATCTCCTTTCCAGCATCCACACCAGCAATGTATTCTGCTTCAGTAGTGGAAAGGGACACCCACCATGGTCTGCATTGGTGTAGGTAACAAAGGAGTGAGGTGAAGAGGATGATTTGGAGTAGGTGAGATGAAAGTCAAGTGTTCCTTTGATGTAGTGGAACAAATGCTTCGCAGCCTTCCAGTGGGCCCAGATTGCTATTGAAGCGTGCAAGCAGTCCAACAGCATAGGAGATATCCAGCCGAGTTTGGGTAGCAAGGTACATCAGAGAGCCTACAGCAGACAGATATATGCTATGGTACTGATACCCAACAGCCACTCTGTGAGACCAAGATCCTTGACTTTGAATGAAGAGCCAAGCTGGGCAATCACCTCATCGATTTCAGCATCCTCCTTTGCAGAGATTGTTGGAAGGGTAAACTCAGATGGTCGCAGATGGTGGCCGAAAAGGCGGGTCTCAGATGGGTCTCAGATGGGGAGGCGAAAAGCCCAGAATCTATTGTAAACTAGCTACATATATATGTCTGAGACACACAGCAGTAAGGCTATGCGCATAGGAATATGCACAGCAGTAAGGCTATATGCCACAGCAATAAGGCTATGTGCAACAGCAATAAGGCTGTGTACACAGGAATATGTATAGCATCGTCCGATCCAAACACCAGAGTTCAACACTCCCACCTTTGGGAGGACGAGACGAACAAAAACAGAAATGAAAAACAACTCCCACCGAATCTCACACAGCTCCCACCAAATTCAACCACACCTAAGTGCGAAGGGGCTCCAAATCCTGAGGGGAGCCACCAGTGTGCCTATCCCAAAGATCCATGTAGTTGTCCGGAGTGAGGCCAGCATCAAGAGCGACAGCAAATGCAGCCGACTGGGAAAGATGGGTGCGAGAATTGGATAGGATCCAATCCTTGACAAAGGACGGCATGGTATGCATGCACTTGTGGGCAATATGACCGATGCGACCACAGCGATGACAGTTGTTGTTGGTGGGATCACACCAGCGAGAACCCTGGGAGTCAACTGGGAAGCCATCAGCTCCAATTTTCCCAGTCAAAGGGGACGTGGAGGTGGTGGTGGTGACTGCAGGTGCAGCGCGACGAGGGGGACCAGCATGGGCAAGGAAAGCGAAACCGCTAATGTTGTCCTCCTGCTTAATACCAGGATCTGCAGAGGAGGCATTGAGAAGACTGGTGATGTCCTCCAATGAGGGCTCCATCGCTCAAGCAAGCAGGATGGTGCGGACAGCACGGAAGGATGGGTGGAGGTTGAGAAGGATGAGATCCTTGTGGGTGGTGTCGTCAATGGTAACGTTCATGGCCTTGAGCTTGGCCACAGCATCAGCAATGGCCCGGATGTAGACCGAAACCTCCTTCGAAGGGTCATGCATGATGGCATGAAGTTCACCACGAGCAACAAAGCGGTTGGTCATGTTCGATTTCTCGAAGTGAGCCTTGAGCACTTTCCAAGCAGCGAAAGCAGAGGTGGCATCCTCAATCAAGTACTGATAGTCATCAGTGACCTTGGAGTAAAGGTATGGCACGAGCATCCGATCGAGGGAGACCTGATCAGCATTGTCGGCAGCTGGACCAGTGTCATTGGTGACCCAGAGAGCATCAAGGCCGAGAAGGAAGATGCGCCATCCCTTCCCAAACTTGGACCAGTTAGTCGCATCAAGAGGAGCGACAGTGGTGAGAACATTAGTCAAAGCGGAGGTGATGGTGGGTGGTGCCATGACAAGGAAGAGGGAACAAGAGGTGGAGGGGGAATCCACCTGTAGATGAAGAGAGAAGAAGTAGAAGCAGAGGTAGAGCAGGGGCCTATAACCTGTTGGAAGGGTAAACTCAGATGGTCGCAGATGGTAGCCGAAAAGGCGGGTCTCAGATGGGTCTCAGATGGGGAGGCGAAAAGCCCAGAATCTATTGTAAACTAGCTACATATATATGTCTGAGACACACAGCAGTAAGGCTATGCGCATAGGAATATGCACAGCAGTAAGGCTATATGCCACAGCAATAAGGCTATGTGCAACAGCAATAAGGCTGTGTACACAGGAATATGTATAGCATCGTCCGATCCAAACACCAGAGTTCAACAGAGATCATGTCGTCATCAACGTAGATGAGGAGGATGATGCACGCAGTGCCATTCGAGTAGATGTAGCACAAGCGATCAGATTGGAGACAACGGAAGCCCATAGACCGGAGTTTCGCATTCAGCTTCTTGTTCCACTGCCAGCCAGCTTGCTTAAGTCCATAGAGAGACTTGCGCAGTTTAAGGAGCTGGCCACAATCTCCCTAAGGAAATCCTTCGGGCTGAGTCATATAGACATCCTCCTCCAGATCTCTGTTCAGGTAGGCAGATGAGAAATCAATGGAACGAAGCTTGAGATCATGCTGGGCAGCAAGAGCAAGGATAATGTGGAGAGTTGCTGGTTTGAATGTGGGAGAGAGCATCAACAACATCTCATGTGCAGTTCTCCAAAAGAGAGTTTATCTCTGAGACTGCTGCTTCTTCCCAAAGATGAGCATCTGCTCTCCGTAGCGCCTCATGGTAAGACCTAGGATTGCCAGAGTGCACAGCAGAGTGGGCTGACTGCACAGAAGCAACATTGGTCATTTGAAGTGCTGCACTAGCGATCTCCATCATGGGCTACAATGAGCACACTGCCTGGTTTCAAGAGCAACTTGTTGTCACTGGCTTCTGTCGGCTGTGGACGACGGTGCTCTGTAGTTTGACCATGGAGGCGACGACATGCAGCAACACCTAGGGTAATTACATTGTTGATGAGCACACTGTTGCAGTATGGATTATGTTCCTTGTGTTGAAGGTCCTTCTGGGAGTTCTCTTCACACTATCGGCAGAATAGCTCAGTTGGTTAGAGCATCAGATAGTAATTCTGAGGTCGCCGGTTTGATCCTGGCTTCAGCCAATCTTTTATGCTTTATCACCTTGCACACTATCGGCAGATA
The DNA here is from genome assembly GCA_029204335.1 of Mycena vulgaris. NCBI lineage: Eukaryota > Fungi > Basidiomycota > Agaricomycetes > Agaricales > Mycenaceae > Mycena > Mycena vulgaris. The sequence continues at coordinate 66,519 of JARGYA010000583.1, read as the reverse complement.
GTAATTCTGAGGTTGCTGGTTGGACTCCGGCTTTAGCCATTTTCCCCAACACTCACACTCTGCAAACTTGCTGTCTTTGAGCAAATGGTGTCAGATGAATCTTATTTACAAGTTTACAAAATTGGTATCAATGAGATGTGTACTGTAATTGAAATCACTGTATCAAGAAATCAATATATAATGCAATGATGTCCATCGTCCAAATGTTCATAGTAGTAAAGCTTCAAGAACACATGCCACGCATCAGCCCCTCCAATATATCGGGCACCAGTCTGTTCATTCTTGAGGTTACTTTTCCAGTTATCTGTAAACCTGCCAGCCTGCTTATGTACTTATCTCAGCTTGCATCTGTACCTCTACGACCTCACTCTTGAATCTACATGCTGGTCCTATTCTTCTGGTTCTGTCATTCTTAGTGTTGCGTCCCTCAAGCTAAGCATTTACGGTACACTTCTATTATCTGTTGGAGTCTGTGATTGGACTGTGACATTCTTGCATTCCTGCTTACCTATTGATCCGGTTTTATTCTTACTTACGTAGTTGTACTTACTAATGCTGACTGAGCAGCTGACCGATCAGCTGACTGAGCAGCTTACTGAGCATTACTCATCCTCATTACTCATGCTGTTCCCACACATACATAAGTAGGCTAGTGTAGTCCTGGAGTCCTCAGTTCTCACTGTTGACTTCAGGTTAGTACTTACTTCTTTTTTCTTGCAATGCACAAGAGTTCTCACTGTTGACTTCAGACCTCCGTGCTGCCTGTTCTAACATTATCATGATTTGATAAAATAGCACCTGAACGCTGCACTTGGTTGAGACACCTTTGGTACAAATTCTCCCATGTTTGCAACCACCAGTCCACATTGATTCCTGAGACGGTGACAGCTGGCCACCAGGACACCATTATTGTTTGTGGTTTGCCATGGCCATCACTTTGACCTAAGCAAAAAGTTAACTCTTGCCATATCAGGGTTGCTACCAGATCTTGGTCTGTGACACAATCATCCCAATAGGTGTACAAAGAAGAACCATCCCACAGACAGATCCCTTGATCAAGGACTTGGTCACTTGGTCCGTGGAAGACCTCTTTGACAGAAGCCTCAGATCTTGTAATGCAGCCAATTATGGCACTGTAGAGTAGGGCTGCATGACCGTGCAGACCACGTAGGAATGCATGACAATAGGAAATGTACATGTGACAGTCTATGAGGTCAGACTTGTAGTTGTGTGGTCTAAATCCCAAGCCAGAGTAGCGGGAGCAGGAGCTGGGCTGGCCAGAGACTTTTTCAAAACTGACAACATTTGAAGGGCATCCCCCAAGACAAAAGGTTCTCCATGACATCTGTCAGGCTCGGACCCCAGCCCTGTTCCACAATTTCGAGGGCATTTGTCGTACTTTTCACTGCCATGCAGAGACTGTATCATCGCTCACACATCTTTTCCGAAATCAAGTAATGGATTTGACCATTCAAGACTGCTCTGCGAAGCTGGACCGTCCAATTGTAGTGAAGTTCAGAATATTGTTGATGGTAGTCAACCAAGTCCCGCAGAATAGCAGAGAGGGAGCTAGCATCCTTGCAATGAGCAAGGAATAGATGGAAACTGGCCAGTTGAGACTTCTTCTTCTTTGGCATGAATTCACCAAGTAACTTTATGGTGACGATTTCCAGGGGCAGGGTTAGAGTGGAATCAATATTGATTTTATCATCTCCATCTTCAGCATCCGATACTGTGCATTCAAAGTGCAAACATGCCATCTTCTTGAAGGTGAGAGCAATGAGAGGGATTATGATGGTATCTAGTCCAGTCTGTAATGCATCCCTGGGGAAATTAAGTTCCCCATCCTCAAGGTTCAGAGCCTCGTCAGTCTCGGCTAACATTTCAATGTAAACATTGTTGTCTTCCTTGGTTTCTATCTTCTGCAGGGTCGACAGAGGTGGTCAGTAGCTGGGATCGTCTTCATCATCTGACGGGTCCCCATTCTCCTCTCCAAGTACAAATCTCATTCATTATAGCACAAATTATAACAACATTGTTCAGGGCCGTATCAGTCCCATAAGTCAGCATAGTTGGGACGGCCACCTAGCATCCAGATGTAGGTCCATTAATTTCCTTCCGAACATAGACCTGTGGTCCTTTGTTGCACAGAGCTTGTCCTTTAGCTGCTGTCTCCTCCCTTTGTTGGCACCGCTGCCTATCCTCTGCTGTTTCATGCAAAATTCTTTCTTCTATCCTTTTTCGGTGTCAACGGAAAAAGGTGGAAATATCTTCGTCCTGTGCTTGCCCACCGCTAGGATTGACAAGAGGGATGTTCTGAGCACCTGCGAGAGAAGAGACAATAGTAGACGCTGATGGTTGTGCAGCGGTTGAGATGGCAGCATTTGAGGGGGCAGTATAGGGATGGCTGTTGTGGTACGATGAGATGCACTGTTTCTTTGATACGAGATCTAGAGACACAATCTGTTGCAACAACTGAAGCCAACACGCTCTGGCAATCTGTGCAGATACTGGTATTTCAGACCATAGGGAATGAATACAAAGGGTGTCTTTTCAATTTTGCCCCAGTTGATATACATGGGTAGGGGAAGCCAAGAGGAGATGATGGTGGGGATGATAAACTCCATTGCTCTGGGATTGTAGACACCCTTGGGATCCGCCCCTGTGGGCACGTTGAAATCAATGATTCCACCAATTCTTGGAATGGTCAGATCTCCTACGACCGAGGCCTCCAAATCCACGAGCTACACAACATGAATGTTGGTGTCTCAAATGACGGGCTCCCTCCAATCGGGAATTTCTTTTGAATATTTAGTAGATATTAATGCTGCCTCTGCATCTCTGACGTGATGTACCAGAAGTACAATAATATGTGGGCGATAAGGGGTAGGAACCCTCTGATAGAATGGAAGATTACAGTCTATGCTGCATTTTCGGAGTGGTAAAGCTCTTTATAGCCCCACTGTAGGGGTAACCAAACCTTGTGGCCATGGGCAGAACAGGAAGCTTATTATAGACTGCTATGGCAGTGAGGACCCTGCAAAACAGTGCTCCAATGTCTCCCACTCTTTCAGCGTCCCCCGATCCAGACCCTACTCCTGATGAGGCTGGGTGGGCAATCCATGTGATTTATTATGGGAATTTTGGCACATGTGTAGCTTAGTCATCTGAGAATCGGTCCATACCACGAATAGACTGTCAGCATGAACATAATGTAACATCCTTGGACAACATGCCCCACAGGATGCCAGCACACTTCTCTTTGGCCAATGCATCTTTGTTTGCATCAAGACAGCAGTGAAACACCTCCTTGCGACGCAAGAAGGCTTTGGCATCGCTCTTCCACTCCGAACATTCCTTGGAGAGCATAGGAATCACTGAGTGATCCAAGTCTGCCATCGCCTCTAGCAGTGTGTGTGAAGAAGATGTAGGTAAGAAAAGATAGGTAGGTGGATAGGTGCAAAGACTAATGCTAATGAACACCCAGTTGTAAGGCACTTAGGCCCTATCCCCAGAATCACAGGGTTGACTACCTGGATGTTTCCTGGTGGAATTAAAGACTACCTCTCAAAGAGGGTTTGTCCCAACAGTTGGTGCTCCTATATACAAAGAGGAACACACACACAACCAGGGCAAGACAAGGATGCAAAAATGCGAAGCAGAAATGCAGAGGATGAGCATCCCAGATGATAGACTTAGCAGTGTCTGTTATTGAGTGAATGAAGTAACTACTTGCCTGAAGTCAACAGTGAGAAACTGAAGATCCAGGTGCTGTCCTACCCTACTTATATATGTACTGTAACAATAGGAGCAGTAAGGACAATAAGAACAACAAGGAAGATCTGTATCAACACAATAAGATAATAGTGTGAGAATGTCAAGTCCAATCACAGACTCCAACAGCTGTCATACAGGTCATACATGTACGTGAAATGTGATTGTGGTGGCACAGTGGCTATGTTACCTTAACACAGCAGCGCCCTGAGCCCAATCACCAGGTACTGTGTCAACACCCCCATATAGCTGCAAATGGGTGAGTGCACAATGACGAGTGAGAGGTGAGACTTACAGGATCATTTTCTTGTCCAAGATCTGCAGCTGTGGATGTTGGAGGAGCAGGAGTCCCAGTTGTCGAGCACGTGCCTGAAGTCCCATTCGCTGGGGCCCACCCCCTTGGATGCATCATGCAAGAACCTCTAGGGCTTGGACCTGACGACAACCTTGAACTGGGTTGCACAGGTGTCCTGGTGTATGCAGACTTTGTGAACTTGTTGCCAATGAGGCCCCAAACTAGATCTCATCACAGCATGGTAGACAAGGTCTCATTTCCCTAGAGATGTGTCATGGTGTGCTTGTGCGACACAAAGTTTCTGGAGGACATAATGAGCATAGCTCATGTAAAATGACGACACACTCACTGCCAGCTGGGAGGTATGGGACCATATGATTAGGGAAAGGATGGTGAATGGCGTTGAGCACCGGTGTGTCAGGGTCTTTCTCGTGCCAACAAGATGCCTCCAGCATGTCCATCACGGTCCTGACTTGTATCTCCAGGACAAGTCTTTGGGCAACAGATCTTCTCTGTGTCTCTTTCTGGGTTTGAGGTGTTAGAACAGGCAGCACAGAGGTCTGAAGTCAACAGTGAGCTGTGCCCATGATGATCAGCAACAGGCTGTACTCATGGGAACACACAGCAGTAGGCTGTGTGTATGGAAACAACTACAGAATCAAAATATGTGCAGTAAGTAAGTAAGTAAAATGCAAGAATAGTGGAGTCCAATCACAACCTTTAAGATGAGGATGGAATGCGCATTGTGCCTCATGCACCTATCACTGCATCACCCTCATCTTCACAGCTCTGCTCTCCCTCATCATTATGCTCTACCTGCAGCATGTTGGCACCCAGGTCTGCTGTAAGAGTGAGTGGCATAGGCGTAAACAGAACAGAAATGAGGACCTTGGATGTCCATGAGTGCATACAGATTTGTCGTGGGCGTTCACTGTTGGGAAAAATGGCGGAAGCCGGAATCAAACCAGCGACTTCAGAATTACTATCTGACGCTCTAACCAACTGAGCTATTCTGCCGATAGTGTGAAGGGAACTCCCAGAAGGACCTTCAACATTCGCGTGGTCAGTGAGCAGGACTCCTTTATGTCAGAGCTGAGACTTTTGCATCTCCTCAAACATTTTCAAGTTGTTGGGCTAGGGGTGGAGAACACGGTAAGACACAGCAGCAGTGCGCTGGTGGTGAACATACAAATGAGGCATAGGGAGCGTAAATGAGTGTCTCTTTGTTTAAATCATTGGGAGTGCTCTCTGCAATACAGGGTTTGCTGTCGGTAAGGGTGATGTCCTCCAGCTGCTGAGAGATGAGTCGTCAGCACAGCAACGACCCTGACACACTGATACTTACTGGGCATTTTGCATCTAGGTCTACTGCCCAGCCGTCATCCCCGGCGCTGAGCTAATCTGAGAGCTTCAGAGAGAGGCAGTGGTGGAGGACTCGCTACTGTGGCAAAAGGGTAGGGGGTGGTGGGGGCGGCTGCAGTGACAGTGTCAGATTGGGCTTGAGCAGATGACACGGGGTCCTTGGACGAGGACGCTGCAGCGAGAGACTTGCTCAGCATGGATGTTCCTGACATATTTGTAGACACTGCAGGGGTTAAAGGATTTTCAGAGCTCTAAATATGCTTCAAGATATGTCGGCTATTTTGGAACTAATCTTTCCACTTTGAGAAGCTTAGATAAGTCATGGTTTCAATCTCACTTGGTGCCGAAACTTTTCACTAACATTTTCCTAGAAAATATGTGACATCCTTTCATTGAAAAGGTTTGCTTTGTTCTAACAAAGGTGTGAAAAGATAAGTGATGGATCTGCCACAAGAATGTGACATGTTTCCAATCAAACCAGAAGAGAAAATATTAGTCATCTTTTCAAAACTGAGTTGGGATGAAAATTTTTTTATATCTCGGCACCAACCAGGATTTGAAACCATGACCTATCTTTTATCTGATCTTCTCAAAGTGGAAAGATCAGTTCCAAAAGAGCCGACACATCTTGGAGCGTATTTAGAGCTCTGAAACCCCTGCAGTGAGAGGTGCCAGCAGGCTTTCCAGCTGTGTTTTGCAAACATGTGTGGTACGACCCAATGTCCTTTTCCTGCTCCTTTCACATCATGTCGTGAATCTCCACCTCGGGAAGCATGATCACATCATCATCATCATTGCTGGGAGAATGCTGTAAAGATAGGGACCTTGGGAGAGCACATGAAAACTCACAGGGGCCTTTCTCGGACTCCTCGTTGAGCTCCAGGGCTGGGCGAAGGTACTGGGTGGTTGTTGAGAACATGGAAAAGATGTCTATTACCTCTTCTGGGCTCTTGCGACCTATCAAGCAACTGCAGCCACATCTCTCGTTCGATGAGGGCCATTGCGTGGGGCCAGCAGTGGTGTCGGTTCCAGTTCCTTGTTGCGATCCAGAGCTACAAAGGCAGTAATCAATGAGTGCCTGGGAAGAAAAGGTTAGAAAGAAGACTCAGATCCCATGGTATTGTTCCAGAGGCATAGGTACCGACTTGGCCGTAATTGATCTCGGCCAGAAGCATGAGCAGGGTCCCATAAATAGCGACCATCAATGTCTCCAGTTGTGGTCAGCCGCCTTGAGGTGCTTGAGCCAGTCCTCGAGCTGTCCCAGATGCTGTGAGCAGGGCCAGACAAAGTGGAATGAGGAACGGCATGTACCATGCACAGGGTTGATTTGATTGGATGTTTTGGCAGAGAGGGTGGGACTTCAGGTGCATAGCATTCTGTTGCAATACTCATTGACACATCTGGTTCCACTCTCTGATCAAGCACATGCAGGAGCACACCAAAGATGTGCAGCAAAAGCATGATGTCCTGGAACATGTCTTGAATGCCCTTGATGTTAATTTGGGGGTTTCCATGGATAACCGGGACTTCAAGGAAGGCCTACAACAAATTGCTGTTAACAAAATTGACTCCTGGGTTTGGTGTATTGAGTGTCGGCACAGTAGCAAGTGCCAGCATCCTCTAGACAAAGACAGTGGCCAACAATTTGGGGTCAGACATGTCGTTTCCAATGATCCATGCAGCCTGAAGGATCAGTTGTTCCTTCTGATGAGTGATGTCAGGGTCTTGGGACATGCAGTGCAGCCAGGGACTGCTGGCAGCGAAAAGACCATATGGTGTGTACCCTTTGCAGAGGCTGGGTAATGGCTCTCCCATAGACACCATCGCCCAAGTAGAGGACACCTGGAGCTTCCCACTGGTAGGTAGTGGGACCAACATTGACGATTGTGAGTGCTTGCACGGTGAGAGGGAGGGGTCGGCTAGAAAAGAGGGAGAATGGTAAAGGGGGGGGACCTACATGCAGTCCAGCTGGGCATTGTGCAGGGCAGGAAGCATGAGGGTGGTGAGGGTGGTGGTGGTGGTAGACGAAGAGGTAGAGGATGGGGTTCGTAGAGAAGGAAGATAAGAAGAGTGGCTGGTAGAGAGAAGGAAGATGGGAGGAGAAACTTTGAATAGGTGAGTCGGTGACGTCTTCGTCATGACTGGAATTAATTGAGAAATTCAGAATGATATTCAGTGCTTTAACCAGCGTGTGCGCACATTGTGTGCTTTTGTTGGGCTCACTTGATGTGTTGTGCATGCCATGTCGCTTCCACGTGAGCACATCTACCTATGGAATAAATTTTATATTCATCTGCACCCACCGACTGTGCACTGTGTCTCATGCCGGAGAGCGTCCTCCACGTTCTCCTTGCATGCTCCATCTACTGCCACCAACAGCTCGACCTCATTCATCAGCTAGGCACCACGCACCTTTCGATCTGCCTCCTCCTTGTGCGAAGTCCGACCCCAAACCCATTCTCAAGGCTATACGCAAAATGGACTGATTCCCACACTATGAATGGACCGATTCCTACGCTATCCACCCTGCTTCTCTTACTTTCTTTTCTCTCTCATTTCCTTACATACTTTCTTCTCTCAATCATCATCAGCTTTGACACCCTGCTTTGCACAAAACTCATATATCACCATCACAGCATCCCCCACCCCTGTCTCTACCTACTCGCCTATTCTACCATGTTACTCCCTCCAGATCCGCCAGATTACATGTACTATGTATAGTGATTGAATTGATCTTAAAGTCACAGCGTTGGCTCACTCATGTGCCTGGTTCATCTTGTTTCAATACCACTATCTGTGAAGTGCGTAGTTGCTCTACAAACAATTTTGGTCTTCAGGGCACACAGTCACTCTGTCACCCATCACTCAAACATGAAAAATAATTGTTCTCCACACCACAAGCAGACCAGCAAGACATGCACTCGCACAAGCTTGAACCCAGGTTGGCCCACATGCGGGGGATGGATAGATTCCTTCGCTTAAGGATGGTGAACACCTGCTAGACTGTGTCAGTGATAGTCGCTCAAGTGCAACGAGATGGGCTCACTTGGTCATCGAGAATGCTCGCCCAGTTGTGCCCCTTGGCATTTACCTGTTGGAGAAAGAATTTGTGTGCTGGGGTTTGCTCCCAGTCAAAGGCTTTCATGTCAGTGGTTGTGAGAGTTTGAACACAGTTCTCAACATACTGGACTTTGTTCAAGAAAGGCAAGCTTCGAGCCTGTTTTTTCTTCCTAAATATGCTTCATGGCCCCGAGACAGCATAGACTAGCCCCCATTCAGATGGTGCTTTTACTTATTGGACTTTTTTTATCCCTGCAAGGATGTGGTGTGTCCTGTATCTTATTCTCTGTTATGGCTCATTTTGACAAAAGGATTCATTGTTGAAGACTAGTGCAAATGTGAGCACTTAAGCCCCAAGCACACTGTGGGTTCTTTCCAGTGGGCTATATAGATACATAAGATTCTTGAGCTTCCCTGCAATTGCTTATATGTCCTAGGAATTGGGGTCAATTATGTTAGAACAGGCAGCACAGAGGTCTGAAGTCAACAGTGAGAAATCTTGTGTATTGGAAAGAAAAAGGAAGTAAGTACTAACCTGAAGTCAACAGTGAGAACTGAGGACTCCAGGACTACACTAGACTACTTATATATATGTAAGGAGGCATAGCTAAGCAGTGCACACAGCGATAGGCTGTGTGCAGAGTAAGCAGCAACAGGCTGTGGGTAGTAATCAGTAACAGGCTGTGCATAGTAGCCAACAGCAGGCTGTCAGGCAACAGGCTGTGTGCATGGTGATCAGCAACAGGCTGTGCCCATGATGATGAGCAACAGGCTGTGCTCATGGGAACACACAGCAGTAGGCTGTGTGTATGGAAACAACTACAGAATCGAAATATGTGCAGTAAGTAAGTAAAATGTAAGAATGGTAGAGTCCAATCACAACCTTCAACACTCCCCCGGGATGAGACCAGTCTCACCTATCTCCCCCGTAATCCCATCTTGGAGCGTAAATTCTCCACAGTGAGACGAGGTAGAGCCTTGGTCAGAATGTCTGCAAGTTGCTCTGTAGTCGGCACATAATCAACTGCAATAGAGCCCTTCCCAACTTCATTTCTAAGCCAGAAATGAGCCAAGTCAAGATGCTTCATGCGACCATGATGCTCAGGGTTTTTGGACATTGAGATTGCAGACTGGTTGTCTAGAAGGAGGGGAGAGGCACCAGACACTCCATACCCCAACTCAAGTAGGAGATTGCGTATCCACTTGATCTCCTTTCCAGCATCCAGACCAGCAATGTATTCGGCCTCAGTGGTAGAGAGAAAGACTGTGGTCTGCAGTTTGCTCCTCCAACTCACTGGACCACCATTCATCATCACCAAGTAAGCTCCAGTGCTTTTCCCAGAGTCTTTGCAGCCTCCATGATCGGAATCACTGCAGGCAGTAAAGGGATGTGATGAGGATAGGGACGAGGATTTGGAGTAGGTGATGCAGTAGTCAAGAGTGCCCTGGATGTAGCGAAACAGATGCTTAACCGCATTCCAGTGGGCTTCCCCAGGATTGCTGTTGAAGCGTGCAAGCACTCCAACTGTAAATGCAATATCTGGGGGTGTTTGGGTCGCCAGATACATCAGAGAGCCAACAGCAGATAGGTAGATGCTGCCATACTTTTTGGCTTCCTCCTCTGTCTTGGCCCCCATGTCCTTGGTCAAGACAAGACCAGGAAGCATTGGAGTGGAAACAGGCTTGCAATCAGCCATCCCATACTGCTCAAGCATGTTCACAGCGTACTGGCGCTGCGAAAGATGGATGTCTCCTGTCTCTAGATTCCGCTCAATCTTGATACCCAACAGCCACTCTGTGGAACCAAGATCCTTGACTTTGAAGGAAGAGCCAAGTTGAGCAATCACCTCGTCAATTTCAGCATCCTCCTTTGCAGAGATCATGCCGCCGTCAACGTAGATGGGGAGGATGATGTGCACAGTGCCGTTGGAGTAGATGTAGCACGAGCGATCAGACTGGAGACAACGGAAGCCCATAGACAGGAGCTTCGCGTTTAGCTTCTTGTTCCACTGCCGGCCAGCCTGCTTCAGTCCATAGATGGACTTGCGCAGTTTAAGGAGCTGGCCGTGGTCTCCCTGAGGAAATCCTTCGGGTTGAGTCTTATAGACATCCTCCTCCAGATCTCCATTCAGGTATGCCGATGAGAAGTCAATGGAACGAAGCTTGAGATCGTGGTGAGCAGCAAGAGCAAGGAGAATGCGAAGTGTTGTAGCCTTGAATGTAGGAGAGAATATCTTGTTGTAGTCGATGCCATGACACTGGCCACGACGATCTGCAACGAATCATCTGGGATGCTCATCCTCTGCATTCCTGCTTCGCATTTTGCATCCTTGTCTTGCCCTGGTTGTGTGTGTGTTCCTCTTTGTATATAGGAGCACCAACTGTTGGGACAAACCCTCTTTGAGAGGTAGTCTTTAATTCCACCAGGAGACATCCAGGTAGTCAACCCTGTGATTCTGGGGATAGGGCCTAAGTGCCTTACAACTGGGTGTTCATTAGCATTAGTCTTTGCACCTACCAACCTACATATCTGTTTTTTACCTACATCTTCTACACACACACTCCTAGGTGCATAGCTATGGGACAGCCTGCATCTCGTCTCTCTCAGTCGCCCTCATCCTCTGCTGCTCTAGCAGCTGCACTGCAGACACCTGCATTTTCATGTGCACTGTGTGGGGCCAATCATACTCTTTTGCAGTGTGCCCAGTTCCTGGAGCTTATTGCAAAGAGAAACCCCAAAAAGCGTGCAGCTGCAGCGTCTTTCATGCATGTGGCCTCCAATGCAAGCATTGTATCCCACTCAACTTCACTTGTTGCAAACAGAGAATGGAAACCGGATTCTGGAGCTACTTCACATATGACTTTTTGCTTTGAGTTTATGTTGAATGCTCGTCCACATAAAGTTCCCATTCAACTTGCAAATGAAGTTGTTGTTTACTCCGAGTTGTTGGGAGATATAATGCTGAGGCCACTTGTCAATGGACGTGAGAGCCGACCTATTGTTCTTTCAAATGTCCTATATGTTCCAATGTTGTCTCATAACCTCATCTCTACCACATATCTGTCTCGAGTCCACCGTTACTCTATTCTCATGGAGGGATCTATGATCTCCTTCAGTCGAGATGGGGCTTGTTGTTTGAGGCAGAGATTGATGAGAGGAACCAGGCATTTGTGAGAGAGGTCGTTGTTCCCTCTTCTGATTCAGCTCTTGCAGTTGGAACCTTGCCTCTTGATCTGGATCTGCTGCATCGTCGGCTAGGGCATCACTCTGACACCCAGAAGATCTTGAGCAAGCAACTGGTCACTGGTGCGAAACTTACTTCAAACCAGAAGCCAGATCCAATTTGTGAGCCATGCCTTGCAGGCAAGCTGAATGCAGGTCCGTTTCCTTCCACTGGACATCGTTCTGCAGCTCCCCTTGACTTGATACACTCTGATCTGAAGGAATACAAAGTCTTCACCCAAGAGGGTTGGTGACACTGTGTTCTCTTTGTTGATGATCACACCAGTTTCAAAGTGGCCTACCACATGAAACGCAAGAGTGGTACATTTGCTGCCTTCAAAGCGTTCAAGGCTTATGCTGAGAATCACTTTGGGCGCAAAATCAAGGAACTGTTGGAGTCTGTGACTGGACTGTGACATTCTCGCATTCCTGCTTACCTATTTGATCCGGTTTGATCCTTACTTATGTAGTTGTACTTAGTAATGCTGACTGAGCAGCTGACTGATCAGCTGACTGAGCAGCTTACTGAGCATTACTCATCCTTATTACTCACATTACTCATCCTGTTCCCACACACCTACAATACATATATAAGTAGGCTAGTGTAGTCCTGGAGTCCTCAGTTCTCACTGTTGACTTCAGGTTAGTACTGACTTCTCTTTTCCTTGCCAATGCACAAGAGTTCTCACTGTTGACTTCAGACCTCTGTGCTGCTTGTTCTAACAGGAACTGCAGGATGACGAAGGTGGGGAGTACATGTCCAATGAGTTCAAGAACTACTTGCTCTCTGAAGGCATTGTGCGCCGTCATTCAACAAGGAACAGACCCCAGCAGAATGGAACTGCAGAGCGTGCTAATCGCACTGTTGATGAGCACACAACGGCTATGCTGCATGAAGCCAACTTGCCTCCGTCTTTTAAAGCGCTTGCAGTTGCTGCTTATGTCCATGTGGCAAACATGCATCCATCATCTCATATTCCGGAGAACACTACTCCTTATGAGCTTTGGTTGACACTGGTTGAGCATTTTGAAAATTTCAGAAAAAATATTGGTGAAAAACTTCCTTTATTTTGCACACTTTTTTCGCTGAAAAAGTAGATGAAAAATTTAACAGTTTTTCAATACCTTACGATTTTATTTCGAAAATTTCACCTTGCAATCAAAAAGTCCTGAAAACGTTTTAAATTTTTCACTTCCTTTTTCAGTGAAAAAAGTGTGAAAAATTAAGGAAGTTTTTCACCCATATCGTCACTGAAAAACTTGAAATGTTCAACCAGTGTGAAGCAAAAGCCGGACGTGTCACACCTCCGTGTGTGGGGCTGCCTTGCCTATGTGCATGTGCAAAAAGACAAGAGAGATGCTTCTGGGATACATTTCCAGAAGTGTGTCTTTGTGGGATATCCCACAGAGTACAAGGGGTGGTTGTTCTACAACCCAGTAACCAGAAAGATGGTCACATCAGAGCGTGCTGTCTTTGACGAGCGCTACTTACTTCCCTGGGAACAGCCCCACTCTAATGAGGCAATGTCCTCGCACTCCTACGTCGTCCTTCGTTGATCTGCCTCCGTCTAAGCCACAGGTTGTGCGCGATGACAGGGGAGATGAGGATGATGAATCTAGTGTTCATCGAGCACCCCCTGCACCAACTCCTACTTCAACCAACCCAAATACACCCAATCCCTCTCCACCATCTACTCGCCCTCCTTCTCCTAGTCTACCTCCTGAAGAGCCCCCTCAGCAGCCACCATCTCCTCTAGGTGTTGCTGCACGTTGCCGCTTCCATGGTCAAACTAGAGAGCACCGTCGTCCACAGGCATTCTGGGAGGCACACAGAAACCCCCCTGCTGCTGTTCCCTCCGATTCAGAGGACAGTGACGATGAGTTGCTCTTGAAACCAGGCAGTGTGCTTGTTGTGGCACATCATGGAGATCCAGCTAGTGCAGCACTTCAAATGGTCAATGTTGCTTCTGTGCAGTCAGCTCACTCTGCTGTCCAGTCTGGCAATCCTAGGTCTTATCATGAAGCACTACAGCGAGCAGATGCTCATCTTTGGGAAGAAGCAGCAGTCTCAGAGATAAACTCTCTTCTGGAGAACTGCACATGGGATGTTGTTGATGCACCACCTGGTGTGAAGCCCATTCGTTCTCAATGGGTCTTCATCATCAAGCACAAGTCAGATGGCTCTGTTGAGCGCTACAAGGCCCGCCTCGTCGCAGATGGTCATGGCCAGCGTCATGGCATCGACTACAACGAGATATTCTCTCCTACATTCAAGGCTGCAACACTTCGCATTATCCTTGCTCTTGCTGCTCACCACGATCTCAAGCTTCGTTCCATTGACTTCTCATCGGCATACCTGAATGGAGATCTGGAGGAGGATGTCTATATGACTCAACCCGAAGGATTTCCTCAGGGAGACCACGGCCAGCTCCTTAAACTGCGCAAGTCCATCTATGGACTGAAGCAGGCTGGCCGGCAGTGGAACAAGAAGCTAAACGCGAAGCTCCTGTCTATGGGCTTCCGTTGTCTCCAGTCTGATCGCTCGTGCTACATCTACTCCAACGGCACTGTGCGCATCATCCTCCCCATCTACGTTGACGGCGGCATGATCTCTGCAAAGGAGGATGCTGAAATTGACGAGGTGATTGCTCAACTTGGCTCTTCCTTCAAAGTCAAGGATCTTGGTTCCACAGAGTGGCTGTTGGGTATCAAGATTGAGCGGAATCTAGAGACAGGAGACATCCATCTTTCGCAGCGCCAGTACGCTGTGAACATGCTTGAGCAGTATGGGATGGCTGATTGCAAGCCTGTTTCCACTCCAATGCTTCCTGGTCTTGTCTTGACCAAGGACATGGGGGCCAAGACAGAGGAGGAAGCCAAAAAGTATGGCAGCATCTACCTATCTGCTGTCGGCTCTCTGATGTATCTGGCGACCCAAACACCCCCAGATATTGCATTTACAGTTGGAGTGCTTGCACGCTTCAACAGCAATCCTGGGGAAGCCCACTGGAATGCGGTTAAGCATCTGTTTCGCTACATCCAGGGCACTCTTGACTACTGCATCACCTACTCCAAATCCTCGTCCCTATCCTCATCACATCCCTTTACTGCCTGCAGTGATTCCGATCATGGAGGCTGCAAAGACTCTGGGAAAAGCACTGGAGCTTACTTGGTGATGATGAATGGTGGTCCAGTGAGTTGGAGGAGCAAACTGCAGACCACAGTCTCTCTCTCTACCACTGAGGCCGAATACATTGCTGGTGGGGATGCTGGAAAGGAAATCAAGTGGATACGCAATCTTGAGTTGGGGTATGGAGTGTCTGGTGACTCTCCCCTCCTTCTAGACAACCAGTCTGCAATTTCAGTGTCCAAAAATCCTGAGCATCATGGTCACATAAAGCATCTTGACTTGGCTCATTTCTGGCTTAGAGATGAAGTTGGGAAGGGCTCTATTGCAGTTGATTATGTGCCCACTACAGAGCAACTTGCAGACATTCTGACCAAGGCTCTACCTCGTCCCACTGTGGAGAATTTACGCTCCAAGATGGGATTACGGGGGAGATAGGTGAGACTGGTCTTGTCCCGGGGGAGTGTTGGAGTCTGTGACTGGACTGTGACATTCTCGCATTCCTGCTTACCTATTTGATCCGGTTTGATCCTTACTTATGTAGTTGTACTTACTAATGCTGACTGATCAGCTGACTGAGCAGCTGACTGAGCAGCTTACTGAGCATTACTCATCCTCATTACTCACATTACTCATCCTGTTCCCACACACCTACAATACATATATAAGTAGGCTAGTGTAGTCCTGGAGTCCTCAGTTCTCACTGTTGACTTCAGGTTAGTACTTACTTCCTTTTCCTTGCCAATGCACAAGAGTTCTCACTGTTGACCTCAGACCTCTGTGCTGCCTGTTCTAACACTAAAGCCTACTCGCATCGCAAGGAGGTCTTCCACTGCTGTCTTGATGCAAACAAAGATGCATCGGCCAAAGAGCAGTGTGCTGGCATCCTGTGGGGCATGTTGTCCAAGGATGTTAAGCCCCTTGTCATGCAGCATGAGGACAATCCTAAAGAACTTTGGGAGTTCTTGGAGTCTACCTTTGCTCCTAGCAAGGCTGGAGCTCGCTTCAATGCCTACAAGACACTCACCTCCATTCATCTGAGGGGGGAGGAGTCACTCTTGGCTCTCACTGGGCACGTCTCAGCCGCTATGCGTCTTCTGAAAGAGTCTAGACCTAAAGACTTCTCTCTTGATAGTGCTGATGAGGAACTGCAATCAGTGGTTCTTCTCATGGCCCTTCCTGATGACGGACAGTATGCTGACCTCAAAGCACCATTTGAGCAGTCTCCAGACGATCTCTAGTACTTACTTACTTTTTCCTTCCAATACACAAGAGTTCTCACTGTTGACTTCAGACCTCTGTGCTGCCTGCTCTAACAATCAGGAACAGGCTGTGCATAGTAACCAACAACAGGCTGTCAGGCAACAGGCTGTGTGCATGGTGATCAGCAACAGGCTGCGCCCATGATGATGAGCAACAGGCTGTGCTCATGGGAACACACAGCAGTAGGCTGTGTGTATGGAAACAACTACAGAATCGAAATATGTGCAGTAAGTAAGTAAGTACAATGTAAGAATGGTAGAGTCCAATCACAACCTTCAACAGACACTCATCTCGGCGATGAGGTTCTACTTACGCATCTCCCAGAAGGCCAGAGCTGGTGGGGGAGAGGGCACCTCGGTGGGTTCCACCCCGTGGGGTTTCACAGGGGTAAACGAGGATGCTTGTGCGACAATGTCATATGAGATAGGCTCCAGCGGAGGCTCGTCTGTTCAGGTCTTCTTCACGATGCGGCAGGTGTGGGGGCTCTTGTGAATGAGGAGCCTCGCAGGGTGCTCGGGGGAGGACTCTGAGAGGCTCTCATCAGGGGGCCTGGGGTGCACCGAACCCGCCATATGGGGAGGCGAACCCTGCAGCAGGTTTTGACTGTGGTGGTAGGAGTCATGAGACATCCCTGCATCATCCTTGCTCTTACTGCTCAGCATGAACTCAAACTTCGTTCCATTGACTTCTCTTCTGTCTACCTCAACGGTGACCTGGAGGAAGACGTCTACATGACTCAACCCGAAGGTTTTCCTCAAGGAGAGCGTGGCCAGCTTCTTAAACTGCGCAAATCCATCTATGGACTAAAGCAGGCTGGCAGGCAATGGCACAAGAAGCTTTTTGCAAGGCTCCTGTCTGTGGGCTTTGCTTGTCTCCAATCTGATCGCTCGTGCTATATCTATGCTAAAGGCACGACCCGCATCATCCTCCCCATCTATGTTGATGACGGCATGATCTGTGCTAAAGATGATGCTGAAATCAACAAGGTGTTTGCACAACTTGGCTCTTCCTTCAAAGTCAAGGATCTTGGTCCCACAGAATGGCTGTTGGGGATCAATTGAGGGGATCTTGGTCCCACAGAATGGCTGTTGGGGATCAATTGAGGTTGAAGGTCCTTCTGGGAGTTCCCTTCACACTATCGGCAGAATAGATCAGTTGGTTAGAGCGTCAGATAGTAATTCTGAGGTCGCCGGTTCGATCCCGGCTTCAGCCAATCTTTTATGCTTTATCAATTGAGCGTGATGGAGACACTGGAGACATCCACCTTTCACAGCGCCAGTATGCTGTGGACATGCTTGAGCAGTTCAAAATGTCGGATTGCAAGCCAGTCAGCACTCTAATGGATCCTGGTCTGATTTTGACCAAAGAGATGGGTGCCAAGACTGAAGCAGAGGCCAAGCAGTACTTGAGCATCTACATGTCTGCTGTTGGCTCTTTGATTTATCTTGCCACCCAAACTCGCCCAGACATCTCTTACACTGTTGAAGTGCTTGCACACTTCAATAGCAATCCTGCAGCTCACTGGAACGCGGTCAAACATTTGTTCCGTTACATCAAAGGAACACTTGACTATCACCACACCTATTCCAAATCCATCACCTCACCTCATCCCTTCATCACCTACACCGACGCTAATCATGGTAGCTGCCAAGACAGTCGCAAAAGCACTGGAGGTTACTTGGTGATGATGAATGGTGGAGCAGTGAGCTGGAAGAGCAAGTGGCAGACCACAGTCTCTCTTTCCACCACTGAAGCAGAATACATTGCTGGTGTGGATGCTGGAAAGGAGATCAAGTGGATCCACGATCTGTTGGGGGAATTGGGCTATGGAGTGTCTGGTGCATCACCCCTGCTGTTTGACAATCAGTTGTTGGAGTCTGTGACTGGACTGTGACATTCTCGCATTCCTGCTTACCTATTTGATCCGGTTTGATCCTTACTTATGTAGTTGTACTTACTAATGCTGACTGAGCAGCTGACTGATCAGCTGACTGAGCAGCTGACTGAGCAGTTTACTGAGCATTACTCATCCTCATTACTCACATTACTCATCCTGTTCCCACACACCTACAATACATATATAAGTAGGCTAGTGTAGTCCTGGAGTCCTCAGTTCTCACTGTTGACTTCAGGTTAGTACTTACTTCTTTTTCCTTGCCAGTGCACAAGAGTTCTCACTGTTGACTTCAGACCTCTGTGCTGCCTGTTCTAACATCAGTCAGCACTGAAGGTGTCTAAAAACCCTGAGCATCATAATCACATGAAACATCTCGATCTAGCTCATTATTGGCTTAGAGACGAAGTGGCCAAGGGTTACACTGGAGTTCAATATGTACTCACTCAGGAGCAGCTTGCAGACATTTTCACTAAAGCCCTTCCTTGTCCCACTGTGCTCTATTTACAATCTCAGATGGGATTGTGGGGGAATTAGACTGGTTTCGTCCCGGGGGAGTGTTGAAGGTTGTGATTGAACTCTACCATTCTTACATTTTACTTACTTACTTACTGCACATATTTCGATTCTGTAGTTGTTTCCATACACCCAGCCTACTGCTGTGTGACAGCCTGTTGTGAATTACTATGCACAGCCTGTTGCTGATTACTACACACAGTCTGTTGCTGATTACTATGCACACAGCCTATCGCTGTGTGCACTGCTTAGCTATGCCTCCTCACATATATAAGTAGTCTAGTGTAGACCTGGGTCCTCAGTTTCTCACTGTTGACTCCAGGTAAGTAGCTACTGCATACATTGCAATAGAGTTTCTCACTGTTGACTTGTTATATACCGAGCCAATGTGGGAGGGGCAAGGTCCGAAGGTTCCGGACCGGGAATCGGAACCGGAGACCGGAAGACCAGAACGTTCGGAAAATAAGTAAGTGGAGCGCAGACACCACAGAAGGTAAGGGTGTGCGTACTACCTGAGCCGGCAGCTAAGAAGTCGATAGGTGAGGACCGGAAGGTAAATCGGAAAGCGACTCAGAGCAAGAGAAAGTCAAGCAGCGTTAATAATCAAACTGAAGTACAGGGCGTAACTAAAGTGTATATATAATAAAGTCTGTTATTGTAATCCTAAATATGGTAATGGTAATGTGACCTTGAGCATAACAATAAGAGGATGTCCAGATGTGGATGAAGAAGAGAAGTCAAGTACGAGACAAAAAGAAAGAAGACAGATAAACGGGAAACACTCAGTAATCCCTCATTGCGTAAAAACCTGTTCAGCCGAGGCGGTCTGAAGCCGGCCCAGAGGATTCCGGTGAACCGGAACCGGAAGGGAACCGGGTGATCCCGGAATCCGAGATGTAACATGACTCCAGACCACTGTGCTTACCTGTTCCACAGCTTCCAGCACTGGGGTCCCCAGAGGTCGCAGCGGGGTAAGGGGTCTTGTTTTGGAGATCAATCTGCTTCAAATTTTCTATCAAAGCTGCTCGCAATCAGCGATGCATGTTTTCGGCATCTTCTTCCGGGATCCCAAGTTCGCTCCACTTGACTGAAGGTCAGTGCACATTTCTCGGTCGCATTCCTTTCTCAGACGTACATTGACTACTTCAACTGTTATTAAAATCTGATTTGTGAGCCCTGGCCTGTCCCTTGAGGAGTTGACGTTGGAACAGCTAGCTAGTTCATCCAGTTTGTTGGTCAAAACCTAGTGCAAGTGACCTGCAAATGTATGCTATTCCATTCTTCGACTTCCATGATCCTTGGCAATAGCGTGGCATGATTAGATCAGATATGTCTCTTAAACTCGTTATCCATTGCACAAAATTCAGGCTCACCATCATCAGGGAGATCAGTCCAAGAATTTCTGGCAACCCTGCCATTCCAACGGTGACGTCAAATCGATCGGGAGACTGATTAAAAAAAGCCGACCCTGCCAAGCGGTGAAACCCTTGGCAATCTGAGGGCATTTCTGTTGAACTCTGGTGTTTGGATCGGACGATGCTATACATATTCCTGTGCACACAGCCTTATTGCTGTTGCACATAGCCTTATTGCTGTGGCATATAGCCTTACTGCTGTGCATATTCCTATGCGCATAGCCTTACTGCTGTGTGTCTCAGACATATATATGTAGCTAGTTTACAATAGATTCTGGGCTTTTCGCCTCCCCATCTGAGACCCATCTGAGACCCGCCTTTTCGGCTACCATCTGCGACCATCTGAGTTTACCCTTCCAAAAGGTTATCGGCCCCCGCTCTACCTCTGCTTCTACTTCTTCTCTCTTCATCTACAGGTGGATTCCCCCTCCACCTCTTGTTCCCTCTTCCTTGTCATGGCACCACCCACCATCACCTCCGCTTTGACTAATGTTCTCACCACTGTCGCTCCTCTTGATGCGACTAACTGGTCCAAGTTTGGGAAGGGATGGCGCATCTTCCTTCTCGGCCTTGATGCTCTCTGGGTCACCAATGACACTGGTCCAGCTGCCGACAATGCTGATCAGGTCTCCCTCGATCGGATGCTCGTGCCATACCTTTACTCCAAGGTCACTGATGACTATCAGTACTTGATTGAGGATGCCACCTCTGCTTTTGCTGCTTGGAAAGCGCTCAAGGCTCACTTCGAGAAATCGAACATGACCAACCGCTTTGTTGCTCGTGGTGAACTTCATGCCATCATGCATGACCCTTCGAAGGAGGTTTCGGTCTACATCCGGGCCATTGCTGATGCTGTGGCCAAGCTCAAGGCCATGAACGTTACCATTGACGACACCACCCACAAGGATCTCATCCTTCTCAACCTCCACCCATCCTTCCGTGCTGTCCGCACCATCCTGCTTGCTCGAGCGACGGAGCCCTCATTGGAGGACATCACCAGTCTTCTCAATGCCTCCTCTGCAGATCCCGGTATTAAGCAGGAGGAGGACAACATTAGCGGTTTCGCTTTCCTTGCCCATGCTGGTCCCCCTCGTCGTGCTGCACCTGCAGTCACCACCACCACCTCCACATCCCCTTTGACTGGGAAAATTGGAGCTGATGGCTTCCCAGTTGACTCCCAGGGTTCTCGCTGGTGTGATCCCACCAACAA
Source organism: Mycena vulgaris (assembly GCA_029204335.1). Lineage (NCBI taxonomy): Eukaryota > Fungi > Basidiomycota > Agaricomycetes > Agaricales > Mycenaceae > Mycena > Mycena vulgaris. Next base: position 45,380 of record JARGYA010000583.1, on the reverse strand, counting down.
CAACTGTCATCGCTGTGGTCGCATCGGTCATATTGCCCACAAGTGCATGCATACCATGCCGTCCTTTGTCAAGGATTGGATCCTATCCAATTCTCGCACCCATCTTTCCCAGTCGGCTGCATTTGCTGTCGCTCTTGATGCTGGCCTCACTCCGGACAACTACATGGATCTTTGGGATAGGCACACTGGTGGCTCCCCTCAGGATTTGGAGCCCCTTCGCACTTAGGTGTGGTTGAATTTGGTGGGAGCTGTGTGAGATTCGGTGGGAGTTGTTTTTCATTTCTGTTTTTGTTCGTCTCGTCCTCCCAAAGGTGGGAGTGTTGAACTCTGGTGTTTGGATCGGACGATGCTATACATATTCCTGTGCACACAGCCTTATTGCTGTTGCACATAGCCTTATTGCTGTGGCATATAGCCTTACTGCTGTGCATATTCCTATGCGCATAGCCTTACTGCTGTGTGTCTCAGACATATATATGTAGCTAGTTTACAATAGATTCTGGGCTTTTCGCCTCCCCATCTGAGACCCATCTGAGACCCGCCTTTTCGGCTACCATCTGCGACCATCTGAGTTTACCCTTCCAAAAATTTCCAGCCAAATAAAACCACCGGAATTTTTCCCGAGTCGTTGTACATGTGTGTTTTGTTGTGTTATGTGGCATGTAGCGGGATGCAAGACCACACTGACACATATGCACAAGCAGCCTGTGGGCCTTTCTTCACTTCCCCGTTGTTGAAGTCCTGCCACCCTGTGGCAGGTTCTGATTCAAGGTGAGGCTCAGGCGGCTTGAGCTCGAATGGTTAAACTCAAAGCTAATCTAACCTATAGACATAAAAAGTCACGGTTGCAGAATTACCATCATGTCCAGCACGCGTGCAGCAGATTGCTGTTAGAACAGGCAGCACAGAGGTCTGAAGGCAACAGTGAGAACGCAAGGAAAAAGGAAGTAAGTACTAACATAAGAACTGAGGACTCCAGGACTACACTAGCCTACTTATATATGTATCCTAGGTGTGTGGGAACAGGATGAGTAATGTGAGTAATGAGGATGAGTAATGCTCAGTCAGCTGCTCAGTCAGCATTAGCAAGTACAACTACATAAGTAAGGAACAAACCGGATCAAATAGGTAAGCAGGAATGCGAGAATGTCACAGTCCAGTCACAGACTCCAACAATTGCGCCAGCATTGCAGCTAATGAAACAGAGATTCCGAGTCAAGAGGGCCTGGTGTCCATCCGTGTGCTAGAATTGCGATGCTAGATGATGTCTGCCCAAGCTCGGCTCAACTCATACAGATATCTGGTCTTGACATTGCTGAACGAACTCACCTCTAAAATATTTGTCCACTTCCTCCCAGTCTACCCCCTTTGCCCACCGATAACGGGAATCCAGTCTCCCACTCTCCTGACACAAATCTGCTGTCAATGGACAGCGATAGCACTTGCCACACCTAAGCTCTGGCGGGTGTTGTCGCTCCACTACATAAGTCACCAGGCTGCGGAACGACAAATCGAGACACTGGAGTCATGGCTGACCAGATCTAGAAGCTGCCCACTTTCCATAGAAACATCGGACTATTGCTATCACTTGAACTTGCCTATCCTAAGCGGCTGCACCGCTTAGGGCAGGAGAGGGGTTCCTGACAAGATTTCTGCAATTTTTGGAGACATGACATCACATTGCACCGCCACCTTCCTCATCGGGCGAGTCACCACTGCCATCCTGCCGTGGCTCGACCAGGGCGCGTTACCCAGCTGGGCCAGGGGACACTCTGTCGGGCCATCCTGCCCAACCCTGCCTGGCCTGGTGTTTTGAGCTCTGGTGGGGCCCTTATTTCTAACGGCCCCAAGAGTCCCTTTGTCAGGGTTGCGTCTTGGTAAATTTGAGCCGACTTGCTTGGGTCGTGTGTTCGATTCTGTCGGCGTCCTTTTCTTTTTCTGCGGCCGCGTCAACTGACCCCGTGACCATTACGCCCTCTCATCCTTGGAGCCAGCACGTGACCATTCTCCCCTCTCATCCTTGGAGCCAGCACGTGGTCATTCCACCCTCTCATCTTTGGAGCCGGCACAGGGCCCAGACACTGTATCTACACTGGCCGCCAAAAAATATGTGCAACAGCAGAGATTCAATTAAATACCTGCACATCTTCATCCAGAGACCCTTGACCCAAGGTCAGGCCATTTTTCTTTCACTCCAAGGCCTAGTCTGGAGGACATTAAAATGGGCATGGACATGTTTATCCGGAGACCCTTGTTCGAGTCGAGGTCAGGCCAGCTTTTTTTTCAACCTGCCAACCCTATCCCACGCCCATTAAATGTCCAACTAGGTGGTAACCAAACCATATGGTCAATAGCAGATTTCCATTCATATACCACCAAACCTCACGGTTCATCCGCCTGACTGCCATAAATATGAAATATTCCGTGGACAAGGATGTTCATCCGTTATTCCACTGTAGCCCGGGCACACATTCTTCACTTGAAGCACAAGATGGAAATACCTGCATTGGTGTCATAGCTCAATTGGCAGAGCAGCAGATTCAACTATTATTTTTTCCTTGGAGCCCCAACAGCTCGCACTGCCCTCGACGAGCGTGCGCTGAGCTGCCCTCACTGAGCGTGCGCTGAGCTGCCTTCACCGAGCGTGCACCGAGCCCGAACAGCTCACGCTGCCCTCGCCAATGGAGCGTGCGCCCGGCTGCCCTCGACAAAGGAGCGTGCACCGGCCTTGTCGAGCTGCATTCCTGGGCGTCATGCCCTGAGCCATTCAGTTCCACCGTGCATCCCAGTTGTCCATAGATTGTGTACTTGGATACCCAGATAAGACATAGAATTGACATTAAAGACGTTAAAAAGACCCGAGGATATAACTTGATTCAATACTATCTGTGGCTGGTCGGATGCGCGTGGGCCGTCGCAGCCACGCTCGCTGTCTCGGTCACCGCCGGCTGGGGGGGGGGTATGATGATTGGGTCGTATGGGTCACGGCGGCGTGAGAGTCGGTTGCGTTGGTGCTGGAGCCGTCAGGAGTGAAGGGAGGTCGCTTCTGCAGTTGTTCAAGGGAGGCGGGGACAGGCGCGCGACGCTCAGTGAGTGACATCTGAGAGGGTGAGGTGGACATCCTGGGGTGAGCTGAGGGTGAGATGTTTGGGTGGGTCTTGATGCAGTCATATGTGTTTATAAGTATAGTTGATGTGGTCCTTCTTATCTCTGCTGCACAGGACATTCACCAGAGTTTCTGCAACCTTAAGGCAATTGCAAGTGTCAAAGTTTCACATTTGAGATTGGGGAGGCAGGACATCATTGATTGGCATGTGAAGAAGGAGAGACAGAAAATATGACTATGGGGACGCCATTGCAAGATAATAAGGAGGGGCGTGCCTAGTGACCAAGAGGGAGATTGGTATCAATGCTACTGAGAATCTGGAAGACGCTCTGCATCATAGGGGGAGTGATGGTAGTGTGGAGCGTTGTGGGGGGGGGGGGGGGGGGGAGGTCATTGTCGTCGTACTCGAGAGGAAGGTCGTCGCCTGCAGCGTCAGCGTTGTGCCCTTCTGCGCCTTGAGAGTCGGCACCCGCGGAGCCTTGGGACGCGGTGTCCATTTCAATATCAGAGCATATATTGTTGCGGAACAGATGGCCGGGGTGTAGGACTCACGGACACTAGTAAGTCCCCCAAATATTTATGTTGGGGTAACGTCGAGGGAGCCTAATGGCGAGCGAGTAATAGGGTAGCGCGACGTCCGAATGGTGTGTAAATAGCGCCAAGGATTTACTACGCAATAGAATATCTTCTGCGGTAAATCCTTGTACCTCGAGAGAATATCTTCTCGAGGCGCGACACTGGGGACACAAATGTAATTAGTACACTGGAAGGCTTACACTCACTAGAACCTGCAAGGCCTATGCGTTTGTTGGCTGTTAAGAGAGCCTAACGGACGCGGGTAGACGCGGTACGGGTAAGAGTAGTGAAGTGTCTCTATTTCGGGCCTAAGGCCCGATCTCGTGCACTACTAGTCACATGACATGCATAAGCGCGCGCCCAAGGCGCGCGCGATAAGATAAGATCGTAAGAGAGTTAAAATGAAAGAAAAACAATACAACCGCCGGTTGAATGGTCGGTTAGCCACATAGGCGTACAATGGCCGTTACAAAGCCCCCCACTCTTTTAAGGTCTTATCGTGCGTTGCAAAAAAAACTCAGAAATCCAGACGGAAAAGCGCCGGCAAGTCCCTTTTGAGATCTTTGATCCGGCGCTTGTTCCATGTCTGCGTCTCGAAGGCGCGCTGAATCCTCTCCATCCCTTCTTCCACGAATGCACGATTAACGATCAGCTTGGGCGCGAACTTCCCGCGATTAGAAGACTGAAAGTACTTCTGCCAATCCTTCCTGGTACGTCTTTTTGCCGCGTTGTCGTCTATCTCTTTCTTGATGCGCTTGAAGGTAAGGTCACAGAAGGGATTCCATTCGCGAAAATAATGGTCTGAGTACTCCTCCAGCATCTCATCCGTGGGGAACAGGTATACATCTTCTGCTGGGGTCGCACCGGGAATGTAGCCGAAAATCGCTTCGTATTCGCCATCCGCCATCTCATCCCATGTCACGTCAATGCTGTTCGCGTCCCCGGAGTCATTCGCCCCGCAGTGGTGCACCGAAACCTGGATGGAGGGCCCCTGCATGTAGCCTCTGACCAATTCTATCCCAATAAATGCCCTCAAGATCCAGCTAGCGCCGCCTCCTCTGGCCATAATGCTCGGCGCTAGAGGTGAAGTCCCTATTTTCCCCAAGTTATTCCTAAATTCCTCGATGATAACAGAGATCGATGACGACGGGCTCAAGCGCGGTCCTTTGCTGCGTCTATCCACCACGGCTTTGGTTACTTGTCGCCCAGTCGTCAAGACAGGCGGACGGAATCGGTCGGTGTCGGTACTCTTAAATCCAATCGCAAAAGGGATCGAACGCTCCATGGCCAGCTCCAATAGATGGCGTGGGAAACGGATGTTTGGGTCCGCAATAGCTTGGTAACGCAGGCGAAACTCAGCGGGCTCCGAGATGATGAGGTAGCCATATTCCAGTACATCGGCTCTCCAGCTAAATTCTGCTGGTATCCGCCAGAGGCTGGCTCTGAAAGTTGCAGGCTCTCCCCAGCGGACGAAATCGTTAAGCCATCCGGCCCTCCCATCCTGCAAGCCGCCGAGGGTCTCATCGTGCGTTCTAGGCCTGAACTGCGGGGGACTCATTCCTCTCAACGGATACACTCGGCGCACTCTAGAATCGGGAGATGCGGAGCGACGCGGTGTACCCGCCCGACTGCGACTATCGTGGCTGGAAATTGATACGTAGGATCGAGCGTCTGCGTAGGGTGGCGGACGGCCGCGCGGGCGAGGTCTTCGGATCTCAAACTGGGGATTACGCATTGTGCGTCGATCGACATAGTCATCCACCGTGTCCCTAATCTCATCTTTAGCCATGGCCGCGACCCAGCCTGCCGTGAACGACATCTGTACTGGAGCGTCGTACTCCCTCCTCTCGGAGCTATGATCAGAATCGGGAGACGTGATGCGCAGGCCAAGGCTTCGCCCCAGTGCGGTAGCGTCTTGCTCTCCCGCCACGTATCCCACAGTCCACAACCTGCGGCTCCCTATCACGTCGGGAGGGGGCACGAGCAGTAAGCGCTCTCTCAGCTCGCATCCCGTCTCCACCGGGTCTTCCTCGCCGAGCGGCCTAGTGCGTTCTACACCCGTTTCGGAATCAAACGTTTGCCCCACCCGTGGTGCGCACTTTCCCTTGAAGATCTCTCGGATGGCGCACAGGTCGGGCTCGGGGAGGTCCTCATCCATAATGGAATCGTCGCTAGCTAGCGTCTCGTTACGCGGTTTCGGGTGGAATCGCTGGAAGATCACGCGTGTTCTTTCCTCCGACCGGCTCTCGACGATAATATGGTGGTATAGTTTGTCCAGGTGACGCCAGTTCTCATCTTTCCTCAACAGACGCCTTCCCCAGTACTGAAAGTCGATCACCCAGTACTCCACACGACCAGACAGCGCCGACTCTTCGGGGATCATACTGCGCGGTCGCGCATAGGGATGAATTCTAAGCTGTAGGAATTGATCATAGCGTCTAGCGACTTCGAACTCGGAGCTCGCCACAGGTATCTCATTCGACCACAGACCTCGCACTCCTTGGGAGTCAACCTCCTGCAGATAATAACGGACGACCCGCGGGTCTAGCCTCGTGAAGCGCGGGTCGCGCTGCTCGAACGGTCCCCACACGTAGTATAGCGGGATGTCCATCTGAACCAGCAATGGGAAATTGATTTCACGCCAGTCTTGATTTACGGAGATGAGATATCCGCGTGCTGGGAACGACCTCAAGTCCAAGCTCCACACTTTTTCCACTACCCCGTTGTCGAGTCCGTGCAGCCAGCCCGGTACAGACGCCGTCCACCACGCCAAATGTCCACAGATATCCAGTATGGTTCGCTTGGCATCCATCGCCATTCGATGGACACCTTCCTCCGACTCAAATTCACCCTCCACGCGCTCGATGTCGAATAGTGGGGGCGAGTGGGTATGTGCATCATATAGGTCATGCTCACAGACATCTTCTAGAAGCTCGCGATACCAAGTCAGATCTTCAGTAATTAACTCGCGCGCGGCCTTGGCCAGCTTAAAAGTACCATCCGGGAGCTGCTCCACTTCGAACTTGGTCCTGGTCTTACGCGCCCACGATCCACGACCAGTATCGTTACTCTTGGCTAAGGTGATCCACCCGCGCGAATGATGTTCCGAGCCGTACCAGTCAGCCTGATCCGCCCACTCGATAGTCTGGTATCGTCCCCACTCATCCACGGGTGTGTCGTCGTTCTGATAGATTCTTTCTTCGGCTACTTGCAGCGCATTCTCAGGGATTAAGGTGCAGGATCTATTCAGCCCCACCCACTCGTCTGATGCAGGATTGGATTCGTCAACGGGGATGGTCGATATCCTAGGGACGTTGCCTAGCAGGGTGGTATTCAGGACGTCCATCCGATCACCGCCCCCCAGAATATCTGCGGGAGCGTGACCACGCTAGAGAAGTGAACTCGCAAGAATATCTTCGCGAATCCGCTCCTCCTGAGCGCCTCGGGGATATTCTTGAGACTAGTGACACCGGTTTGAGGGAAGGTAGGAGAGAACGATGTATAAGTGAGCTCAAGCAGATAATATTGGGGGGAAAGGGAAAGAGTAAGAGAGAAGAAATTGAAGAAAGTGATGGGTATCAAAAGGGACGTTACTGTGGAAAACGGGAGTCAGCCGCCGTCGGCGTTCCCAGGTATCGTGGGGAGATATAATCCCCTTTTGTGTTTCGCTTTGTGTGCCAATGCACCGGAAAGCCGCCGCGTGTGTCCTGTCCGAGTTGCCGATTGCCTAGATGCCTACCATCTCCAATCTTCCCTACGCCATTCGTCGATGAACTGACAATCCGCGAGAAAAGCCGACTATAGCCCGTGATCTTTCCGGTACTGCGCTAGAATTCGCGGTGCATTCTTGAGATGCGATCTTGGCTCCCATGTGTCGAATTGTGGACCGTACCCCTCCCATCGCACCAGGTATTTGATCGTTGTGCCCTCAAACTTGTGTGCGATGATCTTGTCCACGATGTATTCCCGCGCTTCAGGCTTCTTCAGTCGAGTCTCGGGTAGTGTCGCCCGTTCCCCGAAGTCGGGGGGTGATTCCACATACTTCTTGAAGTGCTCGACATTGAATATTGGTAGTCCCGGGTATTTCTCACTCATCCGAAGTCGGTAGACATTGGGATTGATCTGCTGAGCCACTTCGAATGGTCCTATCCACCTCTGCGACAGCTTAGCACCCGAGCCCGTCGACTCCATCCACTCCAATGAATGTGGGTTGATCAGAATGCGGTCACCTTTCTTTAGGATTGGAGTAGCTCGTCGTCCTCGGTTATACTGCTTTGCTTGCTCATGCTGAGCCTTCGCGACTGCTAGTCTTGCATTCTCCCGATTCATCTGAAGCGCCTCCAAAAAGCCAGCTGCTTTCCCTCTCGCCGTTGAGTAGTCCAGACCGATTTTCTTTCCTTTCCCTAGCACGAAGTCGCTTGGCGCCGACGGTTCGAAGCCGTAGAGTAGAAAATAAGGGGCTGACCCCGTCGACGAATGTATGCTTGAGTTGTACGCAAATTCCAGTAGATGCAGCCATTCTGACCAAGTACCTCTTCCTCCCGCCGTGTATGCCCTCAGCATTGTCTCCAGCAGGCGGTTGACGATCTCCGTCTGTCCGTCGTGTTGCGGGTGATGGGAAGACAATAGAGCCATCTTAGTCTTCAGAAAATTTGCCACCGCTCTCCAGAAATCGGACGTCCACCGCGGGTCCCGATCACATACAATGCTCATGGGCAGCCCAAACCGGCACGCTATGTGCTTCACAAAGAGAGCTGCGAATCCTTCTGCGTCTAGTCCCGTAGTTGTCGCTATGAATGTAGCATGCTTCGTTAATCTGCAGACCACTACCCAGACCGCGTTGAACTCTTCAGACCACGGCAGATCCACAATGAAGTCCATTGAAATCGACTCGTAGGGTCTTGAAGGAATCGGGTTAGGCGTCAAGAAGCCGAATCTTTTGAAATTGCGATTCTTGATTTTCTGACAAATGTCGCAACTTGCGCAAAATCTCTGAATGTCAGCTTTCATTCGCGGCCAGTAGTACCGATGGGAAAGCTTTTGCCATAGCTTCTCAGCACCCGCATGCGCAGTCTCGATTGGGCTTTCGTGGATCTCCCCCAGCAAGAAATTTCGCAACGGTTTAGGAACGCAGAGACGAGATTGAAAATCCGCATCTCGGAAGAAAAGCAGCCCCTCCGAGTTTTTGAAAAAACGATTTCCTGGCTTCCATTCATCCTGAGTGTCGGCCGTAGTCGTCCAAATGCGAGCGAAGGTAGGGTCTGCAAGGTAGCTAGCCACGAATCGAGTGCGGAAGTTCTCCTCCATCTCTACGTGGATGTTAGGCGCAGGATTATGGGCCCCCCAGTATTCGTGCGCAGTCCTCAATGTCTCGAGCTCCTCGTCCGATTCAGCTCCGGTATCGACAATGGCGTCATCAGTGACCGTTAAGTGTTCTCTCGGATCAGGTGGCGGTGCGACTTCGATCACCGTAGCACTCTCTTCCTTGCTGCCACTTCTCGTCGTGACCCAGACTGAACGCTTGCCTTCTAACCCCTGATCTATACTCCACGCGACGAAGGTAGCGCGTCTGGCCGGCTCTTCTTCCAATTGCCGTTCCTGAGCCTCTGCTAACGTGGCGTCCGTAATGATTGTCTTCTCTGGGTCCCTAACTGGAGATGTATGGGCTGGTGGCGACCGCGGCAAGCGCGATAGAGGGTCTACGTTAGAATGTGCTCGACCCGCTCGGTGGACTATCTCCAGTCCAGGGGCATAGGCTGAAAATATGGCCCCCCAAGCGGCTAGTCGCCTGTTTGAGTTCTCGTAAGTCCGGGCCCATTGCAGAGCCGAATGGTCAGTGACTAAAAGCACTTGCTCCCCCTCGATGTATGGCTGAAAGCGAACTAGACCTTCCTTAGCTGCTAAAGCTTCCCTCTCTGTGGTTGAATATCGTTGTTCCGCCCCTTTGAATCGGCGTGAATAATACCCGATCACCCGTTCGATGTGCACCACTGTGTTGTCGAAGGTAGCTCCCCACACTTCGTTAGTGGGTGCGTCGTTGATTTTCTGACTCAAGGTAGTAGTCAGCTTTGGGGGAGGAAGTCCCGCAGCGTACGCTTTCTTCAGCCTCTGGTGAGCCCGTGTCCCCACCAGATCCTTTACTAATATTGGCTGAATCTGTTGAAGCGCGCACCCGGCAGCCTCGTCACTAGCGTCAGTGTATAGACGATATGGTAAGCCTTCGATGGGGTGTCCTAAAAGCGGAGCTGATCGCAGAGCGTCTTTTGCTGCGCGAAATGCATGCTCCTGCTCCCTTCCCCACTCCCATCGGCTGTCCTTCCTCAGAAGCTGGAACAGAGGGCCGCAAATATCGGCGTAGTAAGGGATGAAGGCAGAGAAGTAGACGACCATCCCTAGGAAGGCCTGCAGATGAGCTAACTTTGATGGCCTCTCCAATTCCAGTATGGCCCTGACTTTCTCCTCATGCATCGATAACCCCAACCGCGATACTTTGTGGCCCAAGAGCAGTATTGAATCGTAAAAAAGGTGACACTTGCTAGGGCTTAAGGTAATCCCGGCCTTTTCAATAGCATGCAAGACGGTGTCGAGGTGGCTGATATGGTCTTCATAGCTTTTGGAGAAGACCACGATATCATCTATATATACAAGACAGAAGATCCACAGGTAAGGCGCGAGGATGCCCTGCATGATCCTCTGGAAGATAGATGGGCCGTTGCGCAAGCCAAATGGCATCCGCCGGAATTGGAATAGTCCTCGGTGAGTCCGAAATGCAGTTTTCTCCACATCCTCCTCTTTCATCTCCAGTTGCGTGAAGCCAGCAAGGGCATCCAACGATGAAAGGACCTGAGCCCCAGAGACAGCGGAAAGAATCTCGCTCTGACGGGGTATGGGAAATTCGTCGGGGACCGTTACAGCGTTTAGTTTTCGGTAGTCCACGCAGAATCGGGCTTTACCATTCCGGTAAGCTATCACCACCGGCGCGCTCCAAGGGCTGATTGATGGTTCGATCACCCCAAGCTCGAACCATTTGTTCAATTGTTCGTCGATTACCAGGCGCTTCGCTGGAGAGCTTCCGTACATCGGTACGGATATAGGTACTTGCCCATCCATCGTCCGTATGTGAACCTTCGCTGGGTGATGTCCTAATCGCCCATCGAACCCAAATGCCCCTTTTCTCTCTTCCAGCATGCTCCAAGCCCGCTCTTTCAGCTCTTCGGGCAGCGTCCCCACGTCGATCAGTTCTTTCATTCTCGCTGAATCGTACTCCTCTGGATCCGGCATCGCCGCCGTCTTAGGTCCGTAGTCCTCTGCTTCTGACGCTATCTCATCCTCCAGGACTTCGACCTCTTTATCCCGGGGCCCGCTACCATTGGCACTCCTCTGGCATACTGCGCAGTCGTCTTTAAGTGACCTTGGATGAGCTGAATGGATCTTCTCTTCCTCGTCCCTCTGCAAGTTGACTTTGATCACTGCTGCTAAGGCTTCGGCATGTCGAGTATACTTGGCACGATCCTCCACGCTACTTGGTTTGTCGAAGAACTCCGCCGGATCTTTGAGAACACCGATGACTTCGCCTTTGCGGATAATCCTCGGCTGATCCGTTGGATTGCTCACCGGTACCCATGGGTTGAGGGAAGAAATTAGGGCATTTGGTACTGCGAAGAATGAATCATTTGCGTTAGCCAGCAGGCTCTTCTCCACGAGCCATTCACGATCCCCCTCAAAATACCCTTCCAGTAGGATGGATCGGCATTCGTGAGGTCGAAGCCTGTAGTCATGGGCAGCGCGTACTGTCCGTCGTTCCTCTCCGAACTTCTTCTCCCTTCTTTTCCTTCTGACCAACTTTGCTCTATGCGTCTTAGAACGAATTTTCTTGTCTACTTCCCGATTAATGTATAAAATCCGGGCCAGATCCTTCGTTCTTGAGACTTGCTGCGCTCTGACGGTATATGTCCACCCTTGGAAGTGGAGCTTTGTTCCCGCTTCCACGTTCCTTGTCAGAGCGATTTCGTAATTAAGCTGGTAGTCCACCCCCAAGAGTATGGGAACCGACATCCCTGGTACGACGTAAGCTTCCGCTTCCGTCTCGATGAGGATTCCCTCTTCCGACATCGCAAATACTGAGACCGTCGTGTAACCTCGGATACCTCCTTCCTCATGAGTTAGTTGCACCAGTCGGATCGGTATGCCAGGTTTAATGGGCGGAGGCTGAGGCAGGGAGTTATAGAGTTCTTCAGAGATCAGCGTGATGTCCGCGCAGGTGTCTACTCTCAGGTCGATTAATGGTCCGTCTTTGATCCCTACAGTGCCTTTCATGGACAGCACCGACGTCCCGAGGGCAGATCTTCCTGGCTTCGTTTTGCGCCTCTTGTTCAACCGCACGACTTCGTTGTTAGGATGTGACTGAAAAGGGTAAGGCATCTCGTGACCGTGATCATGATGGCTCTTCTCCGCATTCGCCGACACGCTCGTACTGTGCGCTTCGCGTGCCGGTCCCCTCGGTAGCTCCTCCTCGAGGTCTGATTCTGCTTCGTTCTGAAGTTCCTCCTCTGCGCTTTCTCCGAACATCCTTCCGTCGTTCAGCCAAAACTCCTGAGCCATCTTGCTGAATCGCCCTGCTTCCCGCGCCCTTTGTCTGCTCTGCCAATCTCTCTTCATGCGCGGGGTTTCCTCCGGCGTCCGGTACTCCTCTGGCTGAGCAAATTCTAAGAGACCTTCCTCAGCCTTTGGCTTTCTCCTCCACTCTACTTCCTCGACATCTTCTACTTCTACTATCCGAGGTGTTTTCGCCGCGCTCCTCAACTCCTTTTGATCGAGGGTGTCCGAATTTCGATAGTCCATAGCTGTTGATATGACCAAGTGAGTGCGATACATTTTTGAGCTAACCGGCAGGCTGTTCATCGCGGCGAATCCACTACTCTCCAATCTCCCTTGTGGGGAAGTGGACGTGGAAGGGATCTCGCTGCCTGCCATGCTTTTGGCGGTCTTACACTTCGAGACGTGAGTCTTCGAAGCTGCCGACTCAAAAAACGACGCGCCAAGAGCAGCGTAATCGATGCTGCTCTTAGCCACTGCCTGATTCAGCAGTATCGTGAAGACGCTCTGGTACATGGTGTCTTCCTCCGTCGGCTCCGCGACTGATGCCAGGTTCGCGTTACGCTTCACCCCTTCGTTGTACACAACGTAGTGCGGGCACTCTCGGTTCCAATGCTTCTCGCTCCCGCACAATCGACAAGGCCCTGGAGGTAATTTTCCCAACTTCGTGACAATTTGATCGTTCTTAGGAAAAGGGTATCCTCCTGGAGGAGGCGCACGCTTACGGTCTTTGAGTGTAGCATAGACCTGCTTCAATACCGCGTCCTCCGGGGTTGAGTCCTCCTTATCTGAGTCCTCTAGCTGCTCCTCCACTGCCTGTTCCTGCGTCGCACTGAAGTGTGCCTGTCTAGGTACAAACTTCGGTCTTTCTCGGCTAATTCCAAGAGACTTCAACGCAGACTCCAAATTGTCCGTGGTGAGCATCTTCGACGCTTCAGATCTCCAAGCGTGTACCAACGCTTGTTCGTGCTCGACCACTTTGGAGTACAGGACTGACGTAGACCTAATGGTCTCGAGGATAAGGATAGGGCCCCACGATACGGGCGCCTTCTCCATGATATGGTAAACCTCGCCCGGTCCACCATCATCCGTAGAGATCAGCATTCTAACCCACATCACCCGGCGTCCAACAAATGCTTGCGGTGATTCCGACTCGAAACCCTTTTGACGGAATCTCTGGAGCTCATACACTCTATTCATCCTCCTCTGCCAGGTTCGACCCAGATAATCATCTTTAATAGCTTGGAGAAAGAAGATATAGTGTCGACGCATCTCGGCTTGCTCAAGTCCCGACCGGCCGGCGTACCACACCTGCACGGGTGAGCCATCTTCGAACCGCATTCCTAGCCAGTAGCCCAGCATCTGAGGAACAGTTCCTCCCAGGCTAGCCATTTGCGCTACATCCCAGAAGTATTTTACTGCAGTGTCGTGGTTTCCGTCCCACGTAGGAAGGTCCGTCAATTTTAGTTTCACATCAATCGTCGGTATGGGTAACCCGTTTGCGCTCAACTGTGCTCCACCGAGACCTCCTCCCCCAGGAGGGCCAGGTGGCCCCGGATCTCCCGCAGGTCCCTGCGGCCCTGGAGGTCCAGCTGGTCCACGCGAGCCTGAAGGGCCCGCGGGTCCTCTCCACGGGCCTCCTCCTCCGCCCCCCCCGTTACCTCCACCCCCTCCAGCTCCGCCACCACCACTGCCACCTCCTCCATTTCCTCCTGCTCCAGCATCGCTATCAGTACCCCGACTTCCCGATCCTGATCCTTCGTCATCTGGGGGACCGTTATCTGAGGTTCCCTCCTTTCTCGATGGTGTACCAGAGCCTCTAAGGGGGGCTCCGGCTGTTGCGGCGAGGACAGCACTAGACCCAGTTACGAGAGACGTCGAGTCTTGTCGGGCTTGCTGACCTTGCCAACCGGAGGTCAAGCGATAAGCAGATTGAGGAGTGGAGCCGACTAATGGCTGATTTGGCGGCGCGAAATGCGCTGGGTCAAAGGGGTTTGACGGTCTCGGTTGAAGGGAAGGCCCGCGCGGAATCTCTGAAGCTCCGAACGTTCCGAAAGTCACTTTAGATCCTGGCTTTTCGACACCACCAAACGTAGCCCTATAATGGTCTCCCACGGAACCAACAGGTCCCGCTGCTAGATGGCGTAGAACGTTCGGGGAAGTCTCTGTCTCGGGGATCGCTTCCAGACTAGGTGAGTTGGCGTCGATTAGATTCTGAAAGAAGCCCCTTGCTGATTTAAACGGTGTATTCGGGGCCAAAAAGCTACTGGGTCCAGGACCGGAGTCGCGCAATTGAGTGGGAGCAGTCCACGGAACAGGAGGAGTTGACGGGGAAGTAGCTGCCAAGATTTTCGACGCATCGTAGCCTTCGCTCCCGGTCCAGTCTTGATCGAGGATCTGTATGGATACGCTTGCTCCCCCTGGGTCTCGCCTCTTCCCTGCTTTTATTGTGCCATCACTTCGATCGATTCTGCTTTGCTCTTCTGACAGCGCGACAGTCCTCTCAAATTCCCCCAGCACGTCCGCTTCGCTAGCGACTTGGTACCCCTCCTGCCCTCGTCGAATGATAGTCTCCCAATCATCTGACATAACGTGCAGTCGGTCACGGTGGTCGTGCAGGCCACCGTTGTGATGAGGAAAGTAGGCAAGCATATGCCGGAGTTTGAGGTCAGAACCGTCTATCGCCTTTAATTCCTCCTGCATCCCTACTGTCGTCGATATCGGAGAATAGGCCTCGATGGAATCAGGATTTCTGAATTCCTTCACATATTTCCAGAAGAAATCAATACCGAGACTTATTCGGCTCCTCAAAATTTCCCAAGCCACCAGTAGCTGCGCGAGGTTGCTACATCCTTCCAGGACAGGGAGGATCGCGTCCTCAGGATCAATCCGGAAGTAGCGTTGTCTCCCGACAACCAATGCTGAGGACCGTTGTAGGAAGTACTGCAATTCCCCTACTACTCGATCAACCCGTTTGTACAGCGAAGGTTTCAGCATGTATCTCGGTAGACCATCCTCTCGAACTGCCCCCCTATCCACCACTTCGTTATTCTCAAGTGTCTCCTTCAAAGACAACATGTGCGCTCCTTGCGCCGTTGATTCCACGGAATCCTCCAATGAATCGTCCTGTTTCTCAAACTCGGCTACCAAGCGAGCCATTCTGTCCGCTTCTGGAGTGCGCAGCATGGTAGCCATCTCCGCCGCTGTCGGGGAACTGATTTCGCCGGGCAGCGAAGTGACCGTTGACACTTGGGCGGTACTTGTGGCGTGGGTTTCCACGCTGTACGGGCGAAATGGGGATCCCCTGAGAGACGGGGGCCACACACGGCGAAGTGTCGCCGCCTGAGTCGAGCTCGTGAGTGGAGGCGGTCGAGAGGGAGTCGTAGTAGCAGATCTCTTGCGTACGGCGGGTCGTATGCTGAATACCGTCGAATCGAATTGCAAGGACTGTGGGGTAAAAGCCGTCCCCGAGGATCCGACGACTGAGTCGGAGTCTGTCGAGCGAAGTCTCCAATCAGAGGATTTAGCGGAGTCGTCCGTCACCATGCTATAGCCGACCAGGGTGTCGACGTTCCCAATGTGTCCACCTTTGTAGGACTCACGGACACTAGTAAGTCCCCCAAATATTTATGTTGGGGTAACGTCGAGGGAGCCTAATGGCGAGCGAGTAATAGGGTAGCGCGACGTCCGAATGGTGTGTAAATAGCGCCAAGGATTTACTACGCAATAGAATATCTTCTGCGGTAAATCCTTGTACCTTGAGAGAATATCTTCTCGAGGC
This sequence comes from Mycena vulgaris, assembly GCA_029204335.1. NCBI lineage: Eukaryota > Fungi > Basidiomycota > Agaricomycetes > Agaricales > Mycenaceae > Mycena > Mycena vulgaris. Next base: position 29,322 of record JARGYA010000583.1, on the reverse strand, counting down.
GCGACACTGGGTACACAAATGTAATTAGTACACTGGAAGGCTTACACTCACTAGAACCTGCAAGGCCTATGCGTTTGTTGGCTGTTAAGAGAGCCTAACGGACGCGGGTAGACGCGGTACGGGTAAGAGTAGTGAAGTGTCTCTATTTCGGGCCTAAGGCCCGATCTCGTGCACTACTAGTCACATGACATGCATAAGCGCGCGCCCAAGGCGCGCGCGATAAGATAAGATCGTAAGAGAGTTAAAATGAAAGAAAAACAATACAACCGCCGGTTGAATGGTCGGTTAGCCACATAGGCGTACAATGGCCGTTACACGGGGGCAAAGGCGTCGGCATGACGCCGGTCGTAGTAGGGGTCAGGGGCGGGGTCGCAGCGGTCATCGCAGCAGTGCGGGCCCGGGGACCCAAAGAGCGTGCTCGCGCCCGATGCGGGGTGCAGGAGGGGGTCATGGCGGGCGTGGGGGGTGTCGAGGGGCGCAGTGTCTTGGCCTGGGGTGGGGATGAGAGGTGGGAGGAGAGAGATGGCTAGGGACTAACCTAATACGGTTTGGTCAAACAGTGGGGGTCTGCGCGCCGCTGGCGCACCATCGTAGAGCTCTTCCAGCGCATGATGGAATAAGTTTAGATATTCGGGCGCCAAGGTAACGAGCGTTTGGGGCGGTGGGGGCGGGAGGCCTTCGCGTAGGGCCTAGAGACGCAGACTGTAGTATTCCAACTCCAGGCGGGCACGGGCGAGGGAGGCGTCAGCGTGCGCGGAGGCGAGGGCAAGGAGGGTGTAGTGGGCAGAGCGCCCACTGTAGGCGGCTGTGACGGCCGCGTAAAAGGTGGGGACTTGCTGGGCAGGCGTGCCCAGCAGCACAACACCGTTCAGGCCGTCTTCCAAAAGGCCTCGTTCCTGGGGGGTGATGGTGCGCGAGACAAAGGCTGCGCTTGAGCGCGTGCCGCCAGCGGACTTGCAGGCGGGTTTTCGGCCCGGGTCGTCCTCTTCGCTGTTGCTGGAGGGATCCACCAGTACGACCTCGGGCGAGGCCTTGTCTTTGCCCTTGTTGGTGGTTTTTTTTCTGAGGTGCGGCACGGGCAGGGCAGCAGGGGCGGGGGTGGGAGCAGGTTCGGGAGCGGGGGCAGGAGCAGAGGAGGTAGAGCTGCAGGCGGCGGAGAAGGAGCCACGGGTGGAGGAGGAGGAGCCGCAGGCAGCGGAGGAGGAGCTGCGGGACGGTAGGGGGAGCTGGGGGTGGTCGGCAGATGGAATAGGGGGGGGGGGGGGGCATGGTGGAGTGGGTTGCGTGGGAAGGGGGGCGGCGAGGAGGCGCCACTGAAAAGGACTCAATGCTGTCCATTGAGTGCGTGGATTGACCAGAGGGCGGGCGGCTCTGTTCCATAGTTGAGGGCGAGAATCTCAGCGTAGTAGAAAAAAGTCATATGGTATGGGAGGGCGGGCGTGTCCCTTCGGCAGGAAGGGGCTGTGGAGGCATTAGTCCGACTTGCGGGCTGGTAGGGGGAGCAGTAGTACCTGCAGGGGAAGGCGAGGCGTGGGTTGAGGGAGGTTGCGGGGCTGTGGAGGTGTGAGTGAGGGATGGGGCGCGGGGACGTTTGAGTGTTACCGGTTCACGAGAAAGATGGGTGGTTGACACGGAGCGGGAGCGGCTGGGGGTTTGTCCCCCTGCAGGCTGTGGAGATGTGAGTTTGAATGGGGCTGAGGAGACATCGGGAACTGTTACGTTATCGATAGAAACAAGGCGGGGATGGCTGGGGGCCTGGTGGGAGCGGGCCTGTGAAGGTGCGGGTTATAAGTAGGGCTCAGGGGACGGCGGGGACTGTTACCTCGTCGCCAGAGAGCGGGGTGGTCGAGTGGAGCCTGGGGCGGGGTGTGTTGGCCTGGAATGGGTGATTGAGGTCAGTGGACGAGGACAGGGACGGGGCAATTCTTACATGGGTTAGGGTGCGGGAGTGGGGGTCCTATGGGTGGTTCAGGACTATAGTGGAGACTTGATGGAAGTAGGTGCTCACTGAGGGCGGGGGTGGGGGGGGCATGTTCCCGTTGAGGTGCGAGCGGCTGGACGAGGTACCGCGCTGGTTGGTGCGAGCTCGGAGACGAGGTTGCCCCGAGGATGTGGGGGGGTCTTGGCCAGTGGTAGGGCGGCGGGGGTCGCCCTGGATGGGTGTTAGTTGTGGGGGTGGGAAAGTCGGGGCTGGGTGTACTGAGGGAGGCATTTTTTTAGTCCAGGTGGGTGTGGAGGTAGAAGAGGGAATGGAGTCCCATGCAACTGTACAGTGGCTTTTATATGCAGCTGGCTAGTTTCCTGCAGGGACGAGTGACATAATTAGTAGGTAACAGAAGCACACGTGCGTGGCGTCGGGCGCGGAGGGGGTGTGGAGAGTGCGTGGGTTGGTGAGAGGGGAGGGCAAGGTGTGGGCCATGAGAAGTGGCGATAACGACAGAGAGTCTAAAGAGAGTTAGTTTGAGATTGATGGGATGATAATCAACGGCGGACAGTCTCGGCATGCCTGTCACGTGCACACCCCGCGCCCTGGGCAAGGTACAAAACTCTGCTGATCAGTACCTGTTCGGGAGCCAAGTTAACATGGGTCCTGTAGGTGGTGGGGTTAAACCGTTGCTTGTTATTGGGTTAGTTTGCCTGGGCAGGATTTAAGATTTTGACCCCAGCAAAGGCAGGGCGAAAACATAAGAGTTGGAGGGCTCAAATTCAGCTGCTGCATATGACATGGTTGAAACGAAGAGTTGGTCTTGGATTTTTATCGCTGAGGATTGAATGTCAGGCCGAGGCGACGGATGACTCAAGCGATGCAAGGACACCCAGGTCTGCTTGCCGAGCCGGGACGACAACATCACATTTTGCCGTTGACTGCCGTGGCGTTCCAAACGGGAAGGATCCGGCATTGGCCCAAATTGCCTGAGGAGTGCCGTATAGTAATTATATTTTTGGGGGGTCAGGCGGGATCTATCTCTTGGGGGGGTGGAAAAACAAGGATGGGATTACTGAGCTAGAAGCAGGGATATGAGCTGTGCGAGGACAGGGATTGTGCGAGCCCCGTGGGGGAGACACCACCCGTGAAGTCGCCTAGACGGAATGTGGTGGAGTTGGATCGAATCCAGCCTCTGCAAATTCTAATACTCAGATTTTGTTTTAGTACAGGCGGCGCGTGAAGGTGTTGGTATTGCAATAATATTTCTGGCGGGAGGGGCGTAGCTCAGGCGGGATCAATTTTTGTGGGCTACAAAAAAAAAACGAGGATGGGATTACCGAGCTAGAGGCAGGGATATGAGCTGTGCGAGGACAGGGATTGTGCGAGCCCCATGGGCGAGACACCACTGAAGTTGCCTAGACGGAATGTGATGGAGTTGGTTCGAATCCAGCCTCTGCGAATAGGGTTTCCCAGATGTTTTGGCTAGCTCAAGTGGATTTGATTGCATAAGGTTTTGATTCGACGCCTACAGTTACAACGTCTTCATCTACGAGGATACAATGGCAATAGTGTTGGAAGCAAATGGAGTGATAGCCGCAGTTCTGGTATTATGATCATACATTGAGTGCAAGGGCAAGGTCGATTGAGTGTGGGCAGAGGCCTCGTGGCGGATGTGTCCGTGGTATAGCAACAACAACTGTTGGAGCTGCTGGTTCAAACCCAGGCCGGGTGCATGGAGCACATGCGAGAAGTTTTTTGTACATCTTGTGGATTTTTTTCGAGGGCATCGGGTGTGTGTTTGAAGGCGGCCATATTATAGGGCTGGCCGGTCGTGCTGTCAAGGCCCAGTGATATTTGGAGTATGCACCTGGAGGGACTTTGGGATCAACAAAGTTGTGGTTGTCGGTTGGAAGCCGGCCTGAGCAGTTCGACAAATACTGTTTTTTGTGCAGGTATGGCTGGGGTAGAAATGATGAAGACACTGCGTGGTGGAGGGACCAGCGGTAGGTTGATGAACGGAATGCAGTGCATGTGGATGAAATCCAGCGTCGATAATCGGAACACATAAACACTCTTGAGGTTGTCGGGCGTGGCTGGAGCAAATTCAATTTTGGGACGGGGGCATGAAGAACATATATTTGGAGGAATGTGTCTTGCAATGATACTGGAGAAGCGCCATGGCAGAGCCACGGCTGGTCAGTCATTGAGCCTGGTGACAGCGGTATTGAGCCTTGAAACCAAGGAGGGGCCGCCGGGAGAAAATTACGTCCAAAAAGTACGGGTGAGGTTCGAGTTTATTTCTAGTAGCCAAAGGGTGACAGGTGAAGGAGAGGTTTGGAATGTAGGGAAGATCGCCACCAAAAAAGGGGATCCCGGGGGTTTGAACCGGTGCGAGAAAATTGGAAGGCAGACACAGTTGCAGTTTATTGACTGGTGGCAAGTGAGGCCCAAGTCAAATGTATAGGCAAGCGGCAGAGGCAAATATCGACAGCTGAGAAGTCCAGGCAAAAAGGGGGTCCAGCTGAGCTAGGCCGTGCAGATGGGGAGGTAAAAAAGTAGGCGCACTGTGGATATTCACCCGAGCTGGGTTCGAACCAGGAGCACCACGGACTGTGGGGCTGTGCGGTGCAGAGGTCCGCCACGGGGCTAGTAGTATGGGTGAAAGGGTACAAGTTTGTAGTGAAAATCAGCAGAGCTTGGCAATGCAGAGAAAAATATGTGCGAGCCAAGGCGCACATAAAGATTCATGTAGGGCTTGCAGAATTAAAAATATGTTAATTTTCTGCTGAAAAAGAAATACATACTACGAGCTGTGCACATGCCCCGAGCTGGGTTTGAACCAGTAGCCCCAAGAGATGTGGAGCTGTGCGGTGCAGAGATCTGCCACGGGGCTGGTAGTAGGGATGAATTGAACCTTGGTTTCAAGGAATGGTGCAGACCAAAAAAGCTGGGCAGTGGCCAAAATAAATCAATGCGGGGCCAAGGCACCCGGGAAGATTCATGTCTAGTGGAGAACTAGGTTGGCGGCACCCGGAAAGATTAATGTCTAGCCGAGAACCCTTATTAGGTTGCACGGCCACGGGACTGATGTCTAGGCGAGAACCCTTGTCAAGTTGTTGAGGCGGGGTTGGGGTGAATCGGGGGCCAGGCAATGGAGAAGACAATAGATGTTGGGGTGAAGACCGTGGAGACGGCAGGAGTGCCTACGACTGGTGAGCTGAGTGGGCATGCGGAGAAATTCAGACAGGGGCAGCGGGCACCAATTGCGAGCAGACACGTGCACGTGACGAACGGCGCTTGCTCTTGCATTTATACCTTGTCTTTATACTCTGATGCAAGCATCGGAGCAATCCGGTGTTGCAGACGAGATGGAGATTCTGGAGGAGTGGTACGCTTGGGAGCACGCAAAGTACGGGGTTGCAGTGTCGCTGTCGTCTGCGATGAGAGTGCCGTCTCTTGGTGGGTGCAATTGTTGTGTGTCAGCTGCTGGGCTCATTCTTGACAGAGGATCTCTGCGACTTTTGTGTATGGGTCGCGGCAGGAATCCTCGTCAGTCTCGCACGCGAGCTGTACGTCGTCGATGGACTGTTGGCGCTCTGGAAGACGGGGAAGTGCATGGCTGCGGAAAAGTGGGCCGCGCTCGGCTGCTATATTCTTGGGGAAGATTTTGTGAGTGGAAATAGTTGAGCATAGGGCGGTACTGACATGAGGCGTAGGAGGAGGTACTGGGCGAGCTGCAGATGTGGTACGAGTGAGGAGGAGGGCGGGGCGGTGAAGGGCGTCGAGTTGAGTTGCTTGTAGTGTACTTGTTCATGATAAAAACGTGCTCTCTGTATTACATATGAAACGTCTGTGGAGGCCTAGCTCAGGCGGCCCTGTGAATGAGCGGAATTATGTTTTAAAAGGCGTGGGTGTTATAACAGGCAGCACAGAGGTCTGAAGTCAACAGTGAGAACTCTTGTGCATTGGCAAGGAAAAGGAAGTAAGTACTAACCTGAAGTCAACAGTGAGAACTGAGGACTCCAGGACTACACTAGCCTACTTATATATGTATTGTAGGTGTGTGGGAACAGGATGAGTAATGTGAGTAATGAGGATGAGTAATGCTCAGTAAGCTGCTCAGTCAGCTGCTCAGTCAGCTGATCAGTCAGCTGCTCAGTCAGCATTAGTAAGTACAACTACATAAGTAAGGATCAAACCGGATCAAATAGGTAAGCAGGAATGCGAGAATGTCACAGTCCAGTCACAGACTCCAACAGCGGGCCTGGGTGCAGCTGTGTCCAATCCGGTCTTGGTGATTTTCAGACGTGGACTATAAAAGCACGTTGGATTTTGCAGTCGTAACAGAATTATGTGCAGGGTCTTGTGGGCGCCCAGTGGCAGGCACCACTGGTTGGGTTCCTAGGCGGAAGGCAGTGGTGCTGGTTCGAATCCAGCCTGGGGCGATTTCTGCTGTGAATCATTTTTTTGGCTGTGAGTGAGAGGCACATTCGATTGAAAAACAAGTAAAATGCCGGGACCACGCAGGCACTTCATCTTGGGATATCTTGGACTAAACGAATTTTTTTCGATTTTATACGCTACTGTACAAGCTGCATGCGAGCGCCATTCAGATACCTGCGGGCCTCCCTGCATGCAATAGGGTGATTTGGGGCACGAGGCAGGCAGTTTGATTTTGGCAAGTGGTGGTGGTCTTCAAGAAAGGGGGTACAGGGCCAAGAGATACGCTGTTAGCGCAATGTTGCTGTGGCAGGGTGAGGAGCATCCAAGTCAAGGCGGGGAGACATACAGTGGGAGCGAGTCTTCAGGAGCTGAGGTGCGTGAGTGCAGCGCTAACGTGGAGGAGGAGATCTTACTCAAATAAGCGCTAATGATCGCTCAGTGGGTGAGGTAGGAGGAGAGGGACGGACATACAGTTGCATCAGGTGGGCTTCTCAGAAGCGCCTGGAGATCGGTGGCCTTTGAGCCCTGTGAAGGATTGGTGCAAGACATAGCTGGGGCGAGAGTCAAGGCGGCTAGGGTGCAGACGGCGAGGGCATACGTGGTCGGGCCGGTGTGCGACAGGTTGTAGGCAGGCCTGGGGATGGGCAGGTGGATGATAATCGCGGTGGCGCAGAGCCAGCTCGAGTGAGGATGAGCAGTGGTATTGAGGGTGGGGAGAGGCACCTACAGTTTGGGGACAGACTCGGCGTCTAGGACGGGACTGGGCGGAATGATGATGATGTGGTACGGCATTGATGTTGAACGGTCACGTGTTCTGACCGACGGGTCCCGTTGGTATGAAGTCACGTGATGGATCACAAGGGCGGCAGGCCCGCCTTTTTTCGCTTGTCGCGCTGCCATTTCGCTCGTCGCGCTTTCACTTAGGTTCAAGGTCCTGTGTTCGAGTCACAGTGATGCCGTTGCTTTTTTCATTTTGTTCCATCTCATCAAACCGCATGGGTGCCCAATTATCTCTAAACAACGACTTGAAATATATTCATATATTTCATGAGCGCCTCCTAATCTAGACATACTGAATTCAAAATATTATCCTTTGAGAGTAAAACATCTGTAAATATAGATTATGTACCCCCACGCGGCGGCTCAAAAATGACAACCCGCTCTCAGGTCCCAGCCCCAAAGAACTATCCGGTGTTTTGGCCCTGGCATCCGCAACCAGAAGCCACGGGCACACCCCATTGAATGACCAACTAGCCTGTTATAAATGTCGCCCAATAGCGGAGTTGCTACCCCACTGGATCTACATAATCTCTAATACGTTGTGTCCTTCTGGAGACCGGCCCTTTGTTTTTCACTTTGACAACTTGCTCTACAGCCTCATTACATGACCAACTAGAGTGCAATAAATATGGCCTGATAGTAGAGTTGACATTGTGCTGGATTACAGTAAATGGCTGAACATGTTCCATCCGGAGACCCTCGTTCGACTTGAGGTCGGGCCGTTTTTATTTTTTATTTTAATTTTTAAATAACACCTTGCCCTCCACTGCCGTTAAATATCCAACTCGCACGCCATAAATCGAAGCTGTCGCTAGAACTCGGCACGTTCCAAAACGGGATGCAGCTGAACAATCTTATTATCCTGAGCGCGCGGCCCACCCCCAGGACACAACTCTGTTGACTAGTACCAATAATGACACCCTATGTACTGCTACCCACGCGGAGACCCATGCGCTAGCGCCCCAGAAAAACTCCTGAATCCCCATCCTACTGTCACGTTCCTCAGCTCGTCTCAAGCGCTCCCGGGTACACTGCCACTGATCTCAATGACAGCTTCTGTCAAAATGCGCCCATGTGATCTGCAGACCTGCCCTAATTGGTCCAAGCTGCAGGGCGTCCAACCACGTATTACTAGTAGTAGTCAGTCTGCAATTCAGTGCGCAACAAGTAGTATCAAGTTGCTCGACTCCTCACCCATTCACACTCACTTGCTAACGCAACGCAACCGCCATCCTCATCCTCACCCAACCGCCACCCTCATCCTCACCCATTCACCGTTACTTCCCAACCCAACGCAACTGTCCTCATACCCACTCACACAATTTCCTCCCATGCCCCCTACCATCACTGACTTCATTGCACTGGCCAACACACCGTATAAAGCACTGGACGGGCCCAGCGGGTTTTATGTCCATGTGCGGATCAACAAACGGGTCCTCCTCGAGTGGATCAACAGATTCATCGACGCCCGCGGCCTCGTACACCTAGTCAACCTGAAGGTGGGGTCAACCGACGACATCGCCAGGCGTCGCCGGGAGTACCGCGCCCGCTGCAGGGATGAGTGCATACATTGGTACTACTTCATCCTGTCTTTCCATCACATGCGCCTGGGTGAGTTTTCTTGTGCTCTTGTTTCTCCGCTTGACCGCACTCAGAGGACCTCGTCCATATGGCACTTGACTTCCTTGGCGCACGCACACGAATGTACCCCTGCTTCGGCTGCGGCCAAGTCCACAAGGAGATTGCCAGTGCTTGGGCGTGCAGGGGGCCAGCCGGAGTCGAGTTGGTCATCAGGATATGCCAGGCGTTCATGGGGGAAACGAGCCACCAGTGAGTTTCTTCTCTCCAAGAGCATTCCGCATCTTAAGAACTTTCAGGGAGGATCTGACCAACTAGATATGGGATTCGTTGAATACTAGTCAGACGCTGCAGCGCTGTCAACCGAAATTTGTATATTAAATCTACTATCACCACTGTATATTAGCACCTTCACCTCTGTTCAGCCAACAATCCTTTTCGCCCTGCATACAAATCATCGCTCAATTCACCATCAGGGCTGATAACAGAAACCAAAAAGACCGTCGCATATCAAGGAATAACAGCACCTGGGATTGCACCAGGATGGGCTCAAGCCGCTGTTACCAGAAAGTGTGAGGGCCTGGTAGTGATCAACAGAGTTATGTACTTTGTGCGGGTTGCGGGGTATACACGTGACAACAGATAGAACAATGCCTATACAGTTAGGTTTCACCGCAGTGCACAAAGTTGCCCAAGTTCAAGCAAGTGGTTTTGCTGTCAAAACAAAATTCTCAGTCCCGCCCGCCCAATGCCATACACCCTGTACGTCTCCCAACCCCACCGCGCACGGTACTAACGTCGTTTGGCAGCGCACTGGTCCAACTTGTCGACGGCTTTGCTGCAATTGTGCACCACCCGACCCACCCCCTCATGTGGATCGCGTTCCGTTTCGAGTACGCATCGCTTGCCCTTGCTAACACGTGTTGGCTGACCGTGCCCCCAGAGATCATTCCCTCTGCCGCGCGATGGAAGCACACGTCCGCGCCTCCCTTCATGCCCCCGCCTGTGAGCAGCAGCGCGTGTGACTCCGCTGCCGCCTTCACGCCCTCCTCCTAGAGGTCACCAGCGGACTGTCCCAGTTCGAGATCTCCCCCAGTGAGATACTGTCGGCATATATCTATATGACCATTCTCGCCGTGCGGCCATCTAACTTGTTGAGCACTTCAATCGCCGTCCCTCCACCTCTCCCTCTTGCACAGGATTAGCCATATTCCCCTGCATCTACTGCTGATCCCTCTACCTAACTCAACTGTACGCTATCTAAAAACGACGAATATATTTGCCCCGTGCACCCTACTTTCAATACACATCGTGTCAGACCACACACACCCCATCTAAAATTTTCATCTCTCCCTATGGCCTCGATTCTCGTTGTCTCACCCGGCGCCGCCTCGTCCCCGCCGACGCCCATCGAACAGTACGTCTCCCGCACCCCCGCCGTCGGCCAACCAACTCTCCAGAATCCGGTGCCTCCTCCTTGCAATTGTCCAAATCCGCTCTCCCCGCATGAGCTCCCACAGCCTACACCTCATCCATGGTCCCTCGACACGTGTGTATGTACCGCAGTCTCTCCTGCGCTCTCCCCCCAACCCTCCGCGCAGATACATCATCACCATGTCGCTCCGAGACTTCAAAGGCCTCCACCCACGCCACTACCTGCCCGGCCATCCATTGGCCCTACCCTTCCCCCAAAGCAAGTCCCTCTCTCAATCAACCCCTGTCCGTCAATAACTTTTTTGCCGCAGGCCTCCATGACTTACGCCGCATTGCAGGCGCGCCGGCCGCCCAGACTCAGTTCGCCCTCACCACCTCGGCCGCTGGCGAACCTCGACCCCACCCTAATCCTGTGCGTTCTCCTTCCTCTTCCATGGAGCCAGCTAACAAGTAGCAGCCGAATCACAGTGAACCCCCACACCAGCTTCACCCTCTACGCGCCCCTCGACGCACTCGTCGCCAAGCTCCTGCACACCCTCCCCGGCCTCTCCAGCCCCCGACAACTCACTGACCTCGTCCGGTATGTCTATCTCTTGATCCTCTCCACTGCATAAGCTTACCTCTGTTAGCATCCTTTGACTCTTTGCCATCCCACCCGCCATCTGAAGCCCTCTAATCCTTCTTGGAATTTCTTGAGCTATGCACCATGTACCATCCACTCTCTGACCCTTGTTGTACCGTCTTCCACCAATTGCTTAAGTAGTTGTGAAATCTGATAGCAAAATGTTGTGTATCACAAATCACAAATCGTACACATACTCAGCACCGCACCGCAACTGGGGTCGCCCTTTGACCGTGGCCATGCCACGATGGGATTACCCGGCACCATCTCTTGCAAAAAATCCTCCCGACCATGATTTCTATTGGCATAGCCCGAAACCGCGTTAAAGCCCGACCAAACATCCTCCTCGCACCTCACACGATCCACATGTCCAGCTCACCCTCTCAAATCTCGCTCCCTGAGCGTCGCGCGCGTGTCCTCACCCTCTTTAAACAACTCAACAAGCACCTCCCCCTCACTCTCGATGGCTCCAGCCCCAATGCAAGCGATTTTCGCATGGCCACGACCGACGCAACCCAATCCATTCAGCTTATCATAAACCTGCCCCCAGCCAGCGGCAGCGGTGACGATGGCAGCGACGGCAACGATGGCGGCAACGCTGAAGGTGCTCCTGACAAGCCAGCAAAGCCTGCGGTGGGGCCGCCTCCTCGTCTCCTGCAACACCCCCCCTCACTCCTTTCTAGACAAACATGACGGTGCTCCGCCTCAAACACGCGGAGAAGCGTTTAGGCAACATCATGGTAGTCGCTGGCCATCCCGCCATCAATGTCAACGAGTTTGTCCGCCACATCACCAATCCCATCCATGGCGGCCGCTGTGAACTCGAGGACGCCGCCCTCAAACACTTGGTCCGAGGCCATGACGGTTCAGCCGGCAGTAACGTCTGGGTTGGCCTCCACCTCATCCACACCTGCCTGCCCACTAACCGTCGCCTCCAGATTAAAGGCCTGGGCCGACTCTTCAAACAACAGGCACAGGCCTTGCTTACAGACAAAATTGCGGCACATCACCAGTGTCACCGCCTCCTTCTTGCCGCCCGGCTCACTGCAAACCAACATATATGCCCTCTCCACTCCATCTCCATCCTCGAACTAATTCGCCGCCTCCCAGGCTCTACAGCAGGGCTTCGAGATCTCGCATGCAGCCCGCAGCACCCAGCACATCCCCGAGCACATATGCATCGCCTCTTTTGGCATCGACTGACTCACCATCACCGGTGAAAACAGCAACTGCGACAAGGCAGCCTTTTACACTGCTGCTTATCAGGATCTCCCCGTCCACCACACCTTCTTCCAGGCGCTGACCCTGCTGAGCACAACTAGCAGATGGTAAACGAGCACCAAGATAGCTACCACCTCTGGCGCAACAAACTTGAGCCGGAGATCACGGCGTGCAATCGCTTCGTCGCGTTCTACAAGGCGGTATATCACAAATGTCCCCCCACGGCAACTCTGAACACCTTGCAGTTCGGCCCAGTTGTCTTTATTGATCCCTTCTAGAACGTAAAGGGCTTGACGAACAACGCACAGACCAAGGAGTTCCCAATCCTGCTCACGCTCCTCCTCAATAACCTCCCCCACGAGCCTGACCATGATGACCACCCAGATGCCACGACGGCCGCGGTTCACTACTGCCCGTCGCGCAAGGCGGTGAAGGGCACTTTGCACACCATCGACCCTGCACTTTGGCATTAAGCCCGTGACTTCTTTGCAGACAGCCCTGACAACATCGTGCAGTAAATCATCCACCATACCGCTCATCAACTCTTCTAGCTGCCACGCAAGGGCTCACACATTGTTCATTCATTTTGGCCTACACTACTGTCCCACGCTGGACCCATAAATTGACAGGCAGGCGCGCGAGCAAAAATGAGCATAGTTATCATTGGCGAGGCGGAAACAGAACCGTGCCATAGGAAAGCGGAGCACTGGATTCTCCCTTTACTGATTACTTTTCCGATATATACCGTTCCATACACAGCTTACGAGTTGGTAGCTTATCCTGTGCATGAAATATGGTGTTCCACATCAACACTTTATATTCATATTGTATGGTGGTGAATGGCGATGCACATCATGGAGATCAGCACCAATACTCTCAGAACACCTTATTCGACAGTAGCTTGAAAGCATCATACAGAACAGGCTATATTAATGCATGCGTGTCTTAAAGAAAAGTCCCTGTGGTGTAGTACGCACGGCCTCACAAAGTTGTGTAGCATCGATTTTGGAGAGGCAGGTGTAGGTTCAATTCCTGCCAGGGTCCAGGTGTTTTGCTCTTTTTCTCGCGCGTAGGGGTGTACGGGGGTAGGATCATCCGATTGACCAAGACTGGCGCTGGATTGGTAACGATCCGCTATATATTCCACTATCCTGCCTTGTATACATCACATTCCCACATACCTCAGCCTCGCTTTTTTTTTGTGACCATCATCTCTTCGATACATATCTTCTTGGACACATACAAGCACTTTCTTTCCCTGTGCTTCCTTCTAATCTTTTGTCGCCCCCGCCCTTTTCGCTTTCAATTTTCTCACTTTGCCCTGGACAACCAAGAAATGTCCGGTGGCGTTCCTAAAATGGCAGTACATATTGAACCATTGAAGCGGCTCTTGCGAGCATTTTTCTCAAAGACCGTGCAATCAGCCATGCTGACAACGCGGCAGGTTGGAATTTCTGGTGAGTCCCATTAGTTTGGAGAACGGCTGTCAGGCGAGAGGCGCGTTCGCACCACCCACGCCCATCCACGTGCCCAGGTCACGTGGATGATGATGCGTCCCCGCTCATCCACCTACCTCCCTGACCCTCAACCTGGTAACCCCGGTGTTATTACCATTTGTGGCCAACAGCGGTTGTTGTGCCTTATTGTGATCGGGAACCACCCTGGCACCGTTACCAACAATTCCCAGAAGGTAGTCTTCCAGAGAGCCGCTTGGTATTTATCCGGAACTGTTTGACAAAAAGCGTCAAAGGCAGCTTGATCATGGGTGCTTGTGAGGTGAAACAAGAGTTTTTCCGCCCGAGTTGACTCGGAATCACAGTCCATTTGGTCAGCTCCCTTGTCATCATCGCTTTTGTCTGTGTCCATTTCATCTTGGTCCATTTCATAGTCCGTCAAGTCAGACGAGTCACTTGAGTACCCGAGGTACTCTTCATTGCTCCCTGAATCTTTGTCTGTCTCCCAGGCCAACTGCTCCAGTTCTTCCACAACACTGGCCTGGGCCTTGAACTCTGGCTGCGGGGACTGCAGCCACATGAGGTCAAAGCCGGCCTGTCATTCTGGGGACTACAGTTGTGGACACACAAGGCTAACAAAAGAATTATTATTATTATTTTCGTGAGATAAGCATACCAATCGATAAATCTCATTGAGAGCTTCCGATCCATATATAAAGCAACTAATTCTATCGAGCCGTTGTCCCGGAAATAGCCGATCAAGTTATGTAAGCCCCAAAAAATTGGCCGCCGCTTAGTAAGCAAGATAAAATCATGAAAAAATATGCAATCGCTGCGGATTTTAAAGGCGAACATGATTCTGAATGATTCATCAGATTCTATCGAGCCGTTGTTGAGAAATAAAAGACTTATGTTTGATCACATGATTGGTTTGATCCATCATTTCCGGAGAAGTTCGAGGGGAAGGCCTTAGAAAATGACCACTGATAGGGGACTTCCAAAAGGACTGCATGTTTTGGTTGAGTGGGGTTTCAATGTTTCTGGTCTCAAGGCCAAATGTGCCCCTGTATGTCAAATTGAAAGTACTGGATGTTGCATGGCACGCCTCCTCAGTCAACAAGATGATTTTTTCAATCAACCCTCTATGCTAGAAGAAGTTATAAAGCAGGCTGGTCATGAATGTCTCTTCCTTCCCAAATTTCACTGTGAATTGAATCCAATTGAGATGGCAAATTTGTTCAACTGTATTTATGACTGGCATGTTACGAATTTTATGTATTCAGTATTGGGGCTGGTGCAAGTACCGTTACCGGCAAATCCCTAAGAAGACCTTTGCCGAATCAAAAGAGTTGGTCCTGAAATATCTCGAGGCCTGTCCAGATGAGGTTATTCGTCGGTTTGTCAACAGATCATGGAGGTTTATGAGTGCATATCGGAAGGGTTTAACAGGTCACAAAGCAGCAGAGTGGGTGGTAACAAGGCAGAAGCAGCCATTGATCCATCTCACAAAGGGCTTTAGATGCATTTGATGCTGTCCATAATAAGTAGTGTCATGTGACTTGTGGCTGTGTAAAAAACTCGTTTTTTGGAAATCAACTCAAATCACAAATCTGAAAATTGGGTCCGGACCAAAATTTTGGCCGCCGCCATTTTGTCGTAGGAAAAATCTCGGAGTGGGTTTTTTGAGTTCTTTAGGCCATTCTGAGTCTAGGAAAATTGATTTCAAGGCCTAATTAATTCTAGATCAGCCGTAATAGCATTTGTTAGCCTTGTGTGTCCACAACTGTACGTACTTTTTCTCCGAGTTTCTTCACTTGGAATCGGAAGAGAAGTTGGCAGGCATCGTCAGGGCGCTCCAGTAATACAAGTTTGTTCACTTCAATGAAGAGAGGAGCACATTCAACAAGAGATAAATTGTCTGCAGGAAGACTAGTGGACCACACCGTCCAAGCGACAACCTCGTCTGTCTGTCACGTGAATAAATCCACCGGTAAGGTGTCGCTGGAGAAAAGCTCACTACTACGCGTTCCCCACTCAACAGCTTTTTCTCCAAGATGGATGTTGACCTGCGCGATTCACGGGTCTCGAGTTCAAGAGGTAAGCTGTTAGCCAGCGTGAGGAGGTGAGGGTAATCAGCCAGGTCGGGGTCCAGCCGGGGAGAGCCTATGTAAACCTCAGACATGTCGTTCTTGCGGTCGTCGTTATGATTGTGGTTGCGATGAGAATGGGTCAGGCCTAACATGACATTGTTATCTCGTGTACTTCTGCCCAGGAGGCAGCGACGTGTGGGCCTCATGCCAGTGTAGTCTCACGCTATCTTTCTACATCTTGCTATCTAATGTTGCGCATTTTGCCCTCATGGTTCCTCCTTCTAAGCACGAGGGTGCTGATACAACAGACTCCACTGATATCAATGAAGACAGGATCAATGCAGAGGGGAGTGTATGCGGTGAACCATACACAGTGCAAATAAGCTCTACTATCGATTATTCACACGGCAACACCAAATTGATGGTGCCACTACAATCCCAAATCTTGCTGAATCGTCCTCGGCATCTGCAGATGACATCTTTCCCATGTCTAGATGTCAACTCCCGAAGGGCTTGACGTCTGAACAACATCCGAGACCACTGCCAAGTCGCCGCCCCGACCCATCAAACATACCTACATGTACAAAATCCCACAATCCATCTCCTGGTGGGCTCAATCGTTCACCGGATCCCCCAAACCCATCACAATATCCTTCCTCCGCAACAGACACATTATTCCACAATTTGTTTCGAGGGAATCGCAGCAGACTTGAGGTACAGAGATTATGATTTTTTTGCGGATGGAGGTCTTTTTGCATATGTAGGTAATCGATAGAACTTCTTGCCGACCGCCCCTCAGTTTCCAAGACATTATCGCCCCCCTGCCTCCTGTACCGCAAGCCAAATTTCGGCGTCCAGCTTGAACTAGATCACAAGCTTCATCATCGCCTCACGCCACGGTGGTGCGTATCCCCAGGAATAGAACAAGATCATCACAGTTGAATAAGGGAGGCCTCGGAGGGCAAAAAAACAATCTGATACAGACTTCAGTATAGCACATCAAGAAATGTCAAGACGATCACATCGGTCACGACGCTAAGGGAAAAAAGAACAGAAAACCTAATTCCCGCTAACTGGCGTAATAGTCCGGCGGGACAGCCTCGTCCGCAATGCGCATGTTGTTCCTGGTGTAAGCGGGCAGGACGTTGCGGAGCACTGCCGCTCTTTCTACAAGGCAGAAAATGTGATGGATGGCCAACATGTCAAACCCGTGCCCTGCCAGCCACGCGGCCAGTGTCCCGGCGTCTTGACGTTGAAGGAGCGTGTGGCGCGGCACAGAACTCGCCAGGAGGGCGACCAGCTGGCGGAGCTCCCGCAGCTCAATGAACAAGATATAAATCTAGCCTGTCACAGCCGTACTCTGTGGTATCCCAGCCATGGAGGGCACAGGCGTGGGCTCTGTCCTGAGCACGATGTCAGCTGCGTCCCCCAGTCCAAACGGAGGCAACTCATGGGAACGCATACCCGAGGACAGAGGACGGGGTCAGCTTCAGCGTAAAGGCCGCCCACTGTTCAAGGCTCGAGAAGGGGTCGCCCGCGGGGTGGAAGAGAAGCAGGAATACATCCTCGATCTGACCCTCTGTCGATAGCAGATTCTGCAGATGACAGGGACTGCACAGCATATCGGGGTTAACAGTGAAAGGTTGCGTCTCGCCGGCCAGTCCGGCTGGGTATTCGGAGGAGTCGGGGAGGGAGTTGACGGTGCTATGCAGCCATTGGTCCGGTGTCCCGCTATGCATGGACTGCGTCTTCGGCAAACAGAGAGGGATGGTTCTCGTCCCGCGCTGTCGGAGGCTGGTGGACAGCAGACAATCGAGGGAGGTCTTGTAGGCCGGGATGGTAGTGCCGAATGACTTCCGACCCCTCATGTCCGCCTACTGCGCGGAGCTTACATCCACAGTGGCCACGAAGAGCGAAATGACCACATGCAGCGTCGATGTCGGGAGGGGGGGGATCTCGCTGCCGACTCGGTATAACTGGCGGAAGCCCATCTGAGGACAAAGCGGAACAAGATACTGCACTTTGGTGTCATAGCGGTCACTGGTCAGCGCGGCGGTGTATGTGTACAAAGGAGCCACAATGTTCATCATCTCCTGCACCTTGGCGGCCGACAGGGCAATCCCCATCCTTCCGAGGTGTCGCACGATGTCGGCGTTGCGGTAGCTGCTGACAGTAAGCACAAGGTTGGACGCGGCAGGGAGAGCACAAACTTTACACACGGACTGAATCGGAAGTCGCGCGCTATGGCTCTTGCCCCCACATACAGTTGTGGACAAACAAAGCCCACAAATAGCCTGTAGCCTACCCCTGATTTAATTTCGATCCAATTTTAATTTTCCTGAGCTCTGAACAGCCCAAAGAGTCCAAAAAACATGCTCCGAAGTTTTTCCTACTAGAGATCTGCAGCGCCAAAATTTTCGGCCAGGTCCAAATTTCAGATTTGTGATCCGAGTTGATTGGCATAAACCTGATTTTTGGAGCACAGCCACATTATGTCATGCATCAAGGTTGGAATACGAGACTCGACTTTTAGGCAAGCTGTCGAGTCCGTGAATGGTTTATTTAGGTCCCCCAATGGTCTTTCGTGTTATATGACAGAATGGGGGTATATCGTTGGATGGATCATGGGACATCAAATCACGGAACATCAAATCAATGGAGCATGTGATGCAGAAAAGAACATTTTATTATGCAACAACCACTCCATAGATTTTGGAGATATGTACAGTTTCAGACACCTCCAGATGAGAGGAGTTTATTGCACATTTTCGCTTACTTTCTGATGATTTATAAGCAGGCACAAAATTTTGACCGCCCCGAACACTAAATCAACATTTTAGGCACAACGGCTTGACAGAATCACTTGGTTGTTGTACCGTTGGGAAGCCCTCGATGAGATCTCTCAATTGGCACGCTCATCTTGGTTAAAAAAATTATCTGACCTGGACATGTGACCAGGGAAGATCATTAAGTTTTACAATAACTACTTGTTGAATTGTCAGGACTTTTACGGATTCAGAAGCACCTTGATGAGACGCGTCGATTCCATATTTTTTCATATTTTTCCGATGATTTATAAGCGGGCGCCAAAATTTTGACCGGTCTGGTACATTAAATCCGAATTTGCGGGACAACGGCTCGACAGAATGACTTAATTTTAGTATCAATAGGGAGCCCTTGATGAGATCTATCGATTGGTGCCCTCATCTTGGCTAAAAAATTCCACTTTTATTTTTGGTGGACTTTGTTTGTCGGCAACTGTACACCAATCCGCCGAAAAACTCCACGAAGGAGAAGCAGAGAACCCGGTAGGCTTCTTCCGGTAGAGAAATATCATCTCCAAACCAGTAGAGAAAGCACTGCCGCCACACGTGCGTGATGACTGCGTCTGGGAAAGCCAACGCCAGGTTACACAGTCGGCGCGGGGACTGTGGGATTATCATAAAGCAGATCCGCTCCCAGCACTGACAGGCGCTCAGTCAAGTTTCAACGCCCGAGAAAAAAAAAGAAAATGGCCTACCTGCGGATCGATGCAATCAACCGTGGGCCTGCGATGCTCGCAGCGGATCTTCATCAGTGCCGGCGCGAGCTGGCGGTTCGAGTTCATTGGGTCCAGGGTGGGTGAGGAAGCATTGTTTTGTATTGAACGTTCGCTGATTTGGCCCTGTTTCGTGTTTGCTTGGGCATGTGACCCAGCGCGTCCACTTCTAAATACTCTCACCGATGGTCTGGACCTCCCAATATGCCAAGACGATGATGGAAACCATGGCCGCACGCGCGGTGGCCGACCCCGGGATGCCGCCGGAAGTTGTGTGAGTGCCGTGCGCCCTGCTAGTCGCACCTCAAACCAACGACGTGCCAGCTTCCTCACCAGCCTATACCGCACGACAGCTCCTGGTTACCTCCATCTGTCGGGCCCTGGTACGTCCCCAAGCGCCTCTGATCGGCCCCCCGCGCTCACCATGTCCAGAGGTCAACGTCGCGGACTGCTGCAAGCGCAAGCACGTCGCAAACATATGTACGCTCTTGCCTGAGATTCCTCCTTCACCAACCAACGTTACTAGAAGTCTACCCCCGGCGTCGCCGGCCCCACCCACCCGCAAGAAACAGAAGGGGAAACCCCAGGTGAGTTGTCTGCCGCTGTCTCCCTACACCCAATTGCCTCATTACTGTCCTACCAGACAACCCCAGGCGTCACCCAGGCAGCGCCGGCAAAGACGGCGGCCCTTCGTCTGCGGAAGAAGCAGTAGAGATAGTCGTCCGCCTGTCCCTCATTGTAGAAATTGCTGTGCCTCGCATTCATACTAGCAGAGTACAGGATATGCAAGTCGCGTAGTGTCCACTTTTACTATGCGGCCCTTGTGTCCGTCGAAGAGACGTGCCCCGTATGCGATGCGCTGCCGCTGCAATTGTGCGCTACTATGCCCACACCATAATCTAATAGATTGGCGATCGCCGCTTGCTCCGCATGCGGCTACTCCGCCTGCACGTGGATATCAACCTATATCGGGCACACCCAATCGGGTGCCTCCTGTTATGATGTCCGAGCGGCCGAGCCGTGACCAGGTTTGACTGCCGGTGCAGCTCCGAACGCACGGCTCATCGTAATGAAACATTGGCCGACTTTTTAACGGGGGGTTACACACATTCTAGACATCACTGGCTACTCGAGGTCAACTAGTACTGGCGTACATGCAAGTTGCAGCCGATAGGAGGTAATCTTGTTGAGCCAGGACTCCAAGAGTTGTGCAAGTCGGTTGAAATTCTACATACATAACGAACGGTCGAGGTTTTTCTCTTCTAGTCAAGTGAGAGGCTGTATTATAAAATATGTAGAATATGTAAGTAAAGGAACAGACAGTACCAGCAGCATAATTGCCACACTACACTTCAGAGCGGTTCGGGTCACAGTTGATTATGTTATGTGTTGTTCCATCCCATTGCTTTGTGGTGTCCCGCTTTCTGCAACTTGAGACGTTACTGGAGTCCCCTCGCCAGTTGTATACCCATGGATTCGATCCGGCCGGGCACGTGTAAGTCAAAAAGAACCTGCGGGTAAGACTCAGCCACGAACCAATTGAGGGAGATTGCAAGACTCACCCGGGGTCGCTGACGTACAGCGTACAACTTGGGGAATTGTCAGCGAGGTCAGCAGCTTGTGATCTGTCGACGTCGCTGGCAGGGGGCTCGTAAACCCACAGGTTAGAACCGACCGGGCGTGTGTTTGTGAGAAACCTGCTGCTCGCGTTGACGACAACGCAGGCAGCGGCGGGAGACTCACCCATTTTCATTCACATAGCACGGTTCCTGCTGCCTCACCGGCGCCTGGGCGTAGACCGCTTCGAACTCTCGTGCCTGGATGCAGTCAGCATAGCGATCCAGCTCTTCATCGACAGGTTGCAAAGTTCTGGCACAGGCGTCGGTGAGAGCGAGTGGGGACCGCCCACGGAAAGTCTGGGCCCCCTGGATAAGGCTCAGACGCGAAGGCGGGATGCATGTTCTCGACGCACCTCCTTGCTAAACTCCCAAAGATGCTCAAGGCCACCCAGTGCAACAGGGAGAGGCTCAGGGATTGGGTCGTGCACCACCGAATGAGTCTCTCGCTTGAGTTCCTTGACAGTTTGCCGTGGCTGGCGACTGCACGTGTCTCGAACTCTCCCACGTTGACATGCCACCTTCTCCTTTGCCGCCTGTTCTTCGTGCCAGAAGACCAAGTGTTCCATACATGGTCGCTTCATGACAGCTTGGCATGGCTGGCGACAGCGCGCGTCTTGAACTCTCCCGCCTTGATGCGCCGCGTTCTCCTTTGCCGCCTGTTCTTCGTGCCAGAAGACTGAGTGTTCCATACATGGTGGCTTTAGGGCTACTAGGCGCTGCCACGGGGCTTGTCGCTTTGAGCGTAGGGCCAGTCGTACGGCCCCCTTTGTGCCGTGTCCTGAGCTGCGCAACTTTGCGGCCAAGGCTGCTTTCAATGGCGACGAGAAAGCTTCGATTGGATTGGAAGCGGGAGACGCCATCCGTCCATAGGAGGATGGCAGCGCTGGGTCCGCCTCGGCTGTTGCATTGGTGCCAAAGGATTGTGGTCGACCAAGTCCACAATCTAATCTAATCAAACCTATCGGCAATTGCCGCTCTGCTTGCCAACACTTGCGAGATGCAGTCTATGCAGGCTACATGTAGACCTCTTAAATACAGCGGCGTAGCGGGAACGAAATATGGGTAGAATAACATCATCAGTGGTCTGTGAGGAGGCGGCTACAAGTGGAATAAGGGCAGTGTCTCAGGTCTGGGTAGCAAATGACAAAAAAGTAAAGGATCAGGCCAGCACAGCGAAACATGGCCAGAATGCATGCCGCGCCACATACCTCTCAAAGTTTATCCCAGGTTCCATCGATCCGCGGGGCTCATCCAGGAGGGAGAAGCTGCCAGCCCTCGAGTTGATGACACTGACCACCCCAGCTCGCTGAGCTGGTTGACACTGTGCATGTCGGCTTCGGAAGGCACCATTTGCTGATGCCGCAGTATCAAGTCCCCCGGCTCGCGCATCTCAATCCTGCGTTTCACCCAGCGGGCATCATGTTCGGAATCAACGATGGCGACCCCAAGGGACCACAGGTTCGGACACGCAGTGGGGCCCGCTCGAAACAGCCCTCGAAGCAACACATGGCCGCGGTCGCGAATCTCAATGGGCTCTACGTCACCGAGGTTGTCCCACAACGTGTGGGCGATATCGCTGTCTCTGCAATCCCCGATGAATGTAAAGTCTGTCACATAGCCAAGCACCTCTTGGGTGTTCACGAACAGGACCAGTTTTGCGTCGCAGGTGGAGACTACGGTGAGGCGTAGAAGGGCGGGCGTATCCAGCCTAGCAATCAGCTCAGTCGACACGATGTCCGCGTCCTCTACCCATGTGATCCACAGGCTGGTAAGGTTCGGGAGGGTGATTAGTGAGGACACATTTGTCGGTCCCGACCGGATTCACGTCAAGCCGAGGCTCGTAAGGTTGACGAGGTTCGGCATGATCCCTCCCACTTGGGAGTGCTGCATATACGTCGGCGAGGACGAGAACTTGGAGCGTTCCCCACGGGAAGTGGCTTGGCCACTGAGGCGTCACACGACCAAGATACAGCCTCTGGAGAGCCGCTGCTGGGAGGATGAAGGAGCTGGCCACTGTTCCCACGACATGCAGGAGGCGCAGAGCGGGGAAATGCTCGCCGACGAGGAATGTAGCCAACGGAGCGTCGATGAAGGAGATGGATAGCGTGTGACAACACAGCAGGTGAGGAAGGAGCGCACCCGCAAGCTGTTAAATGCATGCAAAATGTGTTTAATCATGTATATATAGTCCAAAGCTTGTAATCAGATTACCCGATTACAAATGGCCTTTTGGCACAGTTGGTTCTGCTGCTAGCTTTGGGCACGGGATTTAACAGTGTAATCGGGTACAACCGGTCGCGAGTTCAATCCCCAAAGGTGGCAATATTTTGCAGGCCTGAGGAACCTGACTTAATTTGTCATCATTTGATCTCGGCAACGTCCGGCAGGTTGATCATGTGACCTGGGGGTCTCCTGTGTATCATGTGGTCTTCGGAAGTGCACCCGGGGTTCCGTCCCCGGTTCCGGCCCATTCCGGGCTTTTCCGTTCCATTCCGGAACATTTCGGATCCATTCAAGGATCATTTCGCACTTCGAGGGCTCAGTGCCTAATGGGGGGGCACTGTTAAATGCATGCAAAATGTGTTTAATCATGTATATATAGTCCAAAGCTTGTAATCGGATTACCCGATTACAAATGGCCTTTTGGCACAGTTGGTTCTGCTGCTAGCTTTGGGCACGGGATTTAACAGTACTGTTATATCTGTGCACTCCGGCTCCGGTCACACTCCGGTCACGCTATAGTCACACTCCGGATCCGGACCCTCGGACCGATCCGGGACCAACCGGAACACTCCAGAACTTCGGGTATTTATGTGACGACGCTTTACTAAGTGTTTCTCCAGTTTATCCGTTTATCCGAGGTTCCTTTATTGTCTTTAACATTGCTTTACTTCTCTGTCCCCATTTGGATAGTGGCTTATTGTTTTACGCACTGGTCACATTACTTATCCACATTTAGGACTACAATTACAGACTTTAGTATATATCTGTCTTAGCCACGTCCAGTACTTCATCTGGAAAATTAACGTTGTTCCATGTTTCCCTTCATGGACTGAGTCTATTCTTTCAATCCTTGTCTTCAACTCGACTCCGAGGTTACCCTTAAGCCTCTGGATGTTCTTTTCGCACTTCGACTTTATTTCCGGTCCATTTCCGGTCTTTCCGGTTTCCACACCACTCCGACTCACGTCCTCGTTCCCACAGCTTCTACGCCACTCCGGTTTACCTCCGGTCCGGGCCTTCCGGTCCGGCCTCCCGGAGTAGTCCCAATCGGGCTAGAACCCCATGTTGCGGAGCGTTTCCGTTTTGTCCTGATTTTTGTCCCGGCTCGACACCCAGACAGTCGCACACCCTGCTGAGTTGTGGTGCTTGCGAGAATAGCCGACTATTTCACCTCCAGTCCTGCTCCGGGTTCCGGACGTCTTCCGGTTCCGGACTTCCACGGGACTTCTCTTCCCCCTCTCGGCTCAGTATATAACACAAGCCTGGACCACCGCGCAGCAGATACATTGACCAGCTGGAGTTCGAGCTCCAGGTTCAGACTTCGCACAAGTCGTTCCTGCAGCACCTCCGCTTGTACCTGGCCCAAAACTCGGACGTTTGTCCAGAGCGCGCCGCAGTTGAGCGCTGCATGACGCCAGTGGCGAAACAGATTTGCAGGGGGGCGGTATCTGCCATGGCGGGCGAGAAGGAGGATAATCACAAGGATCTTGACAGGTAGCCGCGTCAGTGCTGGATAGAGTACAGTGAGCCTCGTCTGCTCTTCCAAACTATATACGTACGGCGATCAGGGTCAATCTCGTCAGTGGCCACGACAGGGTCACGGTGGGGCGGAGAGGGTGCGCGGGGTCGGGAGGCGAGTTCATGGGCAGAATGCGAAGGATGACAATTCAACAAGTGCAGTTCGGTCACAGACGAATCTGTGCATCAGTGCATTTAAACCCAGCCTCGGACACCCACGCCTCTCGCCCTTCCCAAGTCACGGCTGATTCACCAAGACGCCCGCCCGAATCAAGTCCCTGGCATCAACCTCATTTTTCGACCTCTCATTCAATTATGACCCGTTTGGCTTCCTGACCTAAATCTGAAAACAACAAACCGAAGCGTGACTGAATACCGGCCAATGGCGTACATAATATGACCGGAACCACACTTCCAAAGGAGTGGCTGATCTGGCGACTCAATATGCTACAAATTGCTGACCCGCCCAATCAAAATCATTTTCCCGCCTGCTACTTTGCTGGGATGCAGAAGAGGCCCTGCTCAATCAACAGCCTGGCCCCAGAAATACCCGTCTCGGTCCCGAAGAACTTGCGAACTTCCAACGACCGAGGGAGCCACATCGATGGCACAATTCACAACTCGAACGCTACACCGCAAGCTTTCGTGGGCTGCACGATTATGTCTAATAGGTCTTAATTTACATCAAATACCTTGGCATATCTTTCTAGATTTCGCGCTGCCTTTTGTAATTCACCTATGCCTGAGACACGATGTTTGCAGAATAACTGAGTACCATCCAGGTCTGAATACAATCAACATGTGTGTCCCAATGCCGCCATAGCAGTAGATAATAAGCAACCCGTGCATACCTACCTCTGAGAGACTCTTCATGCTAAGCCAGAAACGAACAAACGTGCCAGTTGCCCATACATATGTTATGCCTCACAATTGAGTTCAATTGTGTAGAACGCACGGACACATCCTTCCATATTTACTCGCTCATATTATCCTGACACCACCGTTCTCCACCTAGAGGGCCACACAATAGCCCCGAGCCCCGCCAAAGGTAAATTGCATTCCTTGAAATTAATATCATCTGTACCCCCTAACCTCGTGTCCACCACCGCAGCCCCACCCCGGCCCCCCCCCCCCCTCTGCGCAATCGGTGGCCGCAACCCCCCCAAGTTTGGTCCCCTTGCGTTGCTCACCATGCCCTGCACCACCCACCGCCCCCCCCATTGTCCCGGTATCACCGGCCCCCGTATCCCTCAGCCTCTCGATCAAGTGTCTGCCCCGAGGTCGGCGCTGTCCTCCTCAACTCGTAACTTGGCCTCACCTGAGGAATTTCACCCGAATCGACTCTCCCGTCCCCGCCTCCCCACCTCCCTCAATTGACACGTCCTCCTCATCGCCTCTGTCAACCTCCTCGAGTCCCAACGTCTCCTCGGGCCCCGGACATAACCTGTGCAAGCTTCAGAATAATGGTTACACCACCTCCCCCCCCCCCCGCCACGGCTCACCTCGCATCGTTCAACAGCTTCACTACTATCACCGACAGCTCATCCTGTTCTGCCTGCCGAGCTGCAATCGTCGCTGTATCAAGCCTGCCTCGCCCCTCGATCTCGAATGCAGAATACTGGCCATCCCAAACCTGCCTCGCTTGGCTCCTCAACCTATTGTCCAGCCGATTCTCCATCCGCGCCAGCACCGCCTCTCTGGGCTCCCCATTTTTCAGCCGCCCGCGGTCGTTCTCCTGAATTCTGTCAACAAAACTGCCGGCCAAACCAACGCGCGACATACATCCAGGAACCCAAAATTTGTCTGCACCCCTTCCCCATTGAGGTGCATTCGAAGCAAAATTATCGAGCCGGTGAGGTCCGCGATCCATGCACTCGATCGAACGGCCTTGCTGAGCTCTATCTTGTACTTAACACGCCCCTCTGCCCTGAAGCCCAACTAAGCGCTCTGGACTCGTGTCCCCCCATTATCACGTACCGATGAAAGGCCGCCCCATCAACATGTGTGCTGCCGAGAATCTGCGGCTGCACGACACCCATCTCAGCAAATCCCGTCGCATCAAACTGGGCCGTTTGGTAGGAGTACGCAGTTGACACCACATTTGAACTCTGTTTGTGCTTCACGATTAGCTTCGTGAGCTCGAGCCCCCAGCTCGCGATCATCGCATTGATCGATCCGTGCCGCAGACAGTACATCGTCAGGTCGGCGATGTCTGCCACTGCAAAATAAGCACAACAACCAGATCCACCCGACAGACGGCGCTCACTCGGCAAATTCGCCTCTCTGCCCACCGCCTTCAGCAGGACGTTCACCGCCCCTGCCGCCAGCGGCCTCCCTTGGACAGACAAGAACACTGACTTCTTCTTGAAGCTCTCTTTCCACCGCAACTGCACGTTCGGTGTCCTCAGTAGCTTTTGCCAGTCCCCCTCCTTGAAGGCCCCCCACGCCACGCCGAGCGCAACCAGGAAAATTCCCACGTTGTGCCGGGTCGCTGCGAAAGTGTAGGTCCGACTGCACTGAGTCAGCAATCCTCCCTCGTCTATAGCAGCCAGCACTTACACATAGTGCACGACGGCATGGCCCCCCTTCCATGCCCTGACCATCAGCTTCACCACGAATACCCCGAATTTATCTGTTGTCAACACCACAAAGTCCTGTAACGTCCTTGTCACTACGGATCGGCCTGCCTCTCTGGATTGCGCACCTCAAAGAGAACATATTCATGCAGGTACACCGGCGTCCGGAGTAGTGACCCTGGCCGGAAACTGCCGTATGAGCTGAGGCAAAACAGCAGCGCCAGTTACAGCTGCTACCGTGCCTCGTCAGCACCGGGAGTCCGCCTTATGAGAATCACCTACCATCTCCTCATTGTGTATGGGAAAGCCCGAGAGCAGTGTCTCGTTCAGCAGTCGCAACTCCGGCATACCGTAGAACACCTTTGCCCGTGGCTTGTCAGAGACGTTATATTTTGTGACGAGGAACCACAGGTGCTGAATGCCCTCAGTCGTGTACACCACGCCACCCAGAACCGGTCTCACCTGGTCAAGACGCTCGTACTACACCGAACGGTTATCCGTCTCAGTATGCTCTCCAACCGCGAACTGGGTCATCTGCATCATTTCAGCATCGTCCCTGCCATTCTCACGCCGACTTACCAGCGACAGACAGTCGTGGAGCCGTGTCCTCTTCGTGACAACCACTCCTTTCCCATTGCCAACATAAACTGCCAAGAACAGCAACATGTTGTCGTATACCGTTAGTCCTCCGCAACAGGATCCAACAAAATTGATACCCAGCAGCCCCTCCATTAGCCATGCTTCGGCCGGCCCCTTTCCCGTGTAGGCCAAGAAATCTCGGTACACGGCCTTGCAACGTGCCTGTGTCGAAGGCGCCCACATCAGGAATGAAGACAATGCCACCATGACCTCCCTTGTCCACCCCTGATAGACATTGTCCTCCAGCACCTGCCCCAATAGTTTTTCCTCCTTCGCCCTAGCGTTTAGCCTGACCAGAGCTGTGGGTATCGGCACCAGCGCGTATGTTGGGCGGCCGGCCATTCAAGGCAAACACGAGATCAATCCTGCGCTATAGCGTACAATCAAAGACCTCCGGGGCGGCGTGGCAAATTGCGACGAGTCCGGTCAGACAGTTGAAGGAGCAGACCGGTGCAGATGGGTCAAGAGGCGAACAAGCCGATACAGCCACGCACCCGACCTAGCGGTACGAACACACCCCCAGCCAATTCATCTCGACCTCAAGACACACGGCTGAGACTGCGCACTTGTTTTTCCCTTTCTCTTCTACTATCCTCTTTCATATTTATCCTCACACCACCCATCTTGGCCTCATCTGGAAATCTAACAGCAAACAGGCCACAACAACCGCTACTGACCCGATATGGCAATTCCGACTTTGGCCACCACACTGTCGTCCTCTCTTCTCTCTCTGGAGTTCCAACTAGATACTCTCACACACAGTGCGCGAATAGTAGCCCTCGGTCCCCACAACCATCTGACTTGACCAAGTCCCTGTAAGTACAGTGAAGGCTGCCAGAACCCAGATCACTTGTACCCAGTATGTTAGTGTGACAAGTATATCAGGTCTCAGACCGACTCTGCGCCCCTACCAGAAAAACATCACGCCGTCCCCCTTCGAGCCTGGCAGAAGCTCGCGACTCCCTACTCCGCCCGATGGCTACCAAATTCCCCTCTCTCTCCAATTTCGCTCCCACCTGGATAGAATCTGAGTCTGCGCTGCACACTCACACGGTGATCGGCCAAGAAAAACGCTCCACCCATCCTCCCTCCTGTCCCGTTTGGCCCCCATGCCACAGGTCGACCTATTCCCTGCGACTCTGTCAGTTCCTACACCAACATCTCATGCACCGCTGAACTTAACACTCACCACTCGCCACCAACGTACTCTTCTGGAATTTCATCACCGACCTTGAACTTGTAAGCCTCATAATGGCTATAGTCATTCCTCACTGCCCACACTGGGAATACGCTAAAGGCGCAGCCGACCCATCCCACATTGTTGACATGGAAGGCCCTATGCTGCTCCTTCGTCAGTTGGAGATTCAGACGCCCTGGGTCTACCTCATGCCGCCCACATTCATGGCCCTCTCATTTTGTGATGTCCCCCAGCTCCGCTTGGTCACCCTCTGGGATTCCACATGCCCCCCCACCTTGCTACCCTGATCTCAACTGACATCGTTGACGCTGCTGTGCAGATCACCACAGACATGCGCACTCATCCTTGCACAGATGGCCAGCCTCGTCTATTGCAAGCTGGCCCTCGTGTCCGATGTCGTATAGGACCACTTCGGGCAGCCCCCAACTAGTACCAGGTAGGGTTGTATGGAGCATCTGGAAT
>JARGYA010000582.1:0-77180 GCA_029204335.1 Mycena vulgaris | reverse complement strand
TTGGGGTGATCGACGCGAGACGCGGGTGGCCCCGGGAAAATCTGTTCCGTTTCAGAGAGATCCGTGTCCATTAGTATTCTGCGTCGCAACCGCCTCTTCCAGCAAGCTTTTCCTTCCCACACCCGTCTTCTTCTCCCGCCACCATCTTCGGCTGCCCAGCGAATTGGGTGGCAACGGGTGTCCTCCGGGATTGATTCCGGTCCCGACTGCGTGCAGATTCAATTCTGATTCCTGGTTGAGAGTTGCTATCCTCGGATTTATTGCTGCTGTAACCGGCGCCAATATTGCTGACCGGATCGCAGAAAATTCCGGAGTGTACGTACACTGAGCGCCGTCCCCCTAGAGCGCAGTGCCATGTGCCGCCCATGCGCCTTTCATAACAAGGGTGAATCTAATATTGTCTAACGTCTGAACCCCCAAGACCTGCGCGAACTGCCACATGATCCTATGTTCCAGAGGAGTTCAACGAGGATGGTTTTAAGGTTTACTTGCATTTTTTGTCCGATCATCGGCCAAATTGACGATCCTCAGTCAAGGCAAAGCTGTTCATTCCCAGCGCGATAGCAGATAAACCCCACAGTCGATTAATTTATGTGATTGATTCCCTGCATCGCGGGGGCCGACGGAGCCGCCTCATTTCGTTTCGAAGTGGGTCTCGAGCGGTTTCGAGAGGTTTCAATATTAATATTGGCCTCGACGCGGAACCAGGCTCGTAATTCGATTGATTAAATTCACCTTTGTTTTGGGACAGCCGAAGGCTCACTGAATTGCCCACTAACCGACGCTTGCGGCGGCACCCCGTATGCTCGGCTGCCGGCCACGCCCTGCGTCAATATTTGAATATATTATCCTCGTCGCGGCAACGCGATATCGTGGTAAAAGCCCCGATCACCTAATGGTCCTCGTAAGGATATGTTTGTCACATTGTCACGTCACAGTGGTTGCGACATTTACTCTACCGAAACAGAACTTCGCGCAACGGTCGCTACGATCGCTGTATTCTCGCTGGCAGCACACGGGTGTCTCGGACTGGAATGCCTCATCCTTGGGACGATTTAGCCCTCTCTACCCTCGTATCAAGGTCCGGCGCAAGTCTCGGGAAGATCGTGGCTTCGGGAACTGGATCGTGGACTTTGCACTGGGAATTGCCTCCGATCGCGTTACGGAATCTCTCGGACGTGAACGGTTAATTAACACGCCGTTTGAGACTTGGCGGTTGCCGATTCATAAAGTCGACACTATCTGGGGTTACCCGTCGCTCACATGAATTTGACTCCACACGTAGCCATTTGGTGCCTAGTGTATACAGTTACTGCCTTCTCTTCAACCACCACCTCTTCTTTCCGTTCCTCCCTCTCTGCATGTGTTTGGGCCCTTCAATGCGTTGAAACTGTGCGTCGGCGTCCCTCGTCTGCACTGCCTGTTACTGCGCCCCATCGCATGTCTAAATCTCGTTCAGCTACCCCCACGCCTAATATCTACACTAATACCCGATCCTCGACTACTTCACGACATCTCACCGACGAAATCACTACTGCCACTACTACCACTACTACAACTGCCGCGCCGACTACTTCCCGAGAAAGCTCACATCCATCACCGTCCCACTTCACCCACTTTCATTCATTTGTATCATCCCAAGCCTCCCCCGACGACCTAATACATCGACGCCCCTCCCCCGACAGTCCCCCGATGGCCAAACGAATGCGCCGCCAATCCCCAGAAGACACCTCCCGGTCGCAGTCCTCCGACTCGCAGAGCGGGATGGCCGACACAGAAGAGCCCGAGGCCACGAGCCCGTACTCGGAGACATCTCCACCATCAGTTGCACCGCTGAAGAAAAAGCGCACTCGGACGCTGACCACACCCCATCAATCAGCCGTGCTCCATGCTCTCCTGGCACAGGTACGCGTCGTTTCCGTCTGGCACGCGACCAACTCACTCACCCTTTTTTCAGTCCCGATTCCCCACTACAGCGATGCGGGAGGAAGTTGGCCGTTCTATTGGGCTGAGTGCACGGAAAGTCCAGGTGAGTTACCGTCTTTACTCGTTTCTTGTTTCTGGCGCTGACCCCCCGTGCTTAGATCTGGTTCCAAGTAAGCCTACCGCCGTCTCGAAACGCGAGCGAAACACTTACCACGTACTCTCATCACAGAATCAACGCCAAAAGGCCCGGCGCCCCGGAAGCCAGAGCGACAACTCCCAATCGGGCCCGCTCCAGTACGGCTCGTTCCCAAATATGCCTCCTGCGTATGCGTCGGAGCACACCTTCCCGCATGGAGAGCGCGAAGGGCGGGCCATTCCCCATGCGTACAGCGGGTATCCGCCCGCGGAGCACTTCGGATCCGTGGAGGCACCGCCTCAGCTGTTGGGTCCTGGGATGCCCGGGCGCTCCACGCAACGCGGGCGCCCCATCCTTCACCTCGCCTCCGACGACCCATACAGCCGCGACCTCCCCGCGCCGCCGTACTCTAGCCGCTCCCTCCCGGGCCCCCGCACGCTCGACAACGAAAACCCAGATGAGACCTCCCCCTTCCGCCGCACGCACGCCGACGACCCCTCGCGCACGCTCCCGCCCCTCCTCTTCAGCCAGCCTTCCCGGCGCCTAGATATGCATTCATTCATGCTCGCGCGCTCCGCGCCCACGACCCCGTCGCACGCCTCCTACCTCACGTCTCCCTCCCCCTCGCCGACCTTCGCGCACGCCCTCCCCGCGCAGCAGCCGCCCTACTCCTCCGCGGCGCTCGGCCTGCCCCCGCCGTTCACACTGCAGCCCCAGCCGCAGTGGGACAGCGCGCAGCGCCCGCACTCCGCCTCGTGGTCGCGCTCCGGCTCCACCTCGCACTCGGCGCGCGACAGCTCGTCGTCCCCGCCGACGAGCTTCCTCAGCGAGCCCGCGCGCGATGAGGACGGCGACACGCCACGCCTCGGCCCCGCGCTACCCTCGCGCGCCGGGCGCTACGACCCCGTGCGCGCTGTATTTGTGCCGTACTCCCCGACCACGAGCGACGCACCCCTCGCCGAGAGCTCCTCCACCCCGCCCGCCTAATCGCAGCCCCGGCGTACTTAATTGGTGTCATGCCTTTCACGACCATAGCCATGTCGACTCCACGACGCCCTCTCTCTTTTGCCAGATTATCTCGCGTAACGTCCCTCTTTTACCGTACCACGATCGCTCCTCTCGCTACTCTAACGACCTGTTTCTAATGCCTAATATTCCACCCTGCTACCTCGCACCGTATGTGCCACCTTAATTTACAGAGCCGAAATTTGTATTATCATAAAATTAGTCGCCCACCTTGTAAGATTTGTTTCAAAACCAGAATAGTAGCGTAGCCAGTATCTAGTTTCTAATGTTGTTGTTGTCAGGCCATTGAGCCAATTGTACATAGCTACTATACAGCTTCACAACATGATACAAGTCTTGATTTAGAATCCCAACACTAATTGCTGCGCACTAATCAATTGAATCAAATATATCAAGTCCCTGCCCTCGCGTGGTCCCGCTTTTCAGCTGCGAGACGCACCCGCAGCTGAGCCTGTCGGCGCAGGCGCGCCTCCGCAGCATCCACCGACGGTGGGAACGCCACGTCAGACCGAAACGGGATCGGCTGCTCTTGAGAGATTCTGTCCAACGCCATTAATGTGGCGTCCGTCGGCCCTGAGATAGCGAGTGCTCCCGCACGCGCCTGCTCTTTTTCCTCTTCAGCCGGTCCAACAGCTTTGCGCGACGGGGATCCACGAGGGGCACCTCGGCTTCTCCGATTTGAGCGGGAGATGTCGAGATGTCACTGTTGCCATCTTGTCGCGAACCTTGTTTATTGCGGATGAATTACTGCTGGGAGACTCGGTGAGAAGCACATACCTAAAGATAAAGATAAAGACGGAGAGGACAACGGTGGCTGGACGGCTTTGACGCCACCGTCTAAGGGTAAATTGAAAGACCGTTTGCTCGGCCCCGCGCCTCGTGTGCGCGTTGGCGCCGGTATTTTGGGAGTGTACAGGGGTGTATTTGGATCCCGTCCTGGGAGCAGTTTCGTGTCGATGGGAATGGGAATAGCCCGCTCGGCGCCAGAAGACGCAGCGCAGGGACTCGTCTGAGCGTTCTCGACCGGGGATGGTGAGAGCCTGCTGTCAGGTTTCTGCCGAGAAATGGAATGCCCAGTGCCGGGGTCAGAGAGACGCGCTAGCAATGACGGCGCAGAATCGATGTGCTGCGTTGACGGTAGCTTGGAAGAGCTGGGCTCCGCCGAATCGTGTAGGGATCGTATCTCACGCTCTTTGTGGGGCAGCCCCCCAAGATGCGCCTGGACACTCTCGAACAAGCTCCGATTTCGAACCCGCGGAGGCTTGCGCGGAGCTAATTGAATTGGGGGCAGGGTATCTTTCATTATGCTCTCGTCCCGGGTGGCGGTGGCAGTAGACATTTCCTCTTCAGGAGTAGTGGACCCAAGAATGCTGCGTCCTGTGCTCTTCGAATTTAGAGTTTCCGTGGTTTCCGTGGCAGCGCTAGGGATTACAGCAAGCCGGTTAGACTCGATCCGCTCCGCTGTTTGCTGGACGTCAATGCGAGAATTATCGCCAGGGTCGAGATGGTCATTTATTTCGCGGTGCCGAAGGTCATTACGCGACTGCCGTGTCGCGCCTCCGCTAGAGGTACGCTCATTTAACTGTTTATCTCTGGAACTCGGAGTCGCCTGCCGCCGGCGCGAAACGGATACAGAACGAGAGCGAGAGCGAGCCCGGCGAGGTCTCTCAGCGTGATGATCACGGTCTGATTGTGCTGACGATGGAGAATGCGAAGATTCGCGCCATCTCCGTCGGGGCTCCTCAGGGAGGGCGGGGACCTCCGCAGTGACCTCATACTGACAGATTTCAATGAGCATTTGACAATTTTGACAACGGAAATAGACATGCCTGCACCACACTATCGTAAACGAATAAGTCTTTGTACGGGGATCGTACGTAGGAGTAAACCTCTGCCGTTTCTCTTTCAGGTTACCGCTATAGGAAGGAAAGGACCCGGCTTACCGTGGGCGAAATGTTCAGCGTTTACGTGCCGGCCACCTTCTACATAGGGAGCGTCTAGATCGAGGAATTCCGAAAGAAGTTTGACGGCCGATTCGGAGCGTATATCTATCGCTTTCATGATGGATATAATAAATGTGGTTAGGAACTAGAGCATGTGAGCAACTGGAATATTACTATGACCAGAAAACCAGTACCTCGACGTCCAAATTCACCCAAACCTGGAGTTCCCTGCGGAGGAACATGGTCGTTCGGGAAATAAGCTCTGGAGACGCGGAAAACTGGGCCGGTGTAGGATAAGGACGGTAGCGAGTGTATGAGTTGGATGCAACATGCTGCGGTAGAGATGAGCAACCTCTTCGACGTAGGGAATCCCTGACGGACCTTGGCGTATAAGTGGTGTTCATAGATCCAGCGTCTTTTAGCGATAGAGCGGTCTAGCTTGTCTGCCTCGTCCCTGTCCGTTCGCTCCCTCCTCCCCCATTCGCGTTCGCGTGGGCGGCGTCTGGGCGGGCGAGCCTGACGTAGAGGCAAGGGTTGTAAAGGGACAGGCGATGTGGGTAACGGATTCAAGTAATGCTTCTGATAATCGTAGCGTGAACGAATTTTGTGGATGACGAAAGTTCCAATTCCTTGTGAACAGAGAGGGCAGCGACGTGACTGGCCTGTAGATAATCAGCTGCATGATCAGCCTTGTTTTTGCTACGCGCTGCAAAGTTGGAGACGAGCTTACCGGTCCAGACGATTAAGCAGTCGAAGCAGAATTCGTGGGCGCACAGGGGAACGACTGTTCGGTCGAGGACTTCCTGCAAGCAGATACTGCATCTGTCCTCTTCTTCTTCCTCCTCCAACGCGGGCTCCTCTTCTGGTCCGAGGTAAGGCTCCTCCGCCTCAGATTTCACGAAAGTGGGTGTGCCGGGCGATTCTAGCTTAACACGCTTCGGTGGAGGACTACGGCTCCGAGACATGACAAACGGGCTATTGGGAGCCTTGAATCTTGTAGCGCTCCCGCAGAATGCCTCTTTCTGTAAAGTTGGAGAACTTGCCGATTTGGGTGATGGACGAGGCCTGTAAGGTCGTGCTTGGACGAGAAGGGGTAGGACGCAACGGCACCGCCACTGATGTCCGATGAGATTAGATAATAATTATATTCCCCACGTCCTTGCTTCCAGCTTCCACGCCTCCGTCCATGGGCGTATAAAAATCCTGGGGTTTGAGCTTAGAGGTCGTGATCCCTATCTACTTCATCGCACGGTACAATCTGTTTTCTCCAAATTCCGTTTGAAAACTGATTCTGGTGCCGAAGACTCGAAGAGGATTTGGAGGGACAGTTGGCCGCTTCATCCACACCCCAAAAACGAAATATATTTGAGGAAAATACTGGTCAAGCTCGAGGCATCTTGAGGGCCAAACAATAATTGCTCTTGAACCCCTTGTCCGGCATTCAAGATGTACTATGTTCCTCTGGAGCTCCTGCAGACCATCGTGGCTGAGGTGGGGGACCATTCCACGCTTTTAACCCTCCGTCTGGCCTCACAAACCTGCAACTTCATCGCGGAGCCGATGGCCTTCCGTGTCCTCACTGTGAGGGATAGCGTGGAGAGTGCAGAGGCGCTTGCGTGTCTTCAGAATTGCGGCGAATCCATCACGAACGCAGTGAAGGAGATCGTTTTCAAAGGTGATACGACGGATTCTTGGATAGGTACGCGTATTCCACTCCTACCTGAAACAAGGCTGACGTACTGTGCAGCAGAAGACGAAACATCTGGGGAAGAAGGACGCGACGCTCTAAGTGCCGCGTTCTCCGACCTGCCGAAGTTCCCCAACCTCCACACCCTGGGCCTCGACTTCCACGCATGCTTCCAAGAAGAGGACACGGACTACGTCCCCGAAGAGCCGTCCCACTTCCTGCGCCTTCAGTTGGCGGTCTTCGCAGCCCTCGCTGCCAGCCCGCCTCCCTCCCTCGTGTCCCTCACCCTCAACAGCATCATCGCGAAGCCAGACACTATCTACGCCTCGGCGGGCTTCCAACGCATTTTTCAGCCCTTAACGACACTGCACCTCTCCACCCTCTCCGACACCTACGGGGACGGCGCCTACGCCCGGGACCCACTGAACGAGTTCTGGGACGACGTCATCCCGCGCATCCTGCACAGCGCCCCCAGCCTCACCGCGCTGACAATCAGCAGCGACCAGCCCTTCGGCCTCATGCCCCTCGATTCCGTCACCTTCCGCACCTCGCCTCCCTGACGTTCCACAATTTCGTCGTGGACGTTACCATCCCGTGGGCGGACATCGTAGAATTCATCGTGCGGCACGGCGCCTCTTTGACGCATCTCGCGCTGGACGAGTGCAACCTGCTCGGTGACTACGCGACGTGGGTGTTCCCGCGCCCGTGGCATGTCGTGCTGCGACGCTTCGAGCAGGAGCTCCCGCATCTGCGCGCCTTCGAGTTGACGACGAGGGGCGAGTCCCGCGAGCGAGGAGGAGAAGGAGTAGAGAGCGACGACGATAATGACAGGGAGGGTGGTACTGGGCTTTGCAGCGTGCTCGGCTATATAACCCTTGAAGTTGACTACGGGTTTATAAAGGAGCGCGTTGGAGATCCAGTGGGGACAGAAGCTGAGGATGCCGCGGCGTTGCAGAGTCTGATGTCCGTACTGGAGGCCCGATGCCAGTAGGGCGTCCGAACCAGGGGTCTTCGTCCGACCAGCTCCTTGCGCCGCCCTTCAAGTTCCTCCCGCCTCCAACCGCGCCGCAGCAGTGTCTAATCTCCGTGTCGGATTCGACACGGCGTCTACTGCGCGCGCATCCATCCTGAATCACGATATCCGGCCAAAGTCCCTTCGACCAACGAAATTTGCGCCCACTTCCGACGTTATGTGTCGACCGCGATAACCACATTCACGCCTCACACCCGTGCCGCACAACCCATTCTCGCCCTCACCGTCCCATGGTTCGCTCACGTACCTTCGACTCCCCGAAAATCCCCAAGAGTGCCATATATCGGGCGGACGACCGGTTTCTCCAAAACATCACCAGCACGGTTAAGCAATGGTTCTCGCGCTACCGCACGTCACTTCAAGCCTCGTCTGCGCGGTGGACGCCTGTACCGCCGACGACGCGGCAGGGTGCTCCCGCCCGCGCGTCTGCGCCTGATGAACTTCCTCAAAGACGCCACCTTGCCCGCTTCGCCCTAGACTCTTCCCCCTCCCGCCACCCCGCGTCCATTATGCCCATCACCGACCATTGACATGGATCCTCGCGGCTTCCGACCATCGACCATCGCTCGGAACGGGTTATACTGGTATATTTTACGAGGATTATGGGATAGGCCGGGCGGGCGTAGCGTACCTACGTACTACGTGTACCACAGATATACTAGCAAGTGTCGCCCGAATAGATACTTTTACACGTATGTAGAACGGAAATTTAAAAGCAAAAGCAAAAGAAAAGCAAAAAGCAGGAAAGCCCAAAACGGTGCGGTGCGTAAGTATGTGCGAGGTGCAAGTGTGTGTTGAGGCAGCACAAAACGGCAAGGCAAGACGGCAGGAGAGAGGAAGAATAAGATAAAAGAAGAGAATACGCGACGCAACGCAAAGCAACTCGCCAGCAAAGATATTCGTTCGGTCCAACGTCCACGGCGCGTTCAAGGCTCCTGATCAGACGATCCCTTTGACCAGCATCCCCTCGAGGCGGCAGTACTCGGGCACGATCGCGGCATACGCCAGAAACGCGTCCGCGTCGGGCTCGGCGACCTTCGCGAGGCCGACCTGCGCCTCCGCCTCGCCCGTGGGCAGCGGCGCGACGGGCGTCAGCGGCGTCGGCGTCGTGGGCGTCCCCGCCGCCGCGCTCCCGTTCGTCCCAATCAGCCCGCTCCCGAGCCCCGGGCTCAGCAGCCCCCCCATCGACATCGCCCCCGCCCCGCCGAGGTTCATGTCGGGCGTGGTGTACGCCGTCGACAGCGACGCGAGGCTGCTCCCGCTCGAGCTCGGCGTGAGCCCCCCGTTGTCGTACCCGTACGACACCGGCGTGCCGATGACGCCCGGGCTCCCGCGGCCCCCGCTCCCGTTCCCCCCGCGCATCTCCCGCTCGCGCTCCATCTCGCGCGCGGCCTCCTCGTCCTCCTCCTCCTCGAGCAGCACGTTCGCCGCGCGCGCGGGCGGCGCACGCGAGAAGGGCGTGCTCGTGCCGCTGCCGGGCGCGGTCCCTGGCGCGGCGTGCAGGCTCGCGCGCAGGGGCACGCCGCCCGTGCTCACCCAGCGCTTCCCGAGCAGCCGCCGGATCTCCTCCTCGAAGCCCGCCGTCGCGCCGCCGACGCCCCACTCGCGGCCCCACACCCAGCGCGCGACGTAGGCTGCGCCGAGGGCGCCGCGCGAGGGGCAGCCCGCGGCGGGCGCGTTGCGGTGCGGCGCGGCCTGCGCGGACGCGATTTGCGTCGTGGGGACGAAGACGGGCGCGTTGAAGACGTCGCAGACGAGGTTCGCGACGGAGGGGAAGTTGGCGGCGGCGCCGGTGGCGAGGACGCGCGTGGGGAGCGGCGCGGGGTCGTACGGGTCGAAGGCGAGGCCGAGGGCGCTGGAGATGGGCGGCGCGGGCCGCATGATGGTGCTGCGCGTCGGGATGGAGCTGATGTTGTTGGAAGCAGAGAGGGCAGCCGAAGAGGCGGGGGCGGGCGCGCGCGCGAGGACGCCCGTCGAGAGCATCTTGGCGTACTTGACGCGGAGGGAGAGGATCTGCGACTCGAGGAGGCAGCGCGGGTTGGCGCGTAGGTCGCGGAACTCGGTGACCTTGATGCCGGTCTCGAAGCGGTAGATGCCCTTGACGTGGGCGAAGGGGTGGGCGTCGCCTTGGAGGTGCCAGAATGCAAAGAGCTTGTCGTCGAGTCTACGAGGGTGTCAGTGGTGTAACTCCCAGAAGAAAAAAGAGACCAACCCAATGGAGCCACCTGGGGGAACGATCGCGACGAGGCGGTCGAACGCACTCCAGCTCTTGGTGTACATGTCGCGCACCAGCGCGCGGGGGACATCGGCATTGCGGTTCGTGAGGACAGCGATGTAACGGCGCTTCTCGGACGGGTCCTGTGCAGGATGGGGGTACAACGAGTAGAGGCGCGTGGGGATGTAGTGCTGCGCCGGCGACATCATGACATCCATCGGGCCAAACTGGAGGACGGCGTCGGACGGTGCGGGGGCGAGCGAGAGATACGCTGCGAGTCCGTCGCTGGTGAACGGGGTGACGCCCGTCTCGGGGTCGAAACCATAGCGCTCGACGAGGTAGCGGGCGACGTTGCCTGCACGACGACCACCGCCGGCGACGTCGACATCACCGAGCCAGCCGCGGACACGGCGGCCCTCCTCGCGCGAGCCGCCGACAATGTCGAGAATGCCCTCGTCCCAGGAGGCGGAGGTGTGGGACCACATGCCAGATGCGCACGCCTCGGCCTCGGCCATGGGCATCCACTTGCCGGCGACGAGCGAGGCGAGGAAAGCAGAGGCGAGCTGCACGCGGCCGGTGCGGGCCCAGACGTCCTGCGGCCAGGTCTCGCGGACACGGAGGAGCTGCGCGGAGACGTTCGAGGGGTGGGCCGAGCCGCCGACGCGCGCGGCCATGTGGTCCGGCCCGCCGATGAGGGCCTCGATTGTGAGCGCATGGGTGTGCGAGGAGATGTCCTGGGCGACAGGGGTGTTTGGCAGCGAAAAGTGGGCGGCGGAGAAGTGGGCGACGAGCGGGGTGTGCGGGTCGAGCGACGAGAGCGAGGGGACGGTCGTAGACTTCCACCAGACGAGAGCATGCTGCGCCGCGCCGCCGATGGATTTTATGCGCGTCAAGTCGTAGTTGCGCTGCAGTTTTTGGAAGAGAGTGTCTGCACCACGTGGGACGGAAGCAAATCGCAATCGCAATTGTGAGACGGTGACAAAAATGGCGGATTCTGCGACAGACCTAGCGCCTTTATCCACATCTCCACCGGGGTCGTGTATGCGTCGCCGGGCGTCGTGAAGATCCCGCCTTGCGTCCTGCGCAGAATCGTGCGTGAGCATCCATCGATCGGCGAAAAAAGAAAAAAAAGGCGATCGTACTGGTACTCGGACAGCTCAGTGTCAAAGTCGACACACTCCACGCCGACGAGGTCGAGCGTCTCATCGACGAGCGAGGCGCGCAGCTGGTCGACGGCCAGCTCGAGGCCAAGGAAGAGCGAGGAACCGGGCGGCATTTAGGTTAGTTGGTGATAGCGTAGATGTAGAGTAGTGGTATCGTCTTTGCGGGGTATGGAATGAACGTCGAGGGCGTGGCGGTGTCGTGCTGCAAAGAGCGCAGGGAAAGAGGCACGTAGCACAAAAGATGATGAACAGAACTCGCTCGCCTTCGCGTCGAAGAAGCATCACGTGGCATCACTCTCCCTCTCCGTCCACAGCAAGCCGGGTGTCTGTAGCTGTCACCTCTCAACACCCGGCACACCGGCCCCCGCCACTAGTCCCCAAATCACCACCGGTACCCAACTTATCCCCAAGGTCGACTGATCATCATCCTCTCGCGGCATTCGAGAACCACGGATTAGAATCTGTTCGTAGCCACGGTGGAGTCCGTGAGCAACTCCGAGGCCGAGGCCAGCGTCGGGCGCACACATACACCGCGGCGCCGGGTCCATTTGTCTCATTGCAGCGCGCCAGTCGAGAGTCGCGTCGGGCCGCGGTGGTGGTAGGACAAAGAAAATTGTTGCATGCGCCGTTGCTTGACAGTCAGGAAAGCTTGACGTTACTCCCGGTGGCGCTGTGGGTGATAAGGATATTTGCGGGGATTGTGTGCGGGGTAGGCGGGGTGGAAATGCCAAGTTCACTGAAGGGTAACTGGCAGCAGTGCAATTTGCGAACGGAATATACACTCACCATAGCGGAATTTGCAAAGATACATTTCAATTGGACTGAGAAACCTAACGTCACCTACCTCCGCTTGACGGCAACCGCCGGATAAGCTCCATTTCTAAAAAGAAAGAGTCCCTCCAAGTCTGTTCCGTAATAATATGTATGTGCGGTTGTTCGTTCGTTCGAAATTCAACATGCGAGCTGTGCTTGAAGGGTTGATCGGGGGATATGAAGACGTCGCGACGACGCGACGGGTGCAATTATTTTCAATAATGACTGATTTGAACAGGGGCTTGCGAAGGAAATCGGAATGCAGGGAATTCGAAATGTGAGGCGGGAATGTGAATAGGGACAAATAGCGGTCCAATGGTTCAAATCAGAACTAACCCACGCCTGCGGACTAGGACAAGGTGAATTTATATATATATTTATCAGCGGATGAACGTGTGGAGTTTATGTTCACTCACTACGCGAGACAATTTAAACTGAATGGACTGCCTGGAATGCTTTAACCTGGCGCGGATTCTTGAACTCAAAGGCGAATACACGCCGCTGAAAAAAATCGAACAATTTAAATCCTCCCATGCTGATGAAGGGAGGATGCGCATCGGAATCGACTCCCAAGGGAAAGTAGGATGTATGCGCGCGGAGGAGGTGGACGCGAAAAGCCGAGGGATTGGGCGAGATCAGGTACATGTAGAAATGGTATGGGTACCGAAAGCTCGAGCAGGGATATAGTGTTCCGGTGTTGATCATGAATTCAATGCCTAAGTCTGCAAATAAGAGCGAGCGCAGAGAAGGATTGAGTTTAAACTCACTGTTAGGCGACGCAGTAGAGAGCCGACGGACGGAATAGCTCTGGGATAATACGAATTCTGTGAACAAAAGTGGGGAGAACGGCGCGCTAGAAGCAGAGCACGCGCCTGGAAAGGTGGGGAAATTCGACGCGTCGCAAGTAGGATATATGCGCCCGAAAAGCTCGCACGGGACATTTGGTCGTCTACACTGGCTGTTTGGATCGATCTTTGGTTGTGGGACGGGTGGACGTACTCCTCAAAAGTGACGATGAGCTGGAAAGGGGTGAAGAGGCAAGGAAGAGGTGGAAGGAGATGACCTTGAGCGTGGGTGCTCAATGCGCGTTCTCTATCGTGGAGAGAATCATTGTGGTCTCGGATGCCTGCATACTTCAATGAAACGGGCGCGGTTCACTGCCAGAGAAAGAGAGCAGAGTCCGAGCGATTCTGAGATTTGGCACGGTGCAGTGATTGGGAAGCGGCTCTGCAGAGTTGGGGAAGGCTCGGAATAAGGGAGAAAACCGCGGGGGACACTTTCGGCTGCACTCGAGCTCGAGGACTCAGGAGCGGGAGGCCAAGATGGGACAGACGCGTCAAGAGCCGTCACGATCACGTGTCCACTCAAGGGTTTCAAGCTGTTTTTTGCCTCTACGCGATTTCACGCCGAGTTGAAGACTGCAATGAAACTACAAGAAATGTGTTTACTTATCTTTCTACAATTGCAATCAGGCAATTCGAACCAGCAGAAATATTTTTGTACATTTTTTCAACGGCGGGCGGTACTTTCAGCAACTTCGAGGTACTATTAGTAAGGTAAGGAGGGAAGAGGAATAGACGACAACAACATGAGATGGACTGGTTTACTTAAATCGGGTCCTGTTTGCCAGGTGAATCAAGAAAGGATGTGTCCGTGATTATGGTTTCGACGCGATTGAACGTGCCTGCTTCACGGCTCGACACCCGCTGATTCGTCATGCAGACTGCCGCTGCGCCTGGCGCTCACCGCCGTCATAAGGCTCTCTAGGGCCGCCAAATCCCTTTCGGCACTAGGCACCTCCTCCTGCACCATATACCCAGGATCTATATCGAACACAGTGTACACGAACCGTCCATCCGAGCCCTCGCTCATCTCGAACGTCTGCAGGGAGCTGAGCTCCGCCTCGAAGATCGCGAGAATCGTATGCCACGGACACGAGAACTCGCCGTCGTCATCGTTGATGGCGCACCTGCGAAGCTCGAGGTGCGTGAGCGTCGCCTTGTGCGCAAGGATGAACACGACCTCCGGCGGCAGCGGCGGGTAGAACGCGAAGTGGTCCAGCGTCAGCGACGACAGATGCGGGATAAATGTGTCCTCTGCGGCTAGCACCTGCAGGAAGGTGCCCTCCACTAGCTGGTCGCTCCGAAGCGTCAGGGAGGTGAGCGCGTCGCCGCTGCGAATCATGCCTGGGACAATTGAATCCCAAAACTGGATGAAGGGGCGCTGGTCGTGCGCCATTGTACAATCCAAGTCAGACAGCGCGGAGATGTGCAGGGTCTTCAAGCGGCGGAAGATATTGAGGAAATCGTCCTCCGTGTATATGTGGTTCGGGCAGGCGAGTACGTGATCCAAAGTCAGTGAGACCACGGACGGGGGCGGGCTGGCTGAGAGGGCGGCAAATAAATCGAACTGCAGGCGCCAAAAATGGGTCGGATCGGCAGGAATATCACCGATCTCCCCCCTCGGCCAGAAATTATTACTGTCCTCTTGGTAGCGGTTATGAAAGTTGAAATGGACATGTTCGAGATTGGGGAAGTTGGAAAGTCTAGAGAACGCGGTCTTGAGCGCCTTTCGACCTGCTTTCCCTGAGGTGTCCTTCTTGTCTGTTTCACAATTCAATTAGCCTTCGCGAGTAGAGGTAGATGTGGACTCGCTTATCCAGGGCCCATGACCGCTGACGTGGCTCCCCGAGTCGTGGTTTCCTTGGAAGACAACTTCACGTACGGCGGAGGTGATGGATCCCTGGCATCCTTGGAGGGACGACAGACCCTCGGCGCTCCGCACGCTGTCTTTGACTATAAGAACGCGAAAAGCTAACGGGGTCGCGACGGAATTGAGTGTCTTGGATACTAGGCGGAGCTGGAACAGGGCTGGTTCGCTGTTGAGTTCGTTTACGATGGCATACAGCATTTCGAGAGGAACATAGTAGGGCATCCTTGTGAGACGGGAAGAGTTGGCAATGAGGCAAAGTCGTGACTTGCTCGGCAATCACTGCTGCCGCGCCGGCGGTCCCTTTGGGTATGAATAAAGCCGGGATTGTGCCGTGGAAGTCGATCTTGACCGTCTGGAGAATATTCCTGAAGCATCACCTCGCACAAAATACAGCGAGATATAGGCCTTGATATGCTGGGAAATCGAGGATTCAAGGATGGGCACCGACTTCGCGAAGCATACAATGAGCCAGCTATAGGTACCAAATCATCCTCCTTTGTCTGCTCATTATAGTTTCATTGTTAACGATGCGCCCGTTCAAATTTAGAAGAACCACCATATGCCCAGCTTAATCCGGGAACCATGTCGTTCCAGCAGAAAAGCCTCGAACTCTACGTCTCAGGCATGTTATTCAACCATATATGTCTTGACACCACCTGCCAAGTGAATCCG
Organism: Mycena vulgaris; assembly: GCA_029204335.1. Taxonomy (NCBI): domain Eukaryota; kingdom Fungi; phylum Basidiomycota; class Agaricomycetes; order Agaricales; family Mycenaceae; genus Mycena; species Mycena vulgaris. Next base: position 61,854 of record JARGYA010000582.1, on the reverse strand, counting down.
TTAGGGAGTGAGGCTGTTATGAACTATACTGGAGCATGGTCAACCACTATGTCTTGAGTATCGATAGCCCTCATGTTTTTAATTTTTTGTTGGACCTCGCGGCCTTTGGTCTCGTCCTCGGGCATCGCGGACATGTTCAAATGGGAGGATGGGACGATTATCTCTACATTTGAGACATTTTGGACATGTTCGCTTCGCAAAAATTGAATGGGCAGCTGCTAAACGCTCGTTCCCCTGCGACTCCACGCTTATGCTCAGAATACACCGAAAGTGAGGGAGAAAGTGCCTCTGTTGGACCCATCTGGAGGTATCATTTCAGGGCTCACGTCGAGCTAAGTGCAATTGGAATCATTTTACAGGGAGCAAAAAAAGCCTGCATCCATTTTAACCCTACATCCGAAATGGTTAGTGGACGGCCATCATTGGGCCATCACTCGGTAAGTGATACCATCACTTCCTCCACGGCGTTACATACTTTGTTCAACTTGACCTTGACCGACTCGGAATCCAACTATCCAAGCATGCTGGAGTCTAATTTTGCAGTCGCACCAAAGGATCTCTCTTACTCAAACTACTGCCAGCGCTTTCGTCCTTCCTTCTCGTGAGCTCGGATCCAATTCGGATCACAACGTCGAGTGACAGATTTAGACGCTTTGAATGTGATCAGCTGTGATCAGCACGCGTGCACATCTTGCTCCCGACCCTCATGCTAGCGTCTCTCTTGTATGAATTGGCTGCTCTGGGCGTAATCATACTCTGCACGGCGCGAAGTTAGATTCCCTCGTCGCTCTAGCGCCTCGCAAGCTGATTCAAATCCACAGCCAGCCACGCTGCCTTGGACTCACTGATTACACGCCAAACGTCGACCTTTGACCCAAGCCAGATACCCTCTACATGCCAGGATGCGTGCAGCTCTGTCGTCGACAATGCCAACGTGCGTATCTCGGGGATTCAGAATATATACACCCGAGCACCCATATTATATTTGTCGCAGACTTGCACAACGTTTCAGTGCCTCTGCACTCCCAAGAACGACGCAGCCGTTCTATCATGCGTCAACTGTATAATATCCTTCAACCACAGCAGTCCAACAATTATCGACGGACAAGATATCCTCAACCGTAAGTGCTTCGATTAATTTATTCGACCCACCTCATTTTCGTCGATCAGAGTTCGCGTCCGAATGCAATCTCAATAACGTGTCGGTGTCCTCCTTAAGTGCCTCCGGCGTCGCTACTGTAACCGGTATAACCACCTCGAATCTTAACCCTCCTCCGACTTCTTCATCGGCCTCGGCAACCAGTCCCTCGCTCCCTGGTTCCTCGACCAGTCCATCACTTGCTAGCCCGTCGACATCGGCCGCTCCGTCCGCAACTCCGGACCGTGCTTTCACTATCCGCCAGGACACGCTGTTCTCCCTATGGCCAAGTTGCGCCGTCCTGACGATTATGCTCGTCTTGACCCTAGCTTGATCTGCTACGACTCGGGTTGTACAAAAACAGCTTGAATCCATTCTGAATTATTTAGCAAGCGGGGTCGCGAGTTTCCATTACGATGGCGAGTATACATAAGAGCAGTATGCGGGAGCCTGTCTGCAGGCGTCCTTGCAGGTCTTGGATCCCCCGCCATTCTCACTGACTGCCCATTCACGAATATTCTACTAACCACGCCATGCTCTCTCGGCTCATCGTGTGCCTCGCATGGATGACCATCCCCTTCAGCGCAGATCAATCTTGTCCCTTCGTACGATATTTGCACGGCAGACGCCCCGTCGAGCGGCTTGATTGATTTCGTATCATCGACGCGTAAGACGTGCCAGAGCACATGTTCGGGCTTCACCGAGCAATTTGACGTGTGTCTCCCCTCCACTTTTCAATCGAATCGCGCTGATCACGGGGACCAGTTGACGTGCACCGGGGACCTCAAATGCAGCTGTACCGACAAGGTCGGCGCCGCCTTCGGCGGGTGCTTTTCGTGTCTTGCGGGAGTAGCTAATAAAACGCAGGCGGCGACGACGGCGCACGTTGTGCTGGCCGATTAGTCTTTTTCCTTTCTTTCTTTCTTCAACCCTCGGTCGGGCGAGATACTGACTCTGAAACTGCAGAATGGGCGAGCGTGTGTAATTTTGCTAGCGTGCCGGTGGGCACTCCGACTCTATCGGTCCAGGTCCTCGTCCAATCCGCGTTCGTGGCTGCTTCGGCCACGGGCAGCCCTCAAGCTTCCGCAACCGCAACCGCTACCTCAACAGGAACCAACGCCCCGCCCTCATTCCCCAGCGCATCCCCCAGCGGCAAACCGAACCACAGCAATGGTCTCTTCCACCAAATCTCAGCGTTCATGGCAGTTTTCGGGGCGCTGTTGGCTACATTTTTTGTGTGAATCGCGGGTCCTAGTATTTATTTATTGTAAGTAGTGGAGTATGTAAGATTATACCCTTCTGTAGCTGAAAAAAATCGCGCATTAACGGCTTTTGGAAGGGACTTGTTTCAAGAAGAAATCATAAGCTTTTGAAAGTCAGGATACACAAATAGCACATCGCCTAATCGACCCCCTCAAGATAGTTGATGGCTTTAGGATATTCCGACTTCGGGTCCACGAACCTCGCCAAGCCCGCGATGAGACCTCGAAGGGAAATAACAGCATCGTAGAACTCGACATCGCGAAACGCGGCCGTGCCGTTCTGTTGCCTGGAGTGCACGCCATCATGAGAAATATGCGAGGACAAATGGATGAGTGGAAGCGCACATCGTCTTCCACGCATCTTGAACCACCGCGGGGTCGCCCACGGTGTATTGGTACCGCAGCGAGGGGTCGTCTGCATTCCCGCATTTCGTCCGGATTTTGCGTGGTTCGCCAGGCTCTGTGTCGACATATACCAGGCGCCACGAATTGAGTGGACAGAGGTCCAGGAGCACGGGTCCGTGCGCGGAGGGCCGCAGTGGTATTGTCCAGGTGTGACGGTCGCCTACCCAACGCGGGCCGCCCCCGAACTCGCGGCTCTCAGCGACGTCCAGCATCTTCCATCCACGGTCCACATACTTTTGTCGTCCTGCTTCCTGGCCGGCGCCGGCGGTCACGATGACCAGGGCATCCCGATAAACAAAGGTCGCTTCTGGGTACAAGGCATAGGCGTGGTCGTGGCTGAGCACGTTCATGACACAGGCTGGGAATCCTCGTCAGAGGACAGCGGGATTGATTGGAAAAATACGCACTGGCGTGGAAGGAAAGGATGATCTCCATCGGCGTGGAGCACGCGACAATCAACTGAACCTTCCGATCGCCCTTGGAGAAGTCGAAGACGTCCGATATCCCGCGACCGAGGTAGCTCAGAGTGAGGCGATCTTTTGTGGTTTTGGAGAGCTGCGCCAACAGATCCGGGTTTTGGTTCGGACGTGGGTTGAAGATGTATCCATTGCCGACGAGGAAGTGAGCAGGAATCGTCGCAAACTCGCGGTGGGCGTAGATGTCCAGGTCCGATCTCGGCCAGCGGACGCGCTCGAAAAATTGAAGAGCGGTCGACCCAGAGATCAGCGTGCCCGTCTGGGCTTGGATTTCGCGGAAGTGTTTGACGTTTTCCGCGTTCCCAAAAAAGGGTGATAGCAGGCAGGAGACGTCGAACGATGTGTGCAATACGAGATGGTAGAGGTGTTTGCACGTCCTCATGAGACGGAGGAGATCCCGCGCCGCCAACGAGGAGAATATCGTGTTGTAAGCATCATCCGGTACTTTCTCGGAACTGCGTATATGAACGCAGCACCCTGAGCATCCAGTACTAGCCAGTAAACACAGGAACTTACAAGAACGAGTCCCACGCTCGGGAATGGTGCGGCGGCGGCATCTCCGAGTCCATTCCAGGTCGACGCTGGGGCGGGAAAAAAGCTGTTTGCCTCAGGTTGGTCCTGTCTCCCAGGGAAGCACCCAGGATACAATGGGTTATGCCCACGGGCCACGTAAATAAGACTAAGCCGTCTTATTGTCAGACCTCAAAAATCCGAGTGGTGTATCCGAGTCAGAATTCAGCGAAATGGCGGCATTTCCCGGATTTTTCTTACGAGTATCGTTTTGAGAGGGACCGTTGAAATGTTGAAAGAGAATGTCAAACGTGCGCACGACGTGGAAGAGCGAAGCCTACGGCAGCAGTCATTGCCGAATGATGGACTAATGCCGAATTGATCCGAGCACGCGTCGAATCGACCGACCATCAATCCTGCCGAATCTTTTCCGCCTACTTGCCTCCGACCTCCAAAAGTCCATGCCCGATGTTCCCCTGGTACTATTACAGGTCATCGCCACCGATCTAGAGAGCGAATCAGCCCTGTTCCGGCTCCGCCTGGTATCAAAAACACTCAATTCGGTCACCACGCCGTTGGCTTTTCGCGTTCTTACAAGTCAAAGACAGCGTGGAGAGCGTGAGGCCCTTTCTTTTCTTCAAGGATGCGACGGGTCCATCACTTCTACCATACGTGAGGTCATTTTCCAAGGAGACCCAGAGAGGAGCCCGAACAGCGGCCGTGGCTGGACAGGCGAGTCTACATCTAGCTCTGCGCGCGAAGGCTAATTGAAAAGTGGGTCAGGCGTGGACGACACCTCAGGTAAACCAGGTCGAAAGGTTCTCAAGACGGCGTTTTCTGGGCTCGCAAAGCTTACCAACCTCGAGCACCTGCGCTTCGATTTTCACGGCTCCTATCAGGAGTACGAAATCCCCGATAATCCGAGCCATTTTCTGCGCCTGCAGCTCGATTTGTTAGCCGCGCTCGCGGCTGGCTAGCCCCAATCCATGGTCTCCCTGATGCTGAACAACGTGCTCGCCTTCCTGGACTCTATCTATGCGCAGAAGGATTTCCACAGCGTCTTCTACTCTCTACAAACCCTGCACATATCGGTGCTGTCCGACGTCGACTACGAGGGATCGTACTTTCAGGATCCGCTCGTCGAGTTCTGGGACGAGAGCGTCGCGCACATGGTCCACAGTGCCGCCGCGCTCACCTCTTTGACGATTCAGAGCGACCAAGCGGTTGGCCCCACTCCCTCCCTGTCCTTCAGGAATACTTTCCTTCCGAATCTGACGTCGTTAACGCTCGAGTTCTTCGCGCTCGAACCGTCGTCGTGTTCATCGTCGCGTACAAGGAGACGCTCACGCACCTGGAGCTAGGCGCGTGCTGCATTGACGGCGGCGAGAACAGCGAGTTCCCGCGCCCGTGGCACGCGGTGCTCGCGCTCTTCGAGGCGGAGCTAGGGTGCCTGCGGACGTTCGCGCTGGATGACTCGGACGAGGATGGGGATGGCGCGGAGGGGGACGCGGCCGCGCTAGAGAGTTTGCTGATGGTGGTTAAATCTCGGCGCGGTGCAGCAGGGAAGGATGAATGGTGGGTCTGAAGACGGCGAGGCCGACGAATCGTGAACCTCGTTTAAATTCTTGGTTGTCTTATTTCTGGTACGCAAAGGTTAACGAGGAATGTCGAAGGCAGGTCGCCAATCGTAGTCAATGTAACCTTGAGTCGAGAGCGGGGCGATAGGTATTGAAAAGTACACAACCCTCTTTTCTGTTCCAGTTTTTAACGCTGAATCTGAACCTTAATCTGAACTGCCTTTTTTCTTGTTTTTCTCCACTGAAAATTGGCGTGGCTTTCGGGCGAGTGGCTATTCCAAAAGTTCGTAACCGCGAAGCTGAACAACGATGATAGGATTGTCCCACCTCCATGTCGAATACTTCAACCTGTACGAGCAGCATACTTAGTATGCTCCATAGCCGCAGGGTTTTCCTGATGGGGTAAGCAGGGCCTTGTTTTATCCATGCTGTTTGCAAGCGCGCGGTGTCAAGCACACGCAAATACAGACCCCTTTTCTTCTTTTTTTCATCTCCCTCATCGAAAAGCCGACCGCGATGGGCACTTCCTCCCCCGCAATGAGATTCTTGTACGTTTCGACGCGTTTTTCCCGTGATTCTGTCTTGAAAGAGTCGCAGCGAGCTGGGAATGGGTCCACATGACGCGTTGTTTTCACAGATCCCCGCCCGCGACCTTGTTCACCTCATGCTCACATGCCGTCGCGTTTACTGGGTCATTCAGGACAGCTGTTTTACTCTTACGCGCCTTCTATCCCCCTTTCTCGGGGACGCCACTGAGGTCGCTCGATTCCAGCGGATGCAGGAGCGGTCGGGCACGATCATCTCTGGCTCTATTCCCCTCCAATTCTTCAACCGGATCACCTGGCCCGACTCTGACCTCGATCTGTACGCCCATCGCACATCTGCAGACATTCCTGTCCGTTTCATCCTATCGAATGGATACACTTTTGATCCGCGCAAGTCCCAGAAACCAGACGCTCTCGAGCAGCTTTTGGTGTCTGTCCAGGACAAGCCCCCGAGTTATTTGGGGCGGGGCATTGCCGACGTCCTTGATTTCCACAAAGGGGAGAAGAAGATCCAGCTTATCATCGCGACGGACACACCTATGGAGATCATACTGAGCTTCCATTCCAGTACGCCCATCTCGTCACACATGAATGGAATTAACACCCCGGATACAGCCCCCGTCATGAATGTACTCACGCACAACCACGGATACGCCCTCTATCCCTGGTCGACATTCGTTGCCAGGCAGGCGTTGGTCGTCGAGACCGTTGGCGCCGGCCAAGAGGCCGGCCGCCAGAAATACGTCGACCGGGGGTGGACGATGGTAAAGGCCCTGTCGACGAGCCGCGACTCCGAGCTCGCAGTCCGGATGCTCCGCTGGGTGGGCGACAGCTACACTTGGACGATCCCGCTTCGTCCCGCGCGTGCTAATGCTACTAGCGGCCCGGACCTGTGCGGCATAAATTCGTGGAAGCTCGACTGCGACTCGGACACGATCTGGACGAAATGGGGCATCTTGAAGCATCCCGCGCTAGAGTACAACTACATCATCGCAGATACCAGTGCTGTTTTGGCGCTATCAGATGATGTTCTCGTGTACGTGCTCAATTTTATTTCATCTTTTATCCTCATGTCTTGCTCTAGTCCGTCGTCGCCATGGGCCGTCGATACCGAGCTGTACAGTGCTGTTATCCACCAGCGGGAGTCGAAATCGCACAGCTGTCTTGAATAAGGATACCTCGTAATTTTTGTTATATAGAATCATATAACATTTTGGTTTCCTTGTTCCTTTTGCATCGGAGCGTGAGCGTTGGGAGGGCCAAAATTACGATAGGTGAGCGGGATCCTACTGATAATATTCCACAATGGTACTAGTTCTAGTTCCAGTGCGTACTTCTAGTCCCCGAAGCGGCCCGAGGAGGACATATTTTGGCGCTTGCTTGGCTGTGATTGGTCACTCGCGTCGCGTCGATATGTCATGTGACTGACCTTGGTTGAAGTTCACGTTCAAATTTAGATCGAGACGGAAATCGGACGCAAGGCGATCTATGCATCTTCCCAAAATTACATCGGAGACCGTGTTCTGCCGGGTTTTTGGATACCTTCCTTCGAACCGTGCGATATTTAGTACACGTGTATATATACAGAACAACATTGCCGGGCTTTCGGAGATGGAATGCATGTCAGGAGAAAGAAGGTAGGGTGAACGGAAGCCGTACATCATGTCCGAATCAATTCAGTTACCTGCCCCCAGAGATTATAGCGAGCAAAGTCCGCGAGCATTTCCTCGGTGTGAGCCAACACGGGGGCGTATTCCAAAACATCAAAAACGTGTGCATTCGAGACGTAGTTGATCGTTCGAAGGTTTGGAAACAGTCCGGAGAGGAATCGGGTGACGGCGGGTGGGTCGGAAATAGGCGAGTGGGGAACGTCAGAAGTCTGTAGTGCGTGCTGAGGACTATTCGCCTCAGGAGGATTGTCGAAATCTGGGACTGTGGAAGCGTCGACCGTTATACCGAGATAGGACAAGTCTTTGCAATGCGTCGCAAAAGCTCGGAGCCCTTGGAGGGACATGCTGGCGGGATGGTAACCGCTGGCAGATCCCAACCGGAGGTTTCTAATCTTTGGCCATGCGCGCGCCATATCCCACGCGGTGGCGTCATCAATATCGAATCCAACAGGCGGTGTGAGCCAGAGACGTGTGAGGTTTCCAAAACAAAACAGTGGTGCAAGTGTATGGCCATTAACCACATAGTCTGCGCTCGTACCTGGCGGCGGTCGTTCTAGGCCCAGATCGTGCTCGTTGCGAATCGTCAGCTCACGGAGCGCGGTGTGCGATATATGAGTGGACAGGTTAGTAAACAGTTGGCGGGTAGCGATTTCGGTCGCCAAAATCTTGGCCACCACGCTGACACTATCCAACGGAGCATTGGAGTACATATTAACGAATTCGATGGCGAAGTCGAATGTTGTGGTGAATGATATAGCGCGGAGAGCAGGGAATGGATGATGTTGTAGGTCCGTAATGTGAGAAGTGGATGAGATGCCCAGAGGTTCTATTGCGGGACTGTATAGACCCAGAGATCTGAGATGAGAAAGCTGAGAAAGATGTTCGAGGGCTGCTCGGTCGATTCCATCGAGGTGAAGGGTTTCTATCTGGAGGAGATCTAGTGCCAATGCCGACACGGTGCGACAGACGAGGGGATCCTTCTGGAGTCTGCTCCAGATCCTGAGTGTTTTCAGCTCTGGATAGCGAAGGGTGCGTATGGACAGCAGGGCCATGTTCGCACTGGGTACGGTCGGAAGTCTGAGGTAGGCGGCGGTAATTTTTGGGGAAAGAAACAGACGGATGTAGGGGAATATGGAATCCTGTCCTGGTCCCCACGATACACTCTGAAGATTAGGGCACAGAAGTTCTTGGGGAAGGGTGGAACTGATTGTGTCGAGGACATCAGGTCCTGGGAAAGGGGGTTCGTAGATATCATGCTCGTCGTGTGGACTCGTCGACAACACAGGCAGATTCAACTCTCGAACACGACGTGCATAGAACAGAGGTCGTTCCCAGTCTGCCGGGGGAACTGGACGAATTAGGCGCTGACGGGGTGGATAAGTTGTGGTTAGGTCTGCTTCAATAAATAGTCGTGTCACCACTCACAATCTGGCGTGGCTGCGGCTCTTCCCACAGGTGGGATGGAAGACATTTAAGTATGTGGGCGAGTGTGTCTTGTTTCTTCCATAGGATATCCAAGGCGGGATCCTGGAAGTCTTTGCATGTTCTCGCCAGAGCGGCAACATCGGGGTTGCGAACCGGGGAGATAAATGTCCAATTCCGGACCTGCGCATGCTCGCAAATGAGCTCTATGATATCCGGGATGGCGAGGCAGCGATGCATTTGAGGAGGTGAGGAAGACACAGATCACGAACACAGTTCAGATAAGAATGACGGAAAGGCAAAGTGGATTCGTCAAAGACAGCACGGATGCAGGTGGAGACGAAGCGGAGATCAGGAGCGGAACAGGGCAAGGCCGTCCTGAAACGCAAAGTCGGTGATATCGGGTTTCGAAGGCAGCGCAAACGAGATGCGCACTGGCGGGCCAACATTTCCGAGGATACACAATGGATTCGTTGCACGAAAATTGTCGAAAGACCCGTCCGAGTAGCTCGACTCTCAGAGCACAAGTAAGGCAATGGACTGAAATTTAAAGAATGAACGCAATTGATATAGATTGACCGCAGTTGCGAATGAATCAAAATCAGGGGCGCGGAGTGATCTTTGTCAAAGGGAAATGGGAATAGGGACGAACCAGAGGCAAAAACAAAATCACTGGTTAGAAACTCCTGCCCGTTGTCGTTCTTCCCTACGGATGGCAGCCATTATCGGAACCAACACCTCGACCTGCTTCCATTGAGTGTGGCGAGCCCATGCCTCGGGGATGTCTTCCTCCATCTCATCCTCAATCCCGCGGGACTCGGTGAGTGTGATAATTTGTACGACGGTTGGAAATAGATCAGATATGAGGCGAGCGACGTCAGGTGCGTCAGAAATAGGTGATGCGGAGACTCCGAGCGTTCTAAGCCGGTGGTGCGAGATCATCGTCTCGGGGGAATGGTCGAAAGGAGGGACTGTGGAAGCGTCGAAAGTGATAGTGAGGTATACCAAGTCTTTGCAGTGCGTCGCAAAGGCGCGGAGGCCGGCGAGTGTCATGCTGGTGGGATGATGCAACTCGCTGGCTGCCTCCAATGTAAGCGATTTAAGCTTCGGCCATGCACGGGCAATATCCCGTGCGGTGGCGTCGTCAATATCGAAGCCAACAGGTGGCCTGAGAACAAGTATGGTGAGATTTAGGAAGCAGAAGAGTGGTGCAAGTGCATGGCCGCTGATCAGATAATTGGTGATTGTGGCTGGCTGTGGGGTCGTCAGGTCGCCGCCATCAATCCACAGCGACTGTAGCGCGATGCATGACAGGCGACTAGTCAGACTAGTGTACAGCCCGCTCGTGGCCATTGTCGTAGCCAGGATTTCGGTGCCTATGATGACACTATCCAAGCGACAGTCGGACAACATATTGATGAATTCGGTGGTGAACTCGACTGTGGTTGATCGGAAGTGTACGTCGCGGAGCGCGGGGAATGGATGATGAGGCGGAGGGGGCATAGTGAGAAACAGGGATGGTGGTCCCAGGTCGTTTAATTCGGGTTTATACAAGTTCAAAGATCCGAGTTGAGGAAGCTGCGAAAGATGCTGGAGGGCTGCTCGATCGAGGATATCGAAAGTCAGGATTTCAATTCGTTGCAGATTTAAAGCAATCATCGACGAGGTGCGACATAGCAGGGGACACTCCGAGGGGCCATTGATACTGAGCTCTTTTAGCTCGGGATATCGAAGCTCGAGGGTGGGAAGCAGGGTGATGTTCGCAGCAGATGTCGTTGGAAGTGTGAGGTCGGCAGCTGTAATCTTTGGGCCAAGAAACAAACGGATGTAGGGGAAGAAGAATTCTTCTTTGGGTGCCACCTTATCCTCCGAAGATTAGGGCACAATAGTTCCTGGGGGAGACTACAGCTGATTGCATCGAGGATACATGCATCAGGAAAGGCCTGGTAGATGTCTTGCACGGACAATGCCAGTTCACGAATACGACGCGCATATATCAATGGTCTTTCCCAATCTGCTGACTCAACTGTACCAGTCAGTCGCTATTAGAAGGCGGTTTATTTGTGAACACATTTCAGAAAGAACCTGGACGACTCACCAACTGAAGTGGTCCCCCTGGTTCTGGCCCCACCATCTCTTCCCAGAGATTAGGCGGAAGACATTTGAGTATGTTTGTGAGCCTATCCTGTTTCCTCCACAAGATATCCAGCGCGGGACCCTGGAAACCCTTGGATGTTCTTGCAAGGGCGGCCAAATCTCGTTTAGCCAAATCTCGTCGAGGATTCTGGCTGAAGGAATAGCCATCGTCCAACTGGCTCAGAATGAGCTCCGTTATCTCCGGAATGGTCAGACAGCGATGCATTCGAGGAGGTCTGGGCGAAGGCTGTCCGGGCGGGAGAGAGGATTCTCCTGCACGTGCGCTGCGACACGGCCGAGGCAAGCCGAGCGTATCATCAACTTTCGGCAAGTGCCGAGACCGAACACGCTAATATCTGGTGTACGTGGGGAGTTGTCATGAAAATTGCCGATGGCTCTCAGAACACAAGTACGGCAGTGGACTGAAATTTCAAGAAATGACATAATTAAAGCAAATTGCCCGCAGCTGCGAATGAACCAAAATCAGGCTCCCGAAGCATCTTTGCCAAAAGGAAATGGGAGTAGGGACGAACCACAGAGGCAAAACCAAAATTACTGGGTAGAAAATCCTGCCCGTTGTCGTAATCTAGTCTGAATCTGAATTATCTGAATCCCACTTCTGATGTGTAGCCCGTTCGATTGTCCGACCTTCAATCCAATTCTCCAGGGTTTCGCTCGTTTACAAGCTCACAAACCCCTTCGTCGAGACGTCCTTGGGTCGATCACTGTCCGATTTCGATTTGCGTCCAGCGGTAAATCTCGGAATCTTCGCAGTCCGCCACCACTGCTGGTATTCCTGAATGTCGACCTCTTTCTTCGGCACGTTGTGTTTCCAGCCACGGACACGGGTTTTGAATTCCATCTCCATATGCGAGCTTACAGACCGAATGACATATATTGCTGGATGCAATTTTTTTCTTGAGATACTTCCAATCGATGTGTAACCTAATGATAATAAATATTGACTCGTCCGAGACGGCTTCCCGCTCACTTTAATATCTTTGATGTTCATCTCTTGAGCCTCGTCCACTTGCATGTGTCCCGTTCCTCGACCAGTGTTATTGATGTCCCAACAATTATCGCGGATGAATTCCCTACAATCACTGGTCAAAATAAATTCCAACTTTGTTCAGTTCTAGTACACGCACCGAACTTCTGGGGGCCAGTCACGATGCAATCCCTGAAGTAATTCAAGCATCTCGATGTTATACTTCGAATTTCTACCCCCGATGAATCAAAACAATAGCTGGGGGATCATGTCTTCAATAAGGCCAACAGTGAGCTGGTCCCCGATCCAAGCCATCACCCTCGAGTCTGATTTTTTTATGCAAGTCCTTTGTATTCAGCTTCAACTGCCCAAGCCATTTCACTATGAGACGTGCATTGTCGTATGATGCCTCCGGAATATCCACGGTGGCCAGGAGACACTGCAGAATAATATGTTCGCACCCGCATGGGAGCTCGTGGAGGAGGCGGCCGTGAGTAACAGATAATCGTTTTGGAAATAGGATTCGAAGTCGAAGTCGGGAGAATCCAGCAGGAATTGGAGCACAATGAATACAATATGAGAGTGGGGCGCCTGTCAGAGATCGCCGCAATCTGCGTGATTTTCAAAGCAGTCAACTGTCGGCGCAAACCGTCCACCCGGAATTCCTGCAATGATCTGTTGGCGGTAGGTGAGAGAGCGACGGCGCTGTGTTTAATGTACACAGTGCTCGTCGCACCACTTCCGAGCAGGGTTGTCTTGTCAACACGTAGGGAAGAAACCTTGAATGCGATGAGAACGTTGTCGTATGCCATGAGCCACGGGAAATTGATCCATAAGCCCTTTCAGCTTTTACATGGCTGCATCGGAGATCCTCCCGACAGCGTCAGCAGTCCACCTGCTGCTTAGCAGCTCATGGTGAGGCCGATTACATGGAGAGTGTCGAAGCCCTTGGCGGAAAGGCCCTTGAACTTGAAGTAAATGGAGAATAACTTCTGAATGCGGCCAAGGTGATATGATCGGGTGTGCTCGAACATGGCGATGACGACGAGAACGATCTGCACATAAAACTGGTGCGAATGATAGAACAGGAATTAAATTCGAGTGATGACTGACCTTGGAGGGATCCTTCTTAGGACTTCGTTCCTGCTGTGTGGGGGAGCGCGCCAAATGCATCCCGCCATAGATTAGGTGCGAGTTTTTTTGATTTCGGAAGTGATTTTCGAGAAGGAAGTCCCGGTCAGAAAACCTCATCTTCGTTAGTTAAAAGAACAATTGCATAAGTAAGCTTTTCAAGCTGATAGTGCACCTTACGATCCTGGTCGGACTCATGATACTTCTCTTCTTCCCTCCTTCATTCCCATTCCATCTTGTGATTCGTCTGAATCTTTTCACAGCTTTCGCTCTCGTCAGTCGTGACAGCCTGCATATTTCACCCACATCTGTTTGCCTTGATCTGCGACTGTTCTGCAGGCTCAATTCAAGCAAAGTATTCATCGATGTTTGCAATAATTTAACCGAAGCTGATGAGCAAACCGCTATAGATACTGTTCAACTCCCTTGGCTTATATGGTGCAGGAACCATTACTGCGCTATAAATCCGCCGGCAGCACCGCCAGCTGTAGGCTCTCTGGTGTATAGTCATCCAAAAAAACAACGTGCCTCCCGAAACTACTCGTGTTAGTGAATTTATGGCTGTAGAGAACAGATATCAGCGAAGACGACAACAACCTCACATAAGGAGCACGCACAATCCGGCGTCCTGCACGATCGTCAACCCGGGCGGCGCGATCAGATGCGCGAGCACGCCATACGACGACTCGCCCAGGAGGAGGACGTCGTTCTGGCTCAGCGTGCGGAGGTCTGCGAACGCGTCGTCCGAGTCGAGCAATGTGTACAGTGATTCATTTAGAAATGCGAGGACGGCGGGGTCCGCATTCTGCATTGCGATCGTGAGCGAGATGCCGTGCGGGTGTGCGTACGCGCGGAGGTCGGCGAGCACGCGGACAATGTTCGGGAGCGCCCAAGAGCCGTAAAATCTATGGGTGGCCATGTCCTCGCCGGGCGCGGCGGCGGTGTCGCCCCAGCGGATGTGGACGCCGACGGTGATGGGCCGCGTGAGTGGGGTCGTGGGCGGTGGGCGAAACGGCGTGGGGGCCAGTCGCTCGCGGACCCAGCCCATGACGCAGCCATTGAGGTCGTTCGTGGTCTTACCAAAGAATCCGACTTCAATTAAACGGAGTATACCAAAGAGAAGGTGCTGCCGTACCTCGCTGTCGTCCGTATCCAGAATGCTTGTGCATTCCGCCATGTCAGTTCTGACTTGATCCATCCTCTCCATGGCCCACGCCTCTCCCTCACAGAACCCTCGTACGAGACGCTCGCGGTCCGACTGCGGGACATAGGCTTGAATACGACAGGCCTTGTATGCATCGAGGCTAAAGTTCCTCTGTCCGTTGTAGATCTCCGAAGTGGAATATGGGCGCAGCGCGTAGGGATCGTTTGAGGCAAGGAGCAGAGAGGAGTGAAGAGCGTTCGAGAGAACGATGCTCTGCTTAAAGTGCTGAAGTGTGGACTGCGGAGGAAGAGCTTCAGGAGTCTGAATTATTCATAACAAAAGACGAACGCCAAGTCCCTCTGGCCCTACATCCCCCGCTCGCATATAGATCCGCGGCGGGGCCGGCGCCGGTGCAGGTGTGAGTAGTTGAAGCTGAAATTGGGCGAGCTTCGGCTGCGCTAATTGACTCCGAGCGAATCCAAAGGACGCAAAGAGAAAGAGCAGCAGTCCTGCAAGTATCCAGAGTTTGAATCTGCTGCGGTGCCGCGCATGTGAGCCATTTGCGATGAGGCTGGCCGGAGGCGTGTCGTAGGCCATGCAGGCGAGAGACAAGTGCGCAGATCACTGGTGAGGTTATTAAAGGACAGCGATTCCTAAGATAAATGGCAGCTGTCGTGATAAATTTACCCATCTCGGCGTTTGAACGGCAATCCCGAGAGTGACTGACTGACTGTCCAGCCACATCAGCCACATTTCCGGACGTCTCTTGCTTTCCGCCCAGGGAGCGGCGCGTGTTCCGATTCAATTTGAATGTAAATTAACGGACACTGTCAATGTCACTCCATCTATTCTGGCCGAGCCCTGTTCAGTATAAATGGCGAGCTCATCGGAAAACAAGGGAGGTTGTGCGCCTAGAACAATCAACCAGAGTGTTCTTGCCGAACTGGCCCCGCTGTTTGTGCGGAACATTACGCTTTGTTCAGCGGGGAGAAGGGGGTCATGTGCCGAGGCGAGAAAGGCGATGATTTGGAGATGGAAAATTACCTCGGATCAGAAGAGGGAAGAACAAGGCTGTGAGATCATATCGTGAAAGAAGTCGATGCGAAGGGAGAGTAATTGCCGCCAGTTGGTCAGCGTGGTCTTCGTGTATAATAAATTGACTGAAATGGGAATTACCAGTTTTAACGCGGGTCGGGACTCATTCACATCCGTGCACGCCTAGAATTGACCGCTGTCATCAGCCCCTCCAGCAGGCGAGGTCCCTCTGCGCGTCACCCATCTCCTGCTCCACGGGTGCATACTCATCGTATTCCGGATGCAGGGTTGTGTACGCGAAGCGCCACCGCATGCTCGTCCCGGTCCGGCTCGGTAGCGAACACAAATGTCTGCAAGCATTCGAGGTCGGCCTCGAATATCGCAAACACCGTACACCACCGGCGCGGAAACTGCTTGTCCGCATCGCCATCGATGGAGCACCTGCGCAGTTCCGGGTGCGTAAGCGTTACCTTGTACACGATGATGAACGCGATCACGTCATACTCCGGCACCAGCGGCTGGAGCATGAGATATCCGAGCCTCAGCGATGTCAGTTGTGGGAGAAAGGTGTCCTTGAAGGACATCGCGGGGTAGGCGCCGACCGCGCGGTCGCTCCGAATCGTCAGGGAGGTGTGCGCGCCGGCGCTGCGGACCATGTGGGGGATACTCGTGCCCCAGAACTCGACGGGCGCGGTTAGACCAGACATCACGGAGATGTACAGCGTTTCCAACCGGCGGAAGACGTTGTGGAAGGCACCCTGCGTATATATGGGGTTCGGCATTGCAAGCTAGACCAGTGACTGTCTGTATATGAGCAAGCGTCAATGTACAGACCAGTCCATCTGAGTTTGACATTCCAATACGCGCGCTATTCCCAAAAAGGCTGGATTCGAGCCTAAGTGCAAGCATGTTGTTCAGCTTCAGGAAGACCAAAGACGTGAGCGGGCTGACTACGAGCGCGGCGAGTAAACCGAACTGCAGGCGCAGGAAATGGATCGGATCCTGTGGGATCTTCGGGGGCAATCTGGTCTTGGGAGAGGTCATGAAACTCGAAGCGCAGGTGGTCGAGGTTGGTGAACTTGGCAAGTCCAGAGAATGACGTCGTGAGGGCACCTCGGCGCGCCTCCCCCGACTTAGGGTCCACATCTAACCTTAGCTGAATTAGTCGTTTGTACGTAGAGATAGATGTGGACCCGCCTGTCCAGCGATAAAGGGAGTCGTTCGGCATCCTTACTGGGAATCCTTGGAAAATGAGCTCACGGAAAGCGGAGGTGACCGATCCGTCGCATCTCTGGAGTAAACACAGGGACGAACACTGTCCTTGACTGTTAGAACGCGGAACGCCAGCGGCGTAGCGACGGAATTGAGGGTCTTTGAGACGAGGCGAATGTTGATTCGCTCTCCACGTCGGTTGTGATAATTTGTAGTAATTCAAGAGGAACGACCATGGGGGATTCAGGAGAAGGAATTGAGAAGGAAAGTCCGTTTGTAAGCAGCAATTCTCAATCAAAACACGCGGCTCCCAATCTGCTCCGGTCCCTCCCGAGCCAATCCCGAGTCCCGAGTCCCCAACAGGTATGTAGTTCATATTTGGATTCAGTGTTAAACACTGGGACAAAAAAAAAGAGAGGCGTACTTTTCAATACCTTTCGACCAACTCTCGAGCTACAGTTATTTTTGACGGTGTGCGTTTAACGTGCCTAGTTCTTGGCTTAGTTAACCTCAAGCGGCGGTAGAAATTTATAAGACAAGCACGGATTTAAGCCTAGTTCATGAGTCATCGTCCTCGCCGTCTTCAGACCCACCATTCATCCTTCCTGCTGCACCGCGCCGAGATTTAACCACCAACAGCAAACTCTCTAGCGCGGCCGCGTCCCCCTCCGCGCCATCCACCGCCTCATCCACGGACATATACCCAAACCCCCGATCCAGCCTGGTGTAAGCGAACGGGCCCTCCCCATCCTCGTCTGAGTCATCCAGCACGAACGTCCGCAGGCACCCGAGCTCCGCCTCGAAGAGCGCGAGCACCGCGTGCCACGGGCGCGGGAAGTCGCTGTCCACGCCGCCATCGATCGAGCACCCGCGCAGCTCCAGGTGCGTGAGCGTCGCCTTGTGCGCGACGATGAACGCGACGACGTCGGACTCCGGGAACCACGGTTCGAGCGCGAAGGATTCGAGCGTTAGCGACGTCAGATTCGGAAGGAAAGTATTCATGAAGGACAGGAAGGGACCGGCGCCGACCGCTTGGTCGCTCTGAATCGTCAAAGAGGTGAGCGCGGCGGCGCTGCGGACCATGTGCGCGACGCTCTCGTCCCAGAACTCGACGAGCGGTTCCTGGAAGTAGGATCCCTCGTATTCGACGTCGGAGAGCACCGATATGTGCAGGGTTTGCAGAGAGCGGAAGACGCTGTGGAAATCCTCCTGCGCGTAGATTGGGTCCGGGAAGGCGAGCACGTTGTTTAGCGTCAGCGAAACCATGGATGGGGGCGGGCCAACCGCGAGCGCGGCGAATAGATCGAGCTGAAGGCGCAGAAAATGGGTCGGATCATCGGGGATTTCGTGCGTACTCTCCTCCTCATAGGAGCCGTGAAAATCGAAGCGCAGGTGCTCGAGGTTGGTAAGCTTTGCGAGGCCAGAAAACGCCGTCTTGAGAACCTTTCGGCCCGCTTCCCCAGAGGTATCGCTCACATCTGCTCGCGTTTCAATTAGCCTTCCCGCGCAGACCTACTTATAGATTTAGACTCACCTATCCAGCCATGGCCGTTGTCCGGGCTCCCCTCTGGGTCTCCTTGGAAAATGATCTCACGTATGGCAGAAGTGATGGATCCGTCGCATCCTTGGAGAAAAGAAAGGGCCTCGGCGCTCTTCACGCTGTCTCTGACTGTAACGACGCGAAAAGCCAACGGCGTCGCGACGGAATTGAGTGTCTTTGATACCAGGCGGAGCTGGAACAGGGCTGATTCGCTCTCTAGGTCGGTGGCGATGACCTGCAATAATTCCAGGGGAACATCGGGCATCCCTAGATGAGAAATGATGAGGCTGGTGGAGGCAGAAGGAGAAGGTTGATGGAGGTTTGCGTGTTCGGATCAGTTCGCCGTGCGTGGGTCATCATTGATATTCGGCAATCGCTGCTGCCGTTACTGAGTGCCGTAGGCTTGTTCTTGGCTTCCATGTCACTTCGACCCACCTTCGACGTTCTCTTTCAACGGTCGCTCTCGCTGGAGCGACATATCTCCGAGCTCCGCCGATATTCGACCCGCTGTGATTTGAGAGGACCTGACTGTTTTTACTACATAGCGGACTCACAACTTGCTCACAACCACTCACCTATAGCACTAGGCATTAGACTACTGGCATGGCTCTCTAGCCATAGGAAATGCTCTCAAACGCTACGGGGCCATAGCAATAGTCTTCAGGACAAGGGTAAAATAACAAAAGACATACCGAGGATTGAATATTGAACCCCGAACCTTGCGGTATCATGAGAAAGCATTAGATGTCGGTTCCTACGGCTAGAGCCATGTACATTAGACTAAATTGTAGTGGTATGGCTCAACCACTAATCATATCTGCCGCGCGATATCCTCCGCCCTTGAGCGCGTCTGCGCTTCCACATCCAGCTCCCGCTCCCCCTCCCGTTCCGCCTTACTTAACCCACTCTGCTCTGGCTCCTGTTCTACAAATGACGGATTCCCACTTGCCCCCCCGCCGCCACCGTGACTCGCCACACTCTGCTCCATGAACGTCTTCACGGCCGCACTGTTCTGCTCCACACCCGACATGTTCCCCTCCGCCGCCCACGTCGACAAGCCTGTCTCCCGCTTCAATTGCAGGCGCACGTGCGCGGGGCTGTTCCTCGAGAACCGCTTCATCTCGTGCGAGTTCGTGAAGTCATTACTGTAGGTAGCGCCGGTGGAGTGTTTGGATTGTCTGTGGTTTCGGAGTGCACGTATGGCGCGGAGGAAGCCCTGGTGAGATGATGCATGGTCAGCTGAAGGAGGAGAGAATATTGGGGATGGTGTACCGGATCCCCTGCTGCGAGGAGGGTGTATAGAATGGGGCGCAGGGAAAATACGCAGGTGTCTGGTTGATGGGATGGGTCGCGGTATATGAAAGGGTGGGATAAACGCACCGAGGAACGAGAGTCGCCATTGCTGTACACAGGGAGGTTAGGCTGAGCCGCTCTCGGATGAGAAAAGAAAGTGCACATACCAGTTCGGTGGGGACGGTGTTTTTGGTTAGCCAGATGTCCAGGATAGAGCCGGTGAAGTTCAGGAAGCACGAGAGGAGGGGGTAGAGACCTAACGTCGTATTGAATACCCGTACGTTATAAACTGAAGACTTTGTGCAAACCGATTCGAAAAATCATGCTGCGGTACATCACGATCGGCGGCGTCTGATTCGGAACGAGCGAGGACGACATCGAGAGAGTCGGCACCACCATTGGTCTGTGCATCTGCGCATCTGTCAGCCAAACAACACCCTCATCACAACAAAATACGACTCGCCCGATACATGTACTGCAGGATCACCGAAAACGACACGACTTCGCCTGTGGCCATGAGCAGGATCCAGACGGACTGCGACCCGAGGAGCCAGCGGAACTGCACATCGGGGCGCGGGTCATTGAACCAGCAGGTACCGAAGTAGTACCCGAACTGGCCAGCGGCGTACGGCGCGATATTTAGAATGGCAACGACCGCGATGGAGCCGATGTAATAAAACTTCTCCATCGAGTTGCCGTTGAGGTGGTGTACCAGTACCAGTCTGTGCGTACATCAGTCAGGATTATTGAGCCAGGGGAAAGACAAGGTCTATACGAACTGCAGATTGAGTGCGGTGCAGAAGAACATGCATGATGAGAACATGAGGATGCTCTATAGACAGTGTCAACGGCTGGTGGGGTGGAGAAGCGCCCAGTGTACGCACCATCCCGAAGAACGCCATAAAACTGCACCCTGCACTGGGGCCCGAGAAGAACACGATGGAAGTCACGGCGAAAATGAGGCTAGAAACGTTGAGACATGTGAACAGGAGCACCCAAATGTTCTCACTTTGATATTAAGGCGCAGACAAGGAGTCGGAAGCTGACACGGTTAAGAAACTGCCGCGAGACGGGCTCCCAGGCGACATAGGCGATCGCAAGCAGCAACAATGCTGTGAGCACGATACCCGTAATGCCGAATGTGAGGACGACATCCCTAGAGAAGAGAGTGAGGTGCGCGCTGTCGCGATTCGCGGGGGCCTACTGCATGTGCGCGTCGAGCGCGTTAGGGACATGTAATTCGGTGTTCGACATGGTCGATAGGAAAGAGAGGCCCACGTCCTAAGATATACTATGAGTGAGGAGGAGCGTGGGCAACCTATGTATCTGTTTTGGAACATTGCCAAAGGAAAGTGACACTTTGCAGGTATTAATATCATCAACGGCCATCAAGGTTCACCGATGTGACGGTGGCGTTCAGGGTAGACCTAGGCATCAGGAACGGCAACAGTACCCGGGCCACGGCCGTAAGACCAAGCCGGAAGATTCCATGATTCTGCAGGGTCGCGTAGAGAGTGGGACAAAAAGGTGCAGAGAGAAGGGACCTCATTTTGAAAGAGGATAATGAAGTCCGCAATGTAGGATGTTCGAGTTTATTTGAAAGGCCCCGCTGGATTTTGAAAGGCACGGAGCATGCGGAGGAGGAGAAGGAGGATTTCCTGCACGGTAAGTACATATGGGTACTTACGAGGGCTATAACCTTCCATTCAAAAATGTCGGCATGATCAGGTGGAAATAAGGTCATCTAAAGCCGTGGATTTACGGTTTTTCCGACAAATGCCAGGGCTCCAGCCAGAGCTGGAAAATAACGGATGTCTACTGACGTCGCTGGGAAACGCGAGAGCCCGGAGAGCACGCAAGACTGCATCTAGCCTCTCAGAGACGCCCGTAGACAGCCGGTTTCAGGAGACCACGATTTGACCACGGTAGACCGGCTGGATAGCAGATCTCGCGCATGAACGAGGACAGGAACAAATCAAATCAAATACGAGACCAAACAGTCGTAGTTAGGGTCCGAAACTGTCCGAAAGGGTAGCGGATGAAAAAATGTATTGAACGAGAGTAGGTAGGATCTGCACTTACCTTGCGGCTGCTATGCTACAGGTCAAATACATACTAGCACGCACACGCGTCCATAAGTGGAGACACGGAGAAACACTAGTACTTACTGGACTGTAGAGGCACTTACCTGATTATGTCAAGAGCCGATTCCGGGGCGAAGGAGGGATGGAGGGGAGTTTCGGAGGAGGCAATCAAATGTGGGTAAAAGCAGGAGAAGACTCAGAAGAGCACGGTGCACGCGCATTTATAGATTCGCCGCCCACAAATCACATGCTCCATTACTCCGGGACTGTCCATCCTCCATTGCAACAACTGGCGATTGTAACAGTGCAACAAGACGACGGGCACATGTGGAAAAATCCGCTTCCGAACTTGAAGTCGATGGCTCACGTAGCGTGTGGCGACGATATCTAGCCGGGTCTCCCATCGTGGTCTATCGTGGTCTATCGGTCTAAATGTCTGTTGCAGCCCCGTCTATGGCGCTAGAACGCGTTCCCAGATGGATGCGCAGTCCCAGATCGCTAGCATCCCACCAGTATATGCCTCGGCGGTCTTACCTCCCAATGGAGCTCTGGAAATATGGAGACTCCGCTCAGCTTTGCGATTATAAAGGTGATAATAATCAGACCCATACGGCGTAGCGTTTACAGCACTGGCTGCACATGCTTTGTATTTTTGGCAGGAACTGGGCTGTCAAATGCGACTTGATGCATTCTCTCTCATTTGCATTCAGCACTGCAAACCGCGACAAAATTAATCCCCAGGAACAACCCAGGAAGAAAATGCTTCTTGGTACAAAGATCCAGGTACAAAGATCTGGGCTGAACTCGAAGAGCGCGCAGTGAAAGTTCGGTGCCGACCGGAAGCGTGCCGGATTGATCCGCTGAACTGCGCACGATTATCGCCGATAAAGCGGGTAAGGCCGACAAGCGGCACAGCCCGCTACCAATTAATTGTTGGGGTCTTTCAAGCTGATTGAATTTTGTGTAGATGTATGTATACATCATACCTTTGCAAATTTCACCAAAATTCATTGTGCACAGAGTTCAAGGCCATGATATATATCAATATTAAATAATGGTGGCCCAACGCTCGCTCGGTCGCCGTCGCGGGCGTCCCGCGACGGCGACCAGCTCACATTGGGCCACGGGAAATTACACTTGACCGTTCAACTCTCTACCTTGATTTCTGATGTTCAACATCTTCGTGTAATTTAGGTGCATGGATGAGATTTTTTTTTGTTTTGTGTGGGTTGGCACTGAAGCGATTGCTGAGCTCTCGTTTTCAAAGTGATGACTCAGCATGTTTACGAGTGCGGCGGCGGCAATCATCGGCACACAGCTCGGCTGGTAACAAGCCGGAGAATTTTGGCAGAGGGAATAGGTGCTTATGCAAAAATGCTGACGAAAATGTGATCGTCCGCCAAAATGCACTTTGATGGGGCGCCCTATAAGAACCCGTACCTAAAGGTAGCGGGAATAGTCCTCGTTTCCGAGTGCCAGCCTGCGCTGGGCATTTCCGCGGGCGGAGCGATCGACGCCGTCCTTGCTGCAGCTCTGCCGCGAATGAGCTCCGCCCGCACCATGCGCGAGGGAGACCGCGGGTGCATCGTGGCAGCGCGGCGCACTCGACTATGCGCTCTCGTCGAAGCCCCGCGTACCCTCTATCGCCACTGGCGCGTGGTACTTGAGTTTGGGGTTGATGCGCCTGCGGCCTAGTGTCAAGCCCAAACGATTAGCCTGTCAATGACGGGGTCATTGACCGGTTAGGCCGGTCAGGGGCTGACTTGAATATGTGCTTACACAATGGACAAAATTCAGAGATTTGCAAGGAGATTTGTCAAAGATTTGTAGGGCTTTCGGATACTCCCGATTGTCGGACTTGCCGCGGGGCGCTTCTGAACGAAGCGAGCTGCGCGCGCGTGGCGTGGCGTTGTCGAGGAGGCGCGGCGCGGAGCGTTTATCCGCAGGGGGGCACGGAACACGCTTGGACCGCAGCAACGCAGCCGCAATGACGACGCGCGCGCAGAACCACGCGAATTCGCCGCGCACAAGTCGAGGTCGAGTGCGCAGCAAGCCGTCGGGTTCGTGATGGCGGGATGGGCGACGTGAGGGCGCGTGGCGGCGCCATGCTCAACGACGCTGCAATCTAAATCGCGCCAGGTGGATTCCCACTCGATGGGCTCGGGCATCGAGATGAAGCTCCGGTAGAGAGACTAGATTAGATGAGGAGGCTGGGAGAGGGAGGCGGGTACGTACCGCACTCCTCCGCGCTGAGTTGCGCTGCTGACTTGGGCTCGGCCCATCGCCCAATTCGCGTAATCGACGGCGGACGCTCAAAGCCCCGGGCACTCATCTCCATCGAGTCTTGAGGCTGAGGTTGATGCGCGCTCGCATCCCCGCCCGCTCGCCCCACACGCGTAACGACCGCGAATGGGGGTGTGTCCGCATGTGCGGCATGCGGGTCGAGCGGTGGAGAGATTAGATTAGATTAGGAGGGAGGCGGGTACGGACCGCACTCCTCCCGGGCGCGCGCTCGTCGAAGTCGCACGCGATCGCTCTCCACCACCGCCGCCGTTTCGGTCTTGAGGTTGAGGTAGCCGATACTTGGCGGATCCGAGTTAGTAGTGGTACTCGCGGAGGAGCGTTGGGATGTATATACTCCCATGAAATATATTTACATCTGCAGCGCACTCAGCTACATGTAGCCTGTTCCTTCAAAGCTGTATCCTCCATTTTTTTGCTGCGGATCATTGTGTGCGGCACAGTCTGATTGACGTGCAGACGCCGCCCGTTTGATGGCATCAGCCAAACCCCCTTCCAATTATGTCCCCAAAGTCCACGGCACCTGCAGAGTGCCGGATCTGTGCCGCATGGTGATGTTTTGCCTCGGCTTGTTCCGGTCCGAGCCTCGGGCTTCAAACGAGCTTCGGCTTTAATCGGACCTTGGACCCTTTGCAATAAACGATTACGTTGAACCGAAGGAGATGTGGAGAAGCAAGAGGGCAAGCCTGACGACCAGAATTCGGGGAAAAAGCATGCAGGATGGGAAGCTCGGATTCCGATGACCCAGCACTGGCGGAGAAGGCCGTCGCAGAGAAAGATGTCGGGTTGGTCGAGGATCCAGAGACGCAGAAGGAAACCCAGGTTATTATACAATGATTTCCCCCCGCCTTTTCATGGATTTAAAGGACTCTGGGGCGTCGTGAATCTTGCAACGAAAACAACTCGGGGTGCCGCATTTCTGAAAAGATATAGTAGATGGTTGTGTGAGCTCCGACGCGTCTCAGACATGATTTCCAGAAGAATGTTGGGGCAAAGGAGAGAAGTACCAGACTGCGGACACAATGGGTTTTCTGCAAAAAGCGGCCTGGATGGTCAGTGACTTTCGTTTTGTTGTGTTTCTACTTTTCAGCTCGTGGAATCATGAATAGCAAGACCTGAACCGGACCAACATGAACGCGTGGGTACCTCGCATAATCCAGCGAGATCAGGATGTCGACTCGTCTATGGGTGCGGTCGAGCGTTCATGTCTCCTTTACAATAATTCCTTACACTAAACGTCGCGAGAAGAGATCACCATCGGCAGATCGCAAGAAGAAGAAAAAACAGGTGTTTATTGGTCTGACCGAGAGTACCAATAGCATACGAATTATACATTTGGTATGAGCGAGGAAAGGACGTGCGTACTGCGAAAAACTAAAGATTCAGGATCCAATCATTTCCTGACTGGAATATCGGGCGAAAATTTTGAGTGTGAGTCTATGTGGCGTCGAGATGTTTTGAGAGTTAAGTACCCGTTGACCTTTACGAAAAATAACACACACTCCGCAGGATCTCAAGCCCCAATGATGACGGTCCTCGCACCCATAACATGCTCAATTCCACTCGTAGCACTGTGGAACGTTCTCGGTCAATCACGGCGAGGCGTATATTCCGATTCAACATCAGCTCCCGTCAACCGTAGTACTTATTCCACATAACTACTTACCTGCCTACCACCATATTCCGCCAAGTAATACGACTAGTAGAGTGATCCTTGGAAGTACTAGTCCTCCACCTTTGACCGACCCGTCTTTATCACCTACCCCGATATGGCCGCCGAAGCCATCCGAAAGAGCTTTTCGTGAATATTTCGGCGGGAGCAAATCTAAGTGTACGTGACATGAGGACCCCCGTTTATAGCTTGGAGGTCGTATCCAGAAAATCACCCTCCCCAGGACGTTTGTCCGAACTAATTTATTTTTCCCAACGACCTCCAAAGGTATAAACGGGGGTCCTGTGACATGGCCCGGGAGGCTCCACTTGCACGTGGACATGGGGTGCATTGCCACTGATGCGCCATCACCGCCCGAATTGTTCCCGAATACATTTGATTAGACTTTGAACACCTAATTCAGGGTGCGCGAACCTGTGAACGGCAAGGGAGGATCAACATGGTGTTGAGGGCCTGAAGAGCGGCGGTGAACGCTCGCGGGATTCAGAGCTGTATCGGTGGATCTTATATCATATACAACAAGTATCCATGGTGTTCAGTGACAGGTGTCGCAACGGCAACCGTGCGCGAAAGGGAATCTAATTGAGGAGGGCACTGCGCCGAGACTCCTACGGTATCGTGGTAGATCCTCACCTAATTAATATGTTTTGTATGCCGGTACCCGGCTACAGAATTGGGGGGCTTACCCCAGTCTCAGTTTGTAGTTTTGACCACTTCATACTACTAATCTCTGAATACATACTGGCTAAGGTCCATACCATAAGTATTTAATGTAAATTTACTCTTCAAAGCATGCCCTCTGGCGAGCAATACCTCTCGGCGGCATGATTGTAATCTAGACATTCATACTTGTAAGGAAATCTGCTCACCAATATAGGAAGAATACATGCAAATGCCTGCCTGGCACTCTAAAATTGGGATCAAACAAGAATCTAGAAAACCTATGAAGTTCTGTGGTCTTCTATCAGGTCACGCCGTATCGTAATTGATGTGATCTTCCCGCGGCGAGACCATCAATTTCCTTTCTGGGATTCCATCAGCCATCAGTCGCACATTGCACAGCCATCGGGTTTTCGGGTTCACATGGAAGAATGGGGGGGGCAAGCCCCCAATTATACATGAAGATGTTCATCGGCTTATACGGCTCCTCTAAGTGCTTTATCTCCTCCTCTGTCAGCTTGACGTCTACCGCACCTGATTGAGATTTAACAATGGTCTTGTCGACTAAAAAGTGGCCGCGCTCACCGAGCAGATCCACGAGGTTCGCAAGCGAGCTCGTCCCGACAATCGGGGCCGTAAAGCCTGCGCAGTGCATTCCCATCAGACTCACGTTAAATTATGGGGCAGACTAGAAGTACGTACCGTCCTTGGCCATGAGCAACGCGAGCGCGATCTGCGCCATGGAGACGTTGCGCTTTTTTGCCAGCCCCTCGACCCTATATGTATCGTACGCACGTCAGGGGATCCCCAGGGAAAATAATGCTAGGCAGACGGACCGATCTACCACGCCGAGGCGGGGATGTCGTCCGTCACCTCCCGCAGCGTCTTGCTCTGCGCGTCGAGCGTCTTCGCTGCGGGGCGACCATGGGATTGAGCCCACGCCGAAGTGTTGTTGATGGGGATGTTAATTAGGACTGGAATATGCACCGTAGATGGGGAGAGAAGGGTACCTTGAGCGAGGGCATCATCTCGCGCTCCTCCTCGCGGTAAACGAGGCTGTACTGGTTCGTCATTGAGATGAAGGGCGTGAGGTTGTGGGTGATCGCTTAGTCTGTCGTTATAATCCAGGAAGGGAGATGCTATGAATGCGTATGTGTTTACTTTGCGTGACGTGGACTGGGAATTAAACCAGCGTAGCACTTGATGTTGATAAGAACAGGAAAGGGCTCACATTTTCAGGCATGGCAAGAGCTCATGCCGACGTACCACACATATCCTGCCTTGACGACATCGTGCAATGCTTGCATCTGCTCCGCGTAGATCATCGCTTGCTCGAAAACAGTAGAAAACACTCATCGTCTCCGCAATGGGCGTCTCGTAGTCAAATCGGTGGCCTGCCCATGATTATTGAGGAATGCGGAGGCGGAAATGTTACTCCCATTGCAGGCCATCGATATACTCGAGCTGGAGGCGCTTCAGGCTGTCCTTAACCATAGCGAAAATGTGCTTCCGCGACAGGCCGTGCTGGTTGACGTAGCCCATATTGTCCGGCCCCACGCGGAGCAGCGCCAGCGCGTTCACATCGACGGTTTTCCCGACGCAGGCGTACACCTATCGCCGCTGCGTCGGATATCCACTGGAGATGCAGAGGTGGGGAGGGCAGCGTACCTTGGTCATGACGACGATCTCCTCGCACGGGAGCTACAGCGCCCGGATCGCGTTCCCGAGTACGACCTCGCTCATCCCGTTCGAATATCTCTGTGTCCGATAATCAGCAAGCCGCGGCGCGAAGACTGGGGTGGATACCGACGTCGACGGTGACGAAAGTGCTGATCCCCGCGTCGTAGCTGCACGCCGCGTGCATAAGTCGAGGGTTCAGGGCTCCCATGAGGAGAAGCCGTACGCGATGCAGCCGAGGATTATCTGGGAGACCTTGAGACCCGATGAGCCGAGACGTACTGGGGGGAATAAGTAAATGTGGGGATGCGGTGCAGGTGGACACACCATATTTCATGCGGCGCGAAGGGGCAGAGAACATTGTCGAGGAATCTTTTGGTTGTAATCGAGGTCGTGATTTATTTGTAGGGAGCGCAGTGGCATTTGACAGAGCTGACAGCGGCGCCTCGTTTGGGGACGCATCAGATCCACCGGCGTAAGCTGAGATGACACAGAGCTAAATGACTCGCGCCCGCTAGGCTCCAGACATGAACACTTGAAGGACCAGGGTATAAAGAACTTGGTGACGACTCACTGACGAGGCTGCTCGTTTGGGGACGCATCAGTTTCGTGGGCGTAAGCTGAGATGACGAGTGGGGCGCCTGTTACATTCGGCTCTCTTGGTACAGCACGAACGCAGTCAAGCGAGTGAGCCATGGCGCTCCAGTGGCTTAGGTTCAAAGACTAGACACAGAGGTACCGGTGCGCAACCACGGAAAAGGAATAAATGCTGGACCCCACCACGTGGCCCACACATTTGCCTGAGGGATCTGGGGAGACACTGATGCTAAAGGAAAGCCCTGACAGACACTGTGAAGCCTCACGGCCGCTAGACAGTTCAAGATGGCAGATGGGTTTCTACCATTCCCCAAAGTCTTGGAGACTGTAGCCCCGTTCGCAGCGCCAGTGAGAGTGGATGCAAAGGCAGTCTTCATGGGACGAGGTTCTTTGGACAATGGTGATTGTGAACTTCTTTGCTTGAGGCGAGAGATAGAGCTGGTTGGGCAATGGTGTGAGGATTAGGAGTCACCCTGCCGGCGGAGCCGAGCTTGATTCGAACAATCGACACGTGGCGGGCGATTATTTGGGCGCCTCTTTAATCAAGATTCCGAGTCAGTCTTGCATCTGGCCCAAGCCTTGCTTTTGGTCTTACTGCTTGCTCCTGCCTCAATCTTGCTTGCTCGCGCCTTGATTCGAATACTCGTGCCAGGCTTCAAACAGTCCTTCCAGATCCTTGCTCGACGAGTTCGTCTTGAACCGTTATGCTGCAATCACCCAGTCAAATATCGTCGATTATTTTACCCCTCGGTCAATAAACCCTCAGATATTGCGGCATCAAAATGCTGGGCCCGAATTTGTCCCAAAAGTAGTTCTGGTCTCGGTACGTATCGATTTGGAGATACATAGCCCCTCCCGCAAGTTCCACACCGTGATTAGCTGTGGTAATTTTGACAACTTTCCAAGGTGACCTAGGCTGGGTGCAATTTGTTTATATAACTTAGCTTGCCGGCAGAGGCATGGAACTCACTGGTGATCAACTTGCTGTCCGCCACATTGAATTCATTTCACAGGACTGACAATCAAAATCAGCATGCTGCGACAGCTTCTAGGGCTGGCGCTAATCCTCCCGGTCGTTAACGTCCTTTCTCTCGACCGCTCACCATTCCCATACCTTCACGTTCGATCTATGCCTGTGAAGAATGGCGCACCTGTGCGTGTACCTCGGCCTCGAATGTACCAGTGAGTCGCCTCATGTTGTACGGATTTTCAAAACGCCTGCCCCTGTTACTAGGCAGCCCACGGTAGTAACAAGAGAGGCGCTGATCGCCGGGTCCATCCCTACGTCGTTGGACTCATCCCGCACCCGCTCTGCTCGGTAGGATTGACACTACACCTGCCTTCGATCTAATTCCCCCCTCCCCAGCGCCGGGGCCAGTTCCGCGCACATCGCGTCGGCATCGCTCGCATTACCCAGTCACTCTTTCCAGTGCGTTCTACATCCTATCCCACACATCATTGGATACAACTACCGCGCCAGAACCACGCTCTTTCACAATGTATTAACAGACACAGCAACGACGTCGACGAGCCATTCTCATGGGTGAGATACGCGCCTTGAAAAATCCCCCATGTGTGATATTCACTCTGCCGTCATTCGTAGCCCCACTCCGACCCCTAGACCACTCAAATCATCCCGGTGCGTACCTCCACCTCAGTCAATCCGTCGGTCGCATTGAAGGAGGTCCGTCTAGGCAACCAAAGTCCAAAGTCAGCGCGATCGTCGGCGGCGGAGTCGGAATCGTCGTCGTGATCTTCGCGTTCTTCCTCTGGCGGTACCTGTTCCTCCGAGGCAGGAGGCGGAAGAAACCGTCGGAGCCCGCAGGGCGTGACGTCGCCGAGGTCGTCACGGATATCGAGGCCCACCCACCGCCGCGCGACACAAAGGCGCCTGCGGCGCAGCACACGGATCCCGCGCCCGTGGAGCCGCAGCGACCAACCCAATCCAAGACCTGGCTGCGCCAGCAGCATCTCGCGGACGAGGTGCGCGCTGTAAAGATGCAGCACGAGGAGCTGCACCGGATTCAAGAAAAGCAGCGAGATGGGCAACTGCCGCCTGCCGATTCCGCTTCCGTGGCGCCGCCGCCAGTGACCCAATCCAAAGCCCGTTTGCGGCAGCAGTACCTCGCCAACGAGCTACGCGCTGTCCAGAGGCAGCACGAGGAGCTCAACCGAATTCAGCGAAAGCTTCAACCTGTGCCCGATGCGCCTGCCGGGGCGGAGGACCATGGGGCCGCGTTGGAGGACGGGGCTCCGGGTGATGAGAGCGCGGCCAATCCTCCGGCTGCAGACCCGCCGCGAGTACTCAACAAATCCGAGGCCCGGGGGCGCCAGCAGTACCTCATCAACGATCTGCGTGCGATCCACAGACAGCACGAGGCGCTGCGCCGGATCGAAGAAAAGCAGCGCGCTGCACCCGAAGCACCTGCTGAGTCGGACGATCATCTGACTGTGGTGGAGGTCAGCACCCCGACTGATACGGCTCCGCCGGACGAGGATGCTGAGACTGCAAAGGCGCCGGTGGATTTGGAGAGCGCACAGCGCCAGAATGAGATGCTGCGGCGGAGGATCCGGGAGCTGGAGGAGCAGCAGCACTCGGATTGGGCGCGCGGGCTGTCAGATCAGCCACCGCCGGGGTACAGCGAGTGAGGGACGACGGTAGATCAATATTCGCAGATACCTTGCTTCGTCGGTCCAAGATGTACTTGTACTTGGAGGAGGACATATTCCACAGAAATATCCACGCCGATAGAAAGCTCTGGAAATGCCAAGACAGGTGCAATTCACAACAGACTGCACCTGCAGTCGCTGGGCTAATATGAGGGGGAGGGATGTGAGGTAATGTAATGATTACTGATCCTGGGAGCTGAGGTTGAAAAATCTACTAGCCTGGTTTTTCAACATCTCGCTGACAAGTATTCGTGGTTCAACCTCTTCCGGGCCTCAAATAAATTACCTCCACACAGAGGTCATTTTCTTTCAATTCGTCCATGCATAAAGTCTTCGGCAACATTCCAGAAGGTCTCGAGTCAAAGATGATCGAGGACACGATCGAGCGAGCCACATGCGTGATCGTAGACCGGTAACCGATCTGTCTACAGTTGGATGGCTCATAATGCATAAGGTTGGTTCCCTGCCAAATTGAGAGGGATTTTCCCAAATCCGATGCATTATGAGCATTATGCATTATGAGCTCGCTTCTATGGTGGTGAAATGCATTTTGGTGGATCTGAAATCCTATGCATTATGAGGAAATTTGGCAGGTATGCGTTATGAGCTTATGCATTATGAGCCATCCGACTGTACGAGAAAAGCAGGCTTACGAACGATTTGTCTTCGTACGAGAGATCGGTTACCGGTCTAGCGTGATCGAGATGTGGCCGAAGTGCCGGGTGGCAATGGAAATCGGGTTTGAAGTTTTCTTTGTCTTCGCTTCCTCATCTTCCAACGCCCACTCAGTACTCAGTGGCAACTCCCCTTGCTCTCCCGCCCCTAGCATTCCGTTAACTTGAACCAAACTATCAATGGTTGAAGTAGCGCTGATCAACATCGACGTCATCGAGCCGTCGGTCACAGCCGGCGACTACGGTTACAAGGTGCGCTCTCCCTACGGCGCGCGGTGGCACGGTGCACCTGCTCCTACAAAACTAACGCCTACCAGGCAGTCGAAGCGACCATGAACCACATGTCCCCCCGACGTCGTCTGGCTCTTCGCCGTCCCCGCCGACGGCCAGCCCGCACCGGCGCCCCCCGCTGCGAAGCCGAACAGCTTCGCCCGCGAAATACCCCCGCCGCGCGTCCCGTCGGCCATTGGGCGGGTGACCGCGTCCTCCTCGCGGACGAGGACTGCGAGTCTGCCAAAGACTATCTTCCCGCCGACGTCCTCGCGGCGTTCCCCGACGCCGACACTGACGAGAGCGTCCTGGAGTTCGCGGTCGAACACTTCACGCCCGTGAGCCTCCCGGGCTACGTGCATGCGAGCGCCGCGGACTCTTTGTTCCCCGTCACCAATGTGTGGGTCGTGCGCAACCTGACGAAGCGCTGGTACGCGCGCGCGGACGTGCTCGTCAAGGAGAAGTACCGCCGCGGGCCGGACGTATCGGGTGGACTCGGGCTGGGCGAGTTCATCTGGGCGGAGATCGGGGGGGGGGCGATGTCGACGCGGATGGACAAAGGGACCGGGATGGGGGACCGTTTCGACGTGCAGCCGCTGGCTGCGGTCGAGGATGGGTCGAAGTGGGTCGATCGGAGCAAGGAGGCGAAGCGCTGCCTGAAGGCGTTTGAGGAGGACTTTGAGGTTGATCAGTACCGCGAGTACTAGAAGGGTAGGCCGAAAATTATACCGTTCACTTTGTACATTTACAGCTGATCTCGAAACTAATGAGATCGATCAGTTGTTTTTTGCTTGTTCCCAAAAAGGAAATTCCAGCGATACAAGAGTGTACCTTACGTCTACAAATACCTGGGACAATTTTGAGGGTACAGTGATTATTTATGACCTCCCTGGGCCAGTCCACCCTGCAAAAATGACCGAAACCCAAGGGAAACGAGGATTTCCGGAGGCACCCGACAGTCACGTGCTGCATTGATCGCACGGATTGTTTCGGCCATTAGCACAGACTCTCGCTTCTCTATGTCGTTTTGAGCATTTGACAACCCATAGGCATTCTAGACACTCAGTCTCGTGTAATTATTGAATGTATTAGCTATGGTTGACCAAACCTTCCTTTTTGGGAACACAGAAAAAAATAATCTGGCCGTCTCATTAGTTTCGAGATCAGCTGTAATAACCGCGCGACAAGTACAAAGCGTGCCAAATACTAAATTCAATTAGTGCGCCACTTTGCACATTTTTGCGCGCCACTTTGCATGTCTTCGCGCGCCACATCTAAGCCGTTGTCGCGCGCCACATTTCACCCTTTCACGCGGCAATTTATACGTACTTTCGCGCGCTTATTTGTTCAATGTTCGCGCACCGTCCGGTGTATCCGAGTCTAGCCTAGTACAAGCTTAATCAATGCTTCTACGGCCGTGTCTATGATTTCCTCCTCCTGCTTCAACACACTCTTCTTTCCTAAAGTCTCCTTGATGGCACTACAAGTCGGAAATCGACACTCGCCCGTCATAGAACCAGCCTCCAAGCTGTCGAGCATCTTGTGGATTTCGCAGCCTGGGAGCTCATCCCTCAGCAACAAGCCCAATACGCCCGTTGGCGACGTCCATGATTTCTACGACTGCTCGGCATAGTACTCCTTGTTGTAGCACCATGCAACATGCGTCGGAGCGGGTGGGCACACGGCAAGGGTCACCCTGTGGTCCGTAACGGCTGCCTGTGTTCTGGCCAACAACCGATACACTTCCCAGCCTAGAAGCGCCTCATCCTCGGCTGTGAGTTCGGTGATGGGGACAGTCATAAGGTCGTCGAAGGCCTGTCGGATCCAATTTGTGATCTGGTAATCACATCCCAGCTTGAACCTCAAAGGCGGATCCAACTTGGGATGGTTCTCCAGATAGTGTTTAGCGTATTCAACACCACTCTCCGCACCGAAGAAATCACTAGTTTTGAGCACAGCACAGAGGTCTGTGAGCGGTGGGACGTCCAAAGTCCAGCTGCGAGTCAGTAAGCCGCCTCTTCGGTGTAAAAAAGAATTGCAATGCACTCACCCACGCACATTGAAAACAAACTCTAGGAACTTCTCGCATCCAGCAGCAGTGAAACGCTCAGGCAGGGCCACAGCCGTGGAATTGCTTGTACCATCCAGACCCGCCTCCCTCGCTTTCTCCACAAACTCTTTGGCACTACCTCTGATAGAGAGCGGCTCGTGGTTTGGAATGGGCAAGGTGAGTATTCAATTGAAGAAATCACTACGGTTGATGAGCTGCTGCCGGTAGACGTTGTATATGGTCCCTTCAACCTGTAAATACATTAAACCTTGAATCACCGCAGTTATTCTCTCCCTTACTTTCAACGTGAGAGAACCATCTGGAAAATACAGCGTAGGATGCCTGCCCATGGTGGTGGACAAGCAGGAAGTTGGCATCACATGATGGAAATAAATTTCTCCTTAACCCCCTGTCGACAATGGAGCCTTTCGATTTCCCAGAGAATCTGCCTGAGTTCACGGCCAATCCTCTCCCCTGGACTGC
Organism: Mycena vulgaris; assembly: GCA_029204335.1. Lineage (NCBI taxonomy): Eukaryota > Fungi > Basidiomycota > Agaricomycetes > Agaricales > Mycenaceae > Mycena > Mycena vulgaris. Next base: position 27,232 of record JARGYA010000582.1, on the reverse strand, counting down.
CAATGCTTTGACTGCACACCAAGTCCTCGACGGCTCATATGTCCGAGCTCTTCGAACACTCCGAGAGGAAGACAGTGATCCGCTTCGGTACAAGCTTGTCTCATCCAATATCATCGACACGATGATACCGGTTCTCGAGGGAATGGAGGGGGAGGCTCCCCAGCTTTGGATTGATACCTGTGCCAATATTCTGGGGCCTCTCGTGTACGAGCTCCAAGTATCCGCGCTTGCAGTAGAAGGAATGTCAGTCACATCTTGGACTCTGGATCAGAGCTTTTAAATACTGATTATGCCGTCCGGAGAGAGGGATGATATCGAGCTCCTACAGCCTGTTGCTGAGGAACGTACAGGAAAATGAGGGCGTCCAAGAAACAGGTAGACCCCGAATATCTCAAAGAGGCCACTTCCTCCGATCGGAATATCAAAGATGGTGCTCTAGCAGCAGCCCTGGGAGTCCATCGCCACATGCTGCGAAAACGCCTGCGGGGACTCTCTTGGCAACAAACCACAACAAGCTCGGGATCAAAAACACGGAAAAACTTTTCTGGGTCGCGTCCTGTCTTGTAGTGGTCCTAGCTTAACTACCACCTACTCTGAACACAATGCATCGGATTTCTCCAGCCCCAAGCTCTGCCCGAGGAAAAACAATGTCCGAAATGGACATGTCTAAGACGACAGCGAAGACCGCACAGCGCACGACATGTACCACGCCAGCTGGTGCCCTGTACCTAAACAAATCAAGAGAAGATCTCCTGCGCGGGAGCGACGTGGAATGGGCCGATGCCTCGGCGGAGGACGCGCAGAGACACTTGTACGCGAAGGGATTTCTGAAGAACGAGGTTAGTGTCGGCATTCAAATGACGGGGATAGCGGTGGTCCTGCTGCGCATAGCGGCGGCGGCCGACTCCGTGGTGACTGCGGACGCGTGTCGTGCGGTCGCGATACTGCTGGAGCAGCGGAAGGTCGACGCGGCAATCGACGCTTTGACGCGTGACGTCAGCGCGATCCGCGCGTTGGTGGAGGAGGCTGCGGGGCGCGACGGGGTAGACGGGGACGGCGCACCCGTGGCGGAGAGCATGCACACGGCGGCGGTGGTCCTCACGAGGACTGTGCAGGAGCAATGTGGGGAACTGGAGACACTAACGGAGCGCCTGGGGGAGGGCATTGCAGGGATGCTCGATCGCGTGGAAGCGGCGCCCGAGGTGGAGGAGGCGCCGCCGCGCGATGCTAAGACGGCGGCGACTCAGCCCGTGGAGGGCGGTGTGCACGCACGCGCGAAGACGTACGCCAGGGTTGTGGACACGGGGGCGCGCGCGCCGCCACGTCACGCGGCGGCCGTGGCCAGCGCGAGCGCGCGGGCACGACAGATCATGGTCGACCGTTCGCCCATGGTCGACGCCTACACCCTCACGACGCTAAACGAGAAGGAGCTCGTCACAAAGGCGAACTTGGCGCTGGCCAGCGCAGCGCGAGAACTCGGCGACGACACGGCACCGGAGAAGACAGCGTTTGTCGGAGCCAACAAACTACGCAGCGGTGCGGTGGTTCTCCACCTTACCTCAGCGGCGGCGGCGGACTGGGTGCGCAACGCAAAGCGCATGGACACCTTTCTGGCGGGGATGGGAGGTACGTCCATATACAAACCTCGGTTGTTCTCGGTCGTGGTGGAGTTCGTTCCCGTGTCGTTCGACCCTGCCCTCGAACGCGTGTTCACCACCATCGAGGATGCAAATGGCATCGGACGCGGGGAGCTAGTGCAGGCGCGCTTCATTAAGCCGCCAGAGAGGAGGCACGCGGCACAGCGCTCGGCGCACGCTATATTCGGCTTCGCGAGCGCGGAAGCAGCCAATCACGCTATCCGCCACCGCCTCTTCGTGGATGGGCGACGTGTCATGGCGCGGAAACTGCTCTCAGAGCCCGTGCGATGCTTGAAATGTCAGATTATCGGCGCGGGGCACAACGCGGCGACATGCCCATCCGTGCACGATGTCTGTGCACGGTGCGGGGACATGCACCGCACGGTCGTATGCAAGGTGCGCGATGAGGAGAGGGCGTGCTCCAACTGCAGAGCCGCGAAGCGACCCTTCCGCGGGCACGGTGCGGCGGATCGTTCGTGCCCGATGTTCGAGGACAAACTACAATTCGCGCTGGAGCGAAATCCAGAAGCTAACTATAGATTCTTCCCCACGGACGACCCCGCAACTTGGGAGGACGTGCGCGGGCCAGTCGCCGACCTCAATAACCAGGACACGTCATGGCAAGACGGCGGCGCGTGGTCTGGCGGCTATGCGGTGTCCGACGGCCGTACGACGAAGGCGAGAGGAGGGAGGCCGGGGTTGACGTTGGCGGCGGCTGCGACAACGAGGTCGCGCATGGTGACGGGCGCGCGGGATACGGCCGTGCGGGATGCGGGATGGGTGAACGCGCCGCTCATGCGGCAAACGACTCTGCACGAGACAATTGCGGGTGGACAGAGCGCAGGGAGCGATGTTCCGGCGGGGATGCCGCGGGGCGATAGGGTTTCGGTTTTGGGTGCAGCGGACGGAGTTCCGGCGGGGAAGCCGCGGGACGACGGCCAGGGTAGCGGAAAAGAGAAGGAGCGTGCGACCTGTGTAGCGAAGAGTTGGAATGAACAGGTGGAGGATGAGTTCACAAGTGCGCCGTCGGAAGCCGCTGTCGGGCACGAGCTGGAGCTCACGCAGAGCGACCAGGAGGAGGATGAGGCAGCGAGGTACCTGCTGGCGCGTAGGGAGCGCGAGAAAGCGAAGAAGGCGGCGAACCCGCGTCGCCCCATCGCGATGGACTTCTACGATGACAACAATGTCGCGGGGCCCGTGGCGGGATCCTCGCGTCTGATGGTGCCGGTGCTGCGGGACGTGTCTGTCCCGCCGGCAGCGATATTGGGTGGTTTAATTAGCCCGGGGACTCCCGTGGCCGAACGGGAATGATCCAAGCCGCGGTCGCAAACCCACCACCCGCGCGCAGACTCCGCATCTGGCAGCAGAACCTAAACAGATCGCTGGCAGCGCAACTCGACATGCTACAATCACTCAACCCTAACAAATACGACATCGCCCTCATGCAAGAGCCTACGATGGATCAGCGCAATAGGTCCCGCACCAACTTACGCTTCCACGCGGTATACCCGACGCATCACGCTACCGCGCCGAATTCCACGCGCTCCCTCATACTTGTCAACACCCATCTTCCCTCCTCCTCGTGGTCCCCCATCCCCCTCGATTCCGGCGACCTTACCGGCATCGAGCTCCACCTCCCTTCGGGGATCATCCATATCATCAATGTCTACAATGACTGCAATCACAATGCTGCGTTGGACGTACTGCTCCAGTACTTGTGCGACCCCGATAACGCTGCGCGACCGGGGCGCCCTATACAGTACATTTGGGGCGGCGATTTTAATCGCCACCACCCACTTTGGGACGAGGTGCGGAATTGGCAGTTATTTAACAACCGCAATCTGGCCCTCGCCCAGCCGCTTTTGGAGATGCTTGAACGCTTCTCCATGAGCATGGCACTGCCCCGCGACATCCCTACTCTCGAGGCAGCGAACGGCGGCAACTTTACCCGCGTCGACAACGTCTTCTGCACCACCCCCCTCCTCATCTCCTTCGTATCGTGCGAGACTGTACCTTCTCTTCGTCCAGACAAAACTGACCACATCCCAATCATCTATGAGCTGGATGTCGCGCCTATCGTGACCGCGCACGTACCGCGCCCTTTGTGGAAGCGCACCAAATGGAACGAGTTTCGTGCGAAGCTGTTCGTCGCCCTCGCCAACGTGCCGCATCCTGACAAGTACCTCATGCGCGAGGAGGTTGACGAGGCCATCCGTGCGGTGCGTGCAACGATCCAGGGCGTCGTCGACGAGATGGTCGAGATGTCGAAGCCATCACCGTACTCGAAGCGATGGTGGACGGATGCGCTCGGGGTGCTGAAGGCGGAGATGCAGCGCCTGCGTGGGCTGGCACATGAGAAACACCACGTCCCCGATCACCCGGTGCATGAAGAGGCGCGGGCGGCACGTAACGCGTACTCGCATGCAGTGCAGCTCGCGAAAGTGGAGCACTGGGTTGGGTGGCTCGAGAACCTCGCCACTTTGGACCCCAACGACCTTTGGGCGGCGAGCCGCCTCGCCCTTGGCGAGCCCTCGGACGGCGGCCGGGCGCGCGTCCCGACGCTTCGCACGGTCGACCCGGTCACCCGTATTGTATCGGAGGCCGTATCTAATGAAGAGAAGAGCCGGGCTTTCCACAGGGAATTCTTCCCAGCCAAAATGCCTGTGTCGTCCGTCCCCCCAGATGCGCAATACCCCGCCCCCGCGTACAGATGGGAGCCCATCTCCGATGCACTCCTTCATCGGGCCATCAAAAAGATGAAACCTTACAAGGCCGCGCGCGCTGGTTCGTTCGCCAATTGCATATTCACCGAGAACGCTCACCTCCTAGTGCCGTACTACGGGCCCATCTTCCGTTCGCTCGATGCTCTGGAGTACTACCCAGAGGGGTGGAACGGGATCGACAGCATCGTTCTGCGGAAGCCGGGCAAGGCTAACTACACCGACCCCGGCGCGTTTCGCCCCGTTTGCCTCACAGACGACGAGGCACGGCTTCTTAACGCGACGAAGACACTCCAGATAACAACCGAGGTCGAACGCGCGGGCATCCTCCCGCCGAACCACTACGGCGCACGTGCGGGGCGCTCCACGACGGACGCGCTCCATGCGGTGGTTAAGGTCGTTAAAGACGCGTGGCGCCGGGGCGAGGTGGCAAGTGTCTTATGCATGGACGTCAAGGGTGCGTTCCCCAGCGTGGACCTTGATCGTCTAATACACGACATGCGGATGATGGGGATACCACGCGAACATACAGAGTGGATGCGAAGGCGGTACGAGGGACGGCGCAGCCGTATCGTCTTCGATGATTTCACGTCTGAGCCTTTCGAAGTCGACGGGGGTCTGGACCAGGGGGACCCCCACTCGGGTATTTCTTACTTGATTTACAACTCAGGTCTCGCGAAGATCCCGAAACCGGCGGACGGAGAACACGGCGTCATTTTCGTCGACGACAACACACTCATCACAACTGGCCCCGACTTCCACGACACTCACCGCAAGCTCCGCGACATCATCCAGCGCCCGGGAGGCGTTGACGAGTGGGCCGACGAGCACAATGCGAGGTTCGGCCCTGCAAAATACCAGTTGCTGGATGCCTCGCGCCGCAAGGTGCCGCCTACGTTCGAGCCGAACAAGTTGGTCCCCATGCCACGTTTTGGGCTCAAGCTTGGCCCGCACGTCATCAAGTCGTCGACATCGGTAAAGCTCCTGGGCGTCCACCTGGACTAGGAGTTGCGATGGAAGGAACAGGGCGCGGCGGCACTGGCGAAAGGCCAGTCGTGGTTAGGGTGCGTAGGACGTTTGGCGCGCACATCCCGCGGCATCAAGGCGGGACCCATGCGGCGCCTCTACCGCGGCGGTTGTATACCGCGCATGCTCTACGCCGCGGACGTGTTCCTTAACCCGACTAGCGTGAAGAGACGGTACTCGAAAAACAGAGCCATCTTGGGTAAGGTACGCACCATCCAGCGCCGCGCGGCCCTCGCGATTACGGGAGCGCTCTCGTCTACGCCGACAAATGTTCTCGACGCGTATGCGGACCTCCTGCCAGTCGAGCACCTGGTCAGGAAGGTTCGGTACGGCGCCGCGATGCGCCTCGCGACGCTCCCTGTGACCCACCCATTGCACAAGCCTGTCGCCAACGCAGCGAAGCGTTACGTGAAGCAACACCGAACGCCGCTGCACGAGCTCATGCACGACTTCAAGATCCAGCCGAACGAGATGGAGCGAGTGAAGGCGGTGAGGTTTGGGGCTAATTGGGAGTCAGATGTAGCGGTGGTGAAGCCAGGGTCTAAAGATGAGGCGTTGGAGGCAGAGGCGGCGGACACGGCGCGGTGGAAGGTCTACTCAGACGGATCAGGGATCGACGGGCAGATAGGTTCGTCGGCGGTTTTGTTCCGTGACGGGGTGGAGGTCCGTGTGGCGCGGCTTCATTTGGGACCAGACACCGATCACACGGTGTACGAGAGCGAAGGCATCGGGGGAAGCCTCTCCCTCGGCTTGTTGTGGACGCAGCCGGAGGTTGTTGGCCCGGCCACAATGATTATTGACAGCACTCCCGTGATCGACGCGACACGCAGCCCATACCCAAACCCCTCCCACTATATCTGGGACACGCTACACCGGCACGTGAATGCGGTCAGACGCAAACACCCCGACATGGAGCTCACGATCCGGTGGGCGCCGGGGCATCGCGACATTCCTGGAAACGAACGCGCTGATGAGGAGGCGAAGAGGGCAGTGCAGGAAGGTCATGCCGCGGACCGCGCCGTGCCACCGGTCTATCGCGGCGTCGTCCTCCCAGTGGGGCGCTCCGCACGCAAACAAAAATTTAACGCCGAGCTGAAGCGCAGGGTCGCGCGCGAGTGGCGCAAATCCCCGCGCCACCACCGGATTAAACGCTACGACCCCCACCTCCCCTCCCCGAAATATGTTAAACTCACTGAACGCATGCCGCGGAAGCTCGCCGTCATCCTCCTGCAGCTCCGCGTCGGCCACACGATCCTCAACAAACATCTCCATAGGATCGGTCGTGCTGAATCCCCGGTCTGCCCGTGTTGCCACCGAGAGGACGAAACAATCATCCACTATCTCCTCCACTGCCCCGCCCATGCCAACGCCCGCGCCGAGCTGCACCGTCGCGGTGGCCGCGACAGTCGTGTCCTCGAGAAGCTACTGTCACGCCCCAAACTCCTCCCCCTGCTCTTTCAATTCGTCGCCCGTTCCGGACGATACCGCACCGTGTTCGGGGACATCCCCGAGATCGCTCCACTCGATACCCCGACGCGCACTGAGCGCCTCGCCGAACTTAACGCCCTGGTGCTTCCTGCCGGCCTAGTACACCCTCGAGTACCGCGCAACATCGGGATAGATTGGGTCCCCCCGATCTGATGCCGTCCCGCTCGACATTACCATAAGTTCCTTCTTACTTACCTATCATACCATTACACTGGCGTACCGCCTTTCTAATCCGCGGGACTTCCCCGCTAGGTTCGCGCCTTGAGCGCGTTCCGAGCAATGCCGCCGTACATCGAAAACTGCTATTTATCACTTACAGAACAATACCTACCTACGTACAAGAGAGATCCCTACCATATCGCACGCAACAGAGGGGAAATAAAGTTGACTTTTTAAAAAAAAAAAAAAAAAAAAAAAAAAAAAACGCCTGCGGGGGCTTGGACTCCAGAAGAGATTTGCCGACTTGGACGACAATGAGCTGGATGAAATTACCCGCCAGTACAAGGCCAAAAAACCCACCTCTGGACTGGGATATCTACGGGGGCACTTTCGCCATAACGGTCTGCGGGTGCAGAAGGAGAGAGCACGGCACTCCTTGAAACGTGTTGACGCGCTCGGGCAGGCCCTCAGAACCCATCTCATAATCAAGCGGCGATGCTACAAAGTTCCGCGGCCTGACTATCTGTGGCACTGCGATGGGCACCACAAGTTGATCTGGTGGTACATGGCTTCATAGATGGCTATTGCAGAGCAGTCAGTCCAATGTTTTTATCATATCGGAATGTGCCTGACCTCTTTCTCTAGGTTACGGGTCTCAGAGCAAGCACCAACAATCTGGCATCCACCGTCCTCGAAGTCTTCATGGACGCTATCCAAGCTTACGGTACCCCATCCAGGATGCGTGGAGATCGCGGCGGCGAGAATACGAAGGTCGCAATCTGGATGGTCATGCACAGAGGCCCTGGAAGGGCATCTTTCATGTGGGGATCGTGAGTTTATTTCTGCTTGTGCATACCTGTAACGGCCCGGTCACCCGTTACATGGTCAGTGTGGCCGTCCGGGGTAGCTCGGGACCGGAAACAGGCACTGGACTGAATTGTACGCTTAGTTTGATGGGACGGATAGTCCAACGGTTGTGCCGAGTGCGATTCCGGTACGTTCCATTTTACTTAAGCGTTACAATACCCACGGGATTTGAAGAGGTACCTGCAGCTCGACCCGTAACACTCACATAGAGCGATTATGGGTGGAAGTAGGCACCCAGTTTGCCCGCCGATGGCGAGCCTTCTTCACGAGGTTGGGAAGACTTCATCATCTGGACTGCAAAAATCCTGGGCATTTGTGGTTGCTGCATTGTGGCACGCCGGACGAAGACAAAGACACGGAACCCGCGCCTCCAGCTCAGTTCCGTTCCCAATATCCATCCATCTCGCTGTAGCTGTCGTGCGGCTGCGCGTAGTGACTATCTCTGCTTCCTCGCGCCAACTAGTCTGCTGCCGCTGCTGCCGACGATATGATACGTGCGCTGCCGCGCGCGATCACCGCCCCCTCCATTCTTCCTGCGCCCGCATCCCAGCACCAAGCGCGCGGGGTGGTGGTATCCCTCTCCTCTCTCTTTCGCGAGGCAAATCTATATTCCCTTTCCCTCGTCTTCCTTCCCCTCTGCCCTTCCTTGCTCTCCCTCTCCCTCTGCTTTCCGAACCCGTCCGTGGCTGAAAACGCCTTGCTTCTCCAGATAGTTAACTCACCCGACACTGGTGTCCGACTCTTCATAACATCGACGGTGGGGTGTACGTACCTTTCATCATGTATGTCCCACTTAGTATGTCCTCCCCTCCGCATCATTTATTCATCTACAGCCAGTATTGACCTGCGCCTATAGCTGCGTGTACATGTGCGGCCGCACCACTGGCTCGACTCCTCGACGCGCTCGATCTATTTGGGCTGTGCCTGTGCGGCGCGCGTGGAGGTGCGACCATCTTCCCTTGATAGGAAGCCCGATAGACATCACCGAACCCGCCGCCAAATGTTGGATCCTCATCTCGATCGCTTACGCCGTTAATGAAAATGGACGATGGAAGGAGCGCGTGTCGCGCTGGCGGTGAGTGGCGGAAGCGGTGGGAACGTCGTGGTGCTGGGTCGCACCGCTTTCCGAGCAGCATACGTAGACCCAGGCATGCCTGGGCTCGCGCTGGCGGTACTGCTCCCCGGCGTGTGTGCGCGGCCGCGGCGTAGGTGTGGACGGCGGCGTGGAGCAGAGATCGAGATGCGCTGGAGGTGCGACCGTATCAGGAATGTATGCAACCAATTTGGACCCGGGACTGCTACCAAAGGAGAGATTTCATTAGAGTGTCCTTGGTTGTTCTTTTAGGGAGGTATCGCTTAGCGCAACTTGACATGGATGATAAACTCGATGCAAGCCCGGGTAGAACACAAGAGACAAGATATATTAGTTTCCGACCTTGCAAGTCGGAGAGCATGCATCCGGCAGGAGCAGTGGTGGCACAGTATCCGTGGGGGACAAAGAGAATCTGATGGAAGCCGAAAGATGAAGTCCCAGGAAAGCCCAGAGAGATGGATGATGAGGAGGAGGGCCGGATCAACCCGCGATGATACGGCCAAATACTAATGTGCAAACGCACGTCACAGTCGCGACACTTTTCTCCTTCTCTCCACCATCCAAATATTTCTTGATGAAAATACCCGTTAACCAGCCCACCTGGCAGCTGCTGTTCTCTTTGGAGTTCCACTGTGCTACACCTCTTGAGGTGCCTCACGGATTACAAAATGGTTTTGGCTGGTGACACGACAATAATGTATCTCACCGCCGATTCGCTGTCCATGAAGCATGCAAAGAAGATCAGGATGAAATTCAGGAAAATTAGAAGCCATTTAGACTCGACTTTGGAATCCCAGATTCGATGCATGTACATGTACTTGGCCTTCTTGTAAAAGGGTCGACTGCTCGACTGATGATTGGGTCGGGAACAAATTTCCTACCCGGGAAGAAACGCGAAAACGACGCAACTGCCATGAACGCTGGGCATTTAGTGCGGAGTACTGCGCGGTCCCCGAGGTCCGGTGAGTACTTCCTACTGCTCTCCACTTCCGCTTCCTCTTCGCTCTCACATTATGGTTCTGTGGTCTTATCATCTGATTTGCAGGTAACGAACAGATTCAAGATACACCGACGTCGTCATTGGATGAGAAGGAGAGTTGTTAATCTTCTTTCGCGTGACCCAGGCACCGTGCGACGGGTACTGGCATTTCCGGCGAGCAGATCATCTGTCAGACTCCATTCCAACAGATTTCGATGCAGAACCTGCGAAGACAACGATCTCGTGCAGCTATTTCGCATCTTGATCGTTGCGGCGTGCATTCAGTATAAACCTAGCAGGTCTTTTGCCACCCTCCTTCCGTCAGTAACCTTTTCCTCCTCTCCTTCCAGACGATCTCCAACTTTCGTCACAGCTTTTCGTACTTTGTCTTGGCCGCTGGTATAATTCTCATGTCGGCATTTTCTGCAAGGAATACCATACAGTCCACCACCCAGCTATTCGACATTTCATGGGATTTGACGATGCAAATATTTGAAGAAACTGGGGTGAGTTGCTTCCACCCTGATGGCGCTCCTGAATAAACGAAAAACGCGCCTAGGTCTCGCTGGTGCTTTACGGTCGGTCTCTTCGTCAACGTGCAACGCTCGGAATGAATTTGGGTCACAGGGATCTACATTTGCCTTTTCCTGCTCTCCCTTAACGCTCTTTCACGTCGTAAAGCTCGAGGAACAAAACTTCTGATTGGCGCAACTTGCGCGATGGCTGTTGTGGGCACTGCAGCAATGGCGATCAATATTGCCTGGGCCGTATTAACTGCTCGCACGACGCAACAGATCGTTCATGGGCAAGCGGCGCAATTCTTGAACGGACTGCGCTACCAAGAGACGCTTGCGGAAGCAGGGGTGATTACGTCGCTGACAAATAAGTATGTTATCCTGTTGCCACAGAAATCGAGACTGAACCAGTCCTACCCCCAGCTTTTTGACAGATTCCCTTTTCGTTGAGTTTCCGTGTTTCGCTGTGGATGCCCGTGGTTTCATCCGGCATACCAGTTGTATCGCTGCTACGTCATATGGGGATCTCAAAAGAAGATAATTATCTTGCCTGGCCTGCTTATGATAGGCACTGTCGGTGAACCATCTCCCTGAACATTCATCTCCTACCCTTACCGGATACCATGTGTTATCGCAGCTACCGGATTTCTCTCCGTCGTATCAGTCAGCTTCCAAGACGCAACAATCACGTATGGCCTCGCCGCTGCAACAAATGTAGTGCTCACCGCTCTCACCGGTAATTTATCGTGTTCGCGAGTTTTCGAAGCCCTAACAATTTACGTAGCCGGTCGGATACTGTGGATGCGGCGCGATGCGTCGCATATTCCGGTCGATAAAACACTCCGCCCTCGTTACAACATGGCCATCAGACTGACGTGCGTATGTTTCGAGAAGAATGAAATACTTAGCTACTGATCACGCGGCACAGATTAGAGTCTGGTGTAATTTATTGCATCGCAGCAATAGTCTTGCTCATCACCTCACTTGGTGCTGCGAAGATTGGAAGTGCTGCGGAGAATTCAAATGTGATCGTGGGGGGGTTCATGCAATCGCTACTGGTTAGTAGTATTCTCCGTTTAAACTGGTTGGCTCAAAGGATCCGACTGTTCTCCAGAACATAATACCAACGTTTACGCTGGTGTACGTTGGCCGGATCGCGGCTGATACACCCGAGGATAGAAACTTCAGCGCGTCATCTACCCGCATTCCTCGTCGGTTAGTGGGGAGGCAGACATTGGGACCTGCCGGGTTAATGGAGATTGGACCGCAGGGTGAGGAGAAAGAGAGTGGAGAGGTATGAACCCCTGCAGTCAATTGAGTGGATGCAATGGTTATCCGAAGAGAAGTATATCATTGAGGCATTCGGCTACTGATGATCACCGTCGAGGAAATACAGACTGTTGCCACTTGAGAGAGCGACCACTCTCGCGTCGTGCTTTCCGACTCCTGGTCAGAGCGCATTCATAGAACTAGATCAAAACACTGATTGCTAGGACATGTGTCGGCTGGGGATGAATCCCGCCGTTGGGGATCGGGTCCGCGGTGCAATGGTGGTTTATGAGCGTTGGCCTGAACCAGCCACGCACACCTGCATTCCTCGAACGGCGAACCCCATGAATATCCAAAAGTACGCACCTTTGCAAGTGAATGTCCCGCGTTCCATATTAATGGTGGTTCCGAGGACATTCGCGTGCACTTATGTATCTTACATTTAGAAATGTGAACAATGGGAGACTGCAGTATGAATGAGGTATCAGAATGCAAGATATTGGAGAAAATGTAGACAAATAGAATAGAGTTAACCATTACCTCGTTTCGCCGCTCTAGCAATACATCCCAGGTTTTGAGTCCGCAGTTCTGTTGTCGGAAAAATCGAATTTGCCTTATCAGGGGCTGACGAGACCTGACGGGATTATAAGCCCTGAACAGACCATCTCAGGTTATATAGGTAAGCATATCAGGGCTGGTCAGGCTCCATCAGATACCCCCCATCCCAAGGGTAAGCAGAATTTCCGGGAATCTTTTGAATGAGCCTTAGGTATGCCTACAACACTCGAATGTGTTGAAACAATGAAAACACGAAGTCAAACGGTTCCGTTTGAAGAAAATCCTAGCAGAACCCCGTGGGCCGAACGAGGTACATAAATCAGGTGGTGTCCTTCCAACCTGAACCTCACTTATTAGAGTAATATTTATTTCTACGTAGCTCAAGTAAATACACCAGCCTTACAGACCTTGTTACATACAGTGACCTCCCCACCGCGATAGAAATTTGGGACTCCTCATCACGGAGGGGTCCAGGGTTTTGAGAAATCCCCCAAAATGTCCTTATAAGCGTCGTCAGGCTGATATGGTCTGTCAGGCTGGTAAGCGCTTTTCCGGGGTTTTTTGCGCCTTATAACTGCCCTCCTAACCTGACAGCCTGATTTGACCAGATATGCCCATGTCCGGCCTTATTCGCCGTTTTCGATTTTTCCGACAGTGGAATTCTGTTCCACACCTCGTTGAACGCAGTGTGGTACTCAATTTTGAAACGGGCTAGGCACGAGAAACATACGGCGTCGTGTATTTCTTCCCATACGTCGTCATTCCATTCGGCTAGTGGATCTTGTGCACCTTGAGGAAAGCATCCTCGGCAGGTAACAGCGGCAGAGATTATCCTCAGCCTCCCCATAGCGCATGCTAAGTCCTGAGCGTCGCACCCGTCCGAAAGGAAGCGATTGAAGGTGATTACCGCCTCTCGTTGGATCCCAGCAAGAGGGAGACATGTCTCCCGAATGCCGGCCAGCAGTTCATCCCAAAACGATCCAGCAGCCCGTATCTCCGAGAACTTGTGGGTGCCGAGTCGGCACCCTATAGTATGCCATGAGGTAGTCTCTTATAAACAGACGCTACAACAAATGTCACTCGTACCTCGCGATGTTGTAGTCTGTCGATTACCCGAGGTGTTTGATCCGAGGTGGGCCTTATTATATAATCTCAATTTCTCGAACCTTTCAACAACGGTTACGACGCGTCTTTCGACATTCGGTGGTGGAATCTCGTGCAATACACCCAAATCAGGAGCTTCCTCGGTCGTTTCACTCGCCTGGAACTCGCAATCGCGATGCCGAATTTTGATGGGCCGGCCACGTGAGTCCGGCAGTGTTCCGTTTCTCTTCGACCATGGGGAATGCAACAATTCCAAAGTGGCAGATCTTCCCTAAATTCAGATCCAGGTCGGTTTGCTTCTTGAATTTTGTCTGCTGTGCTCAGACTGAACCGGGGAAACCTTTGATGGAATTCAAGCTCCGACGATTATGTAATAGCCCCCACCGCCTAACACAGGGCGCGCGGTAAACTCCAGACTAGCCATGAGGAGGAGCCACGTTGCGCCTACTTTGGTCCAGGCGTATCTGGGGATTTGATACATCAGCGTCCTCTAATCAGCGGACGCTGATACCCAGACGTAGGGCAGGCAAGCTGCCCTACATCTTCGATCGTGGGTGTTTGCGGCTGATTCCCGCTACCGTAAGGTACGGGTCTTAGGGAGCCCTAACTTCAGCCACTTGCAGAGCATCACATTTTCATTACAAGGACAAACAAGATTTCGTCATATCGAATGTGTCATGGTTCAAAAACACAGCAATAGAGAGATGTTCGAACAACGTCTCGACTCCCACTTGGAGCCCTTTATCATCTGTTGCCTGGTTGTTTTTCTGATGTTTTTTGGTTCAATATACAGATTGTTAGCGTCCAAATCCGCTGCAATGAATTTGTCATTTTTGTTTCGTAATTCAACCCTGCCGCACGTGGCCATCAGTTGCCATGTGAACGCGACATTCCACGGCCGAATTTGCGTAATCCCCCAAAATGTTGTGTCCGAAATTGCCCGATGTCGCATGAACCCCAACCATCAAAAATTGCGGCTCGATACTGATGTCAGTGGGCGATAGCTCCTACGGATAGCTAGCGGAGTTTAAATTCAGTAATCATTGAGCTACCGTACACGAGTTCGAACCAGAGATGCACCATACTATTTCATGCACAATGTTGGCCTCAAATGAGGCCCAAATGTTGCCCAAATCATCCCTTCAGTCATCGAACCTCTGGAATAAAAATTAGGGAGCATTTTTAACCATCATTCACAGGGTCTCAGATAAATTTCCCAGATGGTTTGGGAATCCCCAGTAACTGGTCACACGGCGCGGCTCACTGTTAAAAAGATAAAATAGATTGATATGGCCGGTAATGAGAGCAGTGGTAGTGAAGAAGTGGAAATGGTGAGGGATGTCCGTCTGCTAGCAATGTGCATTATGCTGCGCAGTACCCATCAAAATACTCCTCAACTCAACATCTGTTTTCATGGGCCAGGAGAAAAATAGCAAAAACTGGCAGCAAAAACTGGCAGCACTTCTAAGAGGTAAAATATGTATTGGCTAACCCACAAAGTCAGAAGAATGCGTGGAAAACAACATCCGGGGAGTTGGAAAATATTTAAGACAAGTGTGTGCAATGTTCTCAACTTGGCTCAGAGGGGGAGCAACCAAATTAACAACAGATTCAACTTTCTCTTCAAAGTGTTGCACTGAATTGTGGCGAAAGAGTTTGAAAGGTGAGCGTCGGCTTGGTTTCGGCAAAATTTAAACTCCGCTCAGTATCTGAATTTTGTTTACTCTTTTATTGGTGCATCACTTCCCCCTCAGTAATCAGATAAAAATTGAGGCAGACATTTCTATACTATGGAATCATCCCAGAGTTCTCTATACTGCATTATGAGCTGACTAGAATATGTTCGTCGACTTTCTTCAGTGACCAATATTGTGTCTGGGCAAAGAGTCTACCTGTTTGGTGATCTCGGAAAGTTCCCTCTTTTCACGTGCAATATTTTATTGTCTTTATTCTTTATTTTCTTATTTCCGCCCACCTCCACCAGTATTGAGCCAAAATTGCCAGCATAGCTCGCCTGCTTGTCTCTAACCCCCATGTCACCCTTCGCTACTTTTTGCAATGTACCACTCTCCTTGTCTGTGGATCCTAGCTCTGAAGCCTCGCTCTTGTCTCTTGACTGGGTTCTTTTGTCTGGGGTCTCAGCTTCTCAGTCTGTTGCTTCTGGCGTCCTTAGCCTTCCACCACGTGACTCAAGTCTGTCTGTTCTATGCATATCAAGCTACATGTATGCTCGGAGCTCCCTTATGACCTGGTTTTCGGTTGTGACTGTTGTTGTCGACTAACTCTTCTGCATGCATCGTTTGTCCTTTCTTCGGGCACTATAGCGCCCGGAACGCCACAAAGTAAATATGATATACAGGATGATCCTGAATATCATTGACATATTGTAACTATAGATGAATCTGTCTCTGTGGATTCTGGCGCCAGCGCTCCGGGTTCCATGTGTGGTCCCAATGATGCTCCACATGTGCAAGATCTTAGATCATACATCTGAGTGTAGGTGCCCCATTACACTTCATTTGCCCAAAATTAATCTCTTAAACAGCTCTGCCACAATCCTGTGCATGCGGCACCATTGTCCGTCTACCTCTGCTTCCATACCGTGCCCAATGACTGCCTTGTCTGTGACATTTATGAATATTATTTGTGATATTTTAGGTCGACATCGTACTACCCATTCACGTATCTCTGCATTCCATTCAGATTTGGTGACAATATAAAAATCTCTTCAAATTACATGCTATTCCAACTGAAGGTTTCAGCTTGCCACAGTGTCAATGTGTTCTACTGCACCACATTGTGACTGGTGCATGTGTTGATTATGCAGTGGATGCTTCGGCCACTCCGTGTCCAGATCCCTCGGCTTGTCGAGCTCTGTGTTGTGATTTTGACCGTGTGGCAGAGATATTGAATGCTGCTTTGAATGTTAGTCTTGACACTGATCACAAGCAAATGTTGACCGAAAGCCTTTCTCATGTTGCTGCTGCTCTGAATATATCTGTCCCTGGAGTGCGAAATCTGTGATTCAAACTGCGTGCTGCGTTGAGAACCCATATTTCTACCCTTGCAGCCTCCAACCCGGATCTTCATGCTTCTACATCTGTCACTGATCTTTTCAATTCGTTCGAAAGTCATCGGAAGTCTGTCCTTCTTGCCATTAGTCTCTGCTAGAAAGACACTTCAGTACTGGAATCTCATACCTCGATTGTATTGGTCAACGACAAGCCTTCTGTAGAATCTCTTCGCAGTAAGATCACGGAACACTTTATATCTGAGCACTGTACTCAATTGTCCCGAACACATCCCTCAATCTCTCTCCCAATGGTGTATCTCTACTGGACTGTGCCGATGTGCAGAATGAATGGCAAGGGAATAATATTGACCTCGACATCCAACCCCACATACTGACTGGTTTATGGGAGTAAGATTTCTTCCAGTCCTCTACACCGTGTGTTGTCAAATATTAACATTGAGCATGAAGACCATGACAGTCTTGGACAGCTTCGTTGGAAACTCAAAAGAGGTAAAATAATTAACTGGGAAGCGAAACACTACATAGAAGCGAAACACCGGCTTTTTCCCGGATCCCAGGCATCCGACAGGCCCCAGTTTTTGTGAGAGCATAGTTAGCCATGAGTTAACCTCCGGAGGCACGGTATTTCGGGCGCGCAATTCCTCCTGCACATGCGTGAACTAGGGGTTTTCAAGGTCGTAGAACACGAATATAAACACCCCTGGGGCTGGATTGCAACGATCGGCGGCCCACCGGTTATTTTGCAGTGTTTTGCTTCCACGTGATTCTGCAAAATCGGATGTTTGAAGAAGAATGGCCTCATTCTCAATCAAAACACAACATTTCCCTACAAAGCTATATATTGCCAGGTAGCCCTGAGACATCTCTATCGATCTGTGAAGAGATCCTCACCGACTTTATCCAATCTCGGCCTGGGAATTGCGAGTTCGCTTGAGCGTTTCGCTTCCCGGTTAACTACTGTATATCCTTCAATTGCCCAAGGGCAAAGATACTGAATGGAAACAGCGTGAAAAGCATGAAAAGGTGGTCCAACACAGGGAACAGCTGGAGTCGATCCGTCAATCCTGACCACAACTTGTACTGCAATCCTTGAAGAATAAAATCCTCCGTCTCTTTCGCAACGGTGCATTATTTAAGAACTCAATTACAGTAATTTTCCGCTTCTGGTCAGAATCTGTTGTCATATTTGGTAGCGGGCCTTGCCGCTCGTCGGCCTTACCCGCTTTATTACATGTCTCGGGGGTTTTTTTTTTTCAATATCCCTGGTAACCAACCCTAACCCCTAACCCTAACAACTAATCGTAACCACGAACCTTAACCAGGCCCCTAAGGCGGGTACACACACTATTATTTCCATTATTCATAATTCCCTACTTAGCTTAGGTGGTTAATGCTCTTCCTTTCTTAGGTAGTTTTGTTTGCCCCATATTTGAGTTCGAGACGCCCTGGGGTCGTTATTTTGCTGCGCTCTTCTCGGACACGCGTGCCGCATTCTGCTAAGACGTGGTCTGATACATCAAATCACATCGCTAATTAGCGGCATTGATACATCACGACACTTCGCTGATTAGAGGACGCTGATACATCACTCCCCCAGGCTGTGGTGATCGTCGTGACCAGTGAACCGAGCGCTCCACCGTGAGCACATCGCCAGGGAAGCCCTTCCACCTCTAGCCCAGATTTCCTCCTCCATCGAGCCTTTTCGAGCTGCACGCTCACTCCACGCCCACACAGCACTTCCCACACTTTTCATTTGATTTCTATTCCACGCCTTCGCGACATTCCGGGACCTTCTCATCTATTTTTCCCTTCACTCGTACACCCCGTATCCCGGACGACCGACCCATTGTTCTGTCTACCAGCCTCGAACTCCGTTCTTCGACACCGGATTGAGAAAGCGGAAAGCAGAACGAATCCTTACAGCAGGAGGAGCCCGAGGAACCCGACAGGCATCGAATTGACAGATGATAGTAGCCTCCTAGATAGGATCTTGAAATTCATCAGCTCGAGGTCTTGCAGGATCTTGATAGATGATTGCTTCGAAGCCGCAGAACTCTAGGTCTTGTGTTGTGTCTTGAGAATTACTTGGGGTATAGGGCCATGGCTTTGCCTGGCAGAACTTCGTACTTATGTAACTTTTAGCATACACACAATATTTGTACTGCACTCACTTCACGTTTGCCGGCTCCGGCAACCGCATCCTTTCGTTTCCTGACCTTTTAGTTCTTACCCCGAATCGTGCACAAATAAAACAGGTGTTTATTGGTCTGACCGAGGAGACTACCAATATCGTACGAATTATACATTTGGTATGAGCGAGGAAAGGACGTGCGTACTGCGGAAAACTAAAGATTTAGGATCCAACCATTTCCCGACTGGAATATCGGGCGAAATTTTTGAGTGCGGAGTACGTGGTCGCCTCCTGTTCACCGGGCGGAGTGGCCCAGAGCCGGAGCGCTGAGCCACAGACCAGGGTCACGCCTACGATCCCGGCTGGGCCCATGAGAACACCAGCGGGACTCATGTAAGTGACAACCATATTGCCCACCGCACGGGCCACGAAATGAGCGCCCGTTACCAGCGGCTTGAGTTTCTGCTCGCTGATGGACCGATGCGCAATGTCCCCCAAGAAATACATCACAAAGTTATGACAGTTGTTGAGAATGGCCCTGTACTTCTGTGGCATTTGGGAGATTATAGATTGAGCTAACGCCTCGTCAACCCAGTAAAACAAGGTTTTTAACTGGAAAGACCATACCTGTCGCCAGAAGTTGCTCGTCTGTGAGGATGGTCTCGCCGATGTGGTACTGGGTCGACCACTGGCCCTCCACGAACCGGACTATCTCATAATGGACGACACCGTGGCCACCGCTGTCGACCCTCACAAGTTGGTGTACGAAGTCTCCGACAAGGACAGCCCAATGGGAGCTCGTCGGTGGCGGGGTTTGTGAAGGTACGTCCCCGGTTCCACCCGTGGTATTAGGCCCTTTCGAGTGTAAAGGGCGAGAAATCACGTAGATCTCTCTAGATTTGTCATCGAGGCTCCCAGAGCTGTCCCTCGCATCGGAGGCGGCGGGAGTCAACGGCTGGAGCTGGATTTGCTCCCCACAAGCCCATGCACGACACGATCAGCCCAATCGGAGCCAGTGGCTGGCAAGGTCGAGGAATCTGTCGTGGTATTGCGGCATTCCGAGTCTACGCTCCCAGACTTGTCATCGAGGCCCACAGAGCTGTCTGCCTCATCGGAGGTGATGGGACTAGTGCTCGAGCTGCTGGTGCCGGTGGATACGGAATTTCCCATTGATGGTGGGTGGAATGGTGCGACTGAGAGTGTGCTGAAGGCCACGAGGCCGGTAGGGAGTTATTAGTGACTGACAGACGCCCTTGCTAAATTTATCAAAGGAACCTGAGTAAGTCGAAGGCCATCGATTTGGCGCGTTGAGGGCGCCTCCAGAGTTCTGGGTTCAAAAGTCCAAAGGTAGGACTTAAAAAGGCACCGAGATAAGAACGAGATACGCCGCCGCTTCGCGGTAACGCAGAGACTGGACAGTGATATTTCGGGTGCACGCTGCGGAAATACAATGCGGCAAAAAGAATTATGATGCTGTTACTGTAGACATCTGTATGACTGAAACGGCTTTCAGAGTGTTACTGAAACGGCGACATTGAAACGAGAAACGGGCCTACCGTTGTGCGTTACAGTTGAAACCAAACCATTCTTTTCTCGTGTTTTGGGACGTTTTAAGGGAAATTTTCTCATCGTAACGTAAAATTTGCTGCAACGGGATCCCCGTTATGCGTTACGTGGGTCAAAACTTGAAACGAAACGAGGTCAGCGTTATGCATTACGTTTCAATCATACAGATGTCTACAGTCTTTCCCTTCGAGAGCTCATCTCGAGTTTGGCGAGGTTCGTAGACCCGAAGTCAGAGTACTCATAAATACCTTGCGGCGATCGATTAGACGATCTACTATCTTGGTGCACCAGCCGATGTGCCTCTCGACTCGACGTTGATCCAGCAAGCTTTACGATTCCGCGTTCGAATTTCTTGATCCGAGTCTCATACATGCAACTGCGGGAACGGTGAATACACGATTTGAAGGGTATATTAAGGTTAAATAAATACTAAATCCCACCATTCACACAAACAATGTAGCCAATAGCGCCCCGACAACTGCCGTCAACGCCGAGGTTTGATGGAGGAGACCGTCACCGTGGTTCGGTTTGCCGCTGGGGGATGAGGACGGGGCCTCGGTTGCAGTTGAGGTAGCAGTTGCGGAAGCCTGAGGGCTGCCCGTGGCCGAAGCAGCCCCGGACGCCGACTGAACGAGGACCTGTACCGAGAGGCTCGGGGTGCTGACCGGCATGCTCGCAGCATTACACACGCTCGCCCATTCTGCAGTTTCAGAGTCAGCATCCCGCCCGACAGAGGGTTGGAGAAAGAAAGAAAGGAAACAGACTAACGGGCTAGCACAATCTGCCCTGTCGTCGCCGCCTGCGTCGTGTTGGCTACTCCCGCAAGACACGAGAAGCATCCGCCGAGAGCGGCGCCGACCTTGTCGGTGCAGCTGCATTTGAGGTCCCCGGTGCACGTTGACTGGTCCCCGTAATCAGTGCGATTCGGGTGGAAAGGAAATCAGGGGAGACGCACGTCGAATTGCTCGGTGAAGCCCGAACATGTGCTCTGGCACGTCTTCGGCGTCGATGATAAATCCAAGTTCCCGAAATCAATCAAGCCGCTCGACGGAGCGTCTGCCGGTGCGGGGAGGGCTGGTGGGGCGGGGATTCAGAGAGAGCAAGAACTATGTACGAAGGGACAAGATTGACCTGCGCTGAAGGGGATGATAACCCATGCGAGGCATACGATGAGTGGATAAAGCATGGCGGAATTAGTAGAATGTTTGTGAATGGGGAGTTGCTGAGAATGGCGGGGGATCCAAGACCTGCAAGGACGCCTGCAGACAGGCCCCCCGCATGCTGCTCTTATGTGTACTCGCCGTCGTGATGGAAACTCGCGGCCCCGCTGGCGGCTGTCGCCCGACCATCAACAAAGTAACTGGGATACGCGCCGAGCAAATGATGTGGACGTGTCGGCTTTAAAGCAGTGCAGCTCCTCGTGAAACTGCCAGTGGATAGTAGATAATTCAGAATGAATTCACGGTTTCGTACAATCCGAAGTCGTAGCAGATCAAGCCATTGCCAAGACGACCATAATAGCCAGTACAGCGTAACTTGGCCGTAGGGAGAACAGCGTGCCCTGGCGGACAGTGAAACCACGGCTCGGAGTTGCGGACGGAGCGGCCGATGTCGACGGGCTAGCAAGTGATGGATTGGTCGAGGAACCAGGGAGCGAGGGACTGGTTGCCGAGGCCGATGAAGACGTCGCCGAAGAAGTCGGAGGAGGGTTAAGATTCGAGGTGGTTATACCGGTTACAGTAGCGACGCCGGAGGCACTCAAGGAGGACACCGACGCGTTATTGAGATTGCATTCGGACGCGAATTCTGATCGACGAAAATGAGCAGTCAAATAAATTAATCGGCGAGCACCTACGATTAAGGATATCTTGTCCGTCGATGATGGCGGGACTGCTGTGGTTAAAGGATATTACACAGTTGACGCATGATAGAACGGCTGCGTCGTTCTTGGGCGTGCAGAGGCACTGAAACGTCGTGCAAGTCTGCGACAAATATAATATGGGTGCTCGGGTGTATATATTTTGAATCCACGAAATACGCACGTTTGCGTTGTCAACAACAGAGCTGCACGCATCCTGGCATGCAAAGGGTATCTGGCTTGGGTCAAAGGTCGACGTTTGGCGTGGAATCAGCGAGGCCGCGGCAGCGTGGCTGGCTGTGGATTTGAATCAGCTTGCGAGGCGCTCGAGCGTCAAGGGGATCTAACTTCGCGCCGTGCAGAGTATGATTCCGCCCAGAGCAGCCAGTTCATACAAGAGAGACGCCAGCATGAGGGTCAGGAGCAAGATGTGTTGCTGGTCATATTCAGTGTCATTCACAGGGTCTGAATCTGTCACCGAGTTGTGATCCGAGGCTCGAGCTCACTCGAAGAAGGCTTGAAGTACGAAAGCAGCTTAATTTGATTGCCGAATGAGTCACGCGAACCTCAGGCTCAAACTCGATTAAACCGGCGATGAAACGGAGATTACGCGTCGGTCTTCATGATCGCGGGCAATTTCGGTGTAGACGCCGCGTTGGCTGGGGACCATCCCCCGACGTTCCGATTCAAGCCGCTGGACGTGTATCGACTACTGGTGGCGCTCATGCCCATGCCGCAGTATGACTGGGATTGGCTCCAAGATTTGAAGGATCAGGTCCACAGCAACCATCCAATGAAGCATGTGCTATCGACACAAGACTGATTCCTACCTCCCCTTACCTCGTGCCTTTCACAATTACGTTTGTTAGTTTATAGACTTTTGTTCTAGATCCTGGCCTTGCGTTTCGTCAGCGTGTCATCACCAACCTACACCGATTAACTTTGCCATTCGGATTCGCTAGGATGGCCCAGGAGCGAACTTTATTGGTCCGAAGAATGTTTAGACGAGGTGCTTGCAGATCTCTTCACGGGTTGACCTTCAGTCGGACAAAACAACCAGGATTCATCTAAGAAGTGCAATTAAGCACTCCACAGTTGAACTATATTCACAAAGTAGTACATACAGCAAGACTAATTGGAAGAATCCCCAAAGCCACACAAGTAAGGGACAGCAAGTTCGCCTTGCAGTCCCTTAGTAGCGGGTCTTCGGCAAAGGAAATGGTACCCGAGTTGAATCGGCAAGGCGTAACAAGATTCTCAAGCTACAAATAATGTAACTTGGTGACCGAGTTGAATCGGTGAGTGTGGTACGAGATCACAGATCGGCGTCGTCTTCGTCGGGAATGGGAAGCATTGCTGCCTACAAAAACACAGAAATTTAGCTGAAAAATGAAGGGCAACGGATTGAACTATGAAGGCGTACCGCTTCCAACTCCCTGTCGTAACGCGCCAAGGTCTCGGCGTCAATGTGGGCCTCCGGAGGGTAAAGACTGCACTCTGCAACGAAATCGAGGGTGGGGTTCCTGGACCTTAGTGAGCATGAGCTGACGGCCTCTGCAGAAGGATACTTGCCCGATGAGTTTGCGCCCGAGATAGAGGAACGGCTTCTCGAAATTGTAGTTGGACTTGGCTGAAATTTCGTAGTACTGCAGATTTTTCTTCCTGTGGAAGGTCACGCCACTAGGCTTGACCTTGCGTTCCTAGGACTTGATGAGAGTTTTGGATCCAAGAGAAAAGCAGCGAAGCAGACCTTGATGTCGACTTTGTTCCCACAAAGCACAATAGGGATGTTTTCACAAACGCGCTCGAGATCACGGTGCCAGTTTGGCACATTCTGGTATGTGATTCTGGAGGTAACGTCGAACATAACGATACCGCATTGGCTTTGGATATAATATCCATCGCGGAGACCGCCGAATTTCTCCTGCCCAGCGGTGTCCCAGACGTTGAAGCAGATGCGGCCAAAGTTGGTCATGAAACTAATGGGGTGAACCTCGACGCCAAGAGTGGCTGAACGAGAACGCCGGGAGACCGTCGATTAGGAGATGAAGGCGAAGTTATGGCGGCCGGGCGGTGTACCGATGTATTTTTTCTCGAATTCGCCCGTCAAATGACGCTGCGAGAGGTCAGTATATGCTACACAACCTGGGTAGAGACGAGCAACCCACCTTGACGAATGTAGTTTTTCCGGTTCCACCATCTCCAACTGAGTACGACCGCAGCAAGGGAAGGGAAGTAGAGTAAAAGATGTCAGAATGAGAATTCAAAAGAATTCAAAACAGACGCACCAAGAACGAGTTTGAATTCAGCAGTTTGGTTTTCTGACATAGTAGGTGATATATAACTTGAAGGTAGTAACGGTCTACACTTACTTATAGCAATTCCGGTGCGCGGGCCCGTCGTTCGAGTCACTACACGAGGCGGACAAAAAGAGAAAAATGACTGGTTCGGTCCCGCAGACAGCGACTGTGGCAGTGTCGTAGCATTTGTGCATGTGTGCGCGTCACGTCGTGATCACTTGATCACGAACCTGGAACTGTGCAAGCGACTCGAGAGCACGGGGAAATTGGTCGACATTTCTAGTAGCTACCACCTACCTCACGAAGGACATCGGCGCCATTAATAAGTATTGTTTTCGATCGGCTTTCCCACCCTACTACTGTACTAATCCGACACAGTAGGGTCGTTCACAGTTCCCTTTTTCCTCCCCTTTTTTGTTCCCTTTTTTGTTCCCTTTTTCCATCTACCCCCTTTTTCTCAATCTAATATAATCGACACCAAGCAACTTGAGATGTTATCATGAGAGATAGTCACGTCCCGGCCCCCATAATGTGTTTCATGGGGTTACGGGCTACACTAGCAATGTAAAGCTCCCATACAGCGAAAAAGGAGCGAAAAAAGGGACAGAAAAAGGAAGCTGCCGACCAGGGCGTTCACAGTTCACTTTTTCCGGCCCTTTTTCTTCCCTTTTTCGCGCCCTCTTTTCTGCCGTTTCGGCCCTGGTACACCTGGGCACTTGGTTTTTTCCCTTTTCAACCCTTTTACACCTCTTAGTTGAAAAGGGAAAAAATCCCGGGCAAAATCCGAGCCAAATCAAAGATCCAGCGAAAAAGGGAGAGAAAAAGGGGAGAAAAAAGGGAACTGTGAACGACCCTAGTGTTCAGGGGACAGGTGACGGTACCCTACTAGTTTGTCGCTCCGTTTTGACCCCAGTCACCGGTGGCTATCCACCAGCACAGCCACCCGTTCAGCGTTCAGAGGGTCAGAATGGAGCGGCAAACTAGTAGGACTGTTGAATGGATTAGATGAGTTTTGATGTCATCTGCCTACGCCGCCGGAGCGAAGCGAAGGCACTTCTTGTGTAGAATCAATAGGGGAAGTCAAAGCTGGCTGACGACAGGATTGAGACCTCGATTCAGACGTTGATTCTTGTTAGATTCAACCGACAGAATCCATCATGAATCCAAGTCAGGTTTGACCTCCCAATTTTGAGGTGGATCCAAAAAAGTGGGTTCGTGGTATGGATTCTTGACGGATTCCGCTGACTTGAGTCTCGAAGCGATTCGGAAGAGGATTCTGATGTTGTTGCTACTCCGTAGCAACAGCGATTCAAGTCGAATCCTGGATTTGATGGATTCTGGGTCGATTCTGCTTCTCAAATCGACCCAGAATCGACTTATGAATCCACCTCAGAATTCCCGCCCTCAAACAGCTTTGACTTCCCCTAATGAATGTTGTGATGGTTTCTCCATATCAACAACACGTGCTTGATCGCGGACCTTGATTCCTCCAGTGACAATATCAAGCCACGCTTACGACGAAGTCCGGATCCTTCTCCTGCTGCTAAATCTGAGCTTTTTTGTGATGAAATCTATTTCTGCACACGGTTTTAGTGTAAAGCGGTAAGATACGGTGAAATATCAAATCTGGCAATTCTGGCAAGAGCTGGCGAGTGTTGCCAGACTGGTCAGGTGCGCAAGACAATGTCAGCTCCCGCGGGACAGAAAATATTTTCCTGGCCTATCTCTCATGGCCATCGATATTTTTGAGCACGATCAACGTCGACGTCAGTCCCACAGCTAAGGCCGAGAAAGATCAAAGGAATGCGAAGCATTAGGGTCCGCGTTAGTCGGCTTTTCGATAATCCCTGTACGAGAGAGATCCCAAGAAGCGACAGTGTCAATGAAAGATGACCAAGGGGGTCCAAGGATAAGCATTGCCCATATGGGGTTGGGTAGGTTAGTTGGGCGGCCGCCAGAAAAAAAAATTGTATGTACTTTTATTTTGCCCTAATATGAGGCCTCGAACCTTGTCGCGACTTCCCAAGCATACTGTATGCAATTCAGACGAGATATTACTGTCGTCAATAGCTTGGTTGGCTGTAAATATGGCCAACATCACTTTTGAACCGCCTCCCGATCAGGCAAGTCATCAGGTGATCCCCGAAATGGTCTGGACCCAACGCCGAAGTCTTTTCCTTCATCTGGCACCAATTTCGTGAGTAAACACCGGGATGGACTCCGATATGCCATCTGAACGTCCCCTAGGGCTCAAAAAATTCTAGCGGCAAATTTGAGGCTTATATAAGCAAGCTCCCACGGTAGGTTGGTGGGTTGAAGCCCGACAGGCCGTTTCAAAAAAAAAATGTAGGTGATATCATATTTTCTTATCGTTGGACCCCCTTGACCATCAGTAGAAGTCATTCGCCGATTTCAGCCTTTCTGTTCGTTCAGAATTAGACTGATGTGCATGATAGTTTTGGATAGCTTCTCAACGGATATCAGCGTGTTACGGAGGTTTCCAGGGCTGATTAGTGGCGAGACGGTTTTCTTGCTATTAAAATCGCACAAAACATGATCGATGCAGTCCGCGATTGAGCGACTTTCGGAAGTCTTCGGGGCAGAACATTATGGACAGGGCCAGGACAGTTTATGTACATGGTACGGGCCAAAAACTCCCTGGTTGCCGAGTCGGCCCAAGACTTTGAGATGAATTGTATAAATAAACAGCTGCCAGCAGCGTCCCTGTATCACGAACCTCAGGGGCATCTCTCGCTCTTCTGAGGAGCATGTCAGAGTCGTATTTGCGTACATGTGTCTGTCTCGGATCAGGGATACTGTCAGGGATTTGGATCCGAAATGTTTGGCTTTCTATGGACCCCGCAACGTAGAAAGCGAGAGAAATTTGCCGGTGTTAACCACGTTGGCTAACCGAAGGCTTTCATCGCC